>JBBGZY010001239.1:985000-1312803 GCA_037952925.1 Lithobates clamitans
GGCACACAGGACATGGGGCACACAGCAGGGCATGGGGCACATAATAGGGCACACAGCAGGGCATGAGGCATACAGTAGGGCACACAGCATGGCACATCTTGGGGCACACATCAGGACATGGGGCATACAGCAGGGCATGGGGCACGCAGCAGGGCACAGGACACATTATGGGGCACACATCAGGATAGAGGGCACACAACAGGGCCCAGGGCACACAGAGGGGCATGGGGCACACATAGGGTTGCCACCTTTTCTTCAAGTCAAACCCGAACGCTTTAGCGGTGCCCAGCAATCTTTTTTTATAGTTTGAACTATACATATATTTTGCAATTAAATAACATTTCTAATCAAATGAAGTTAATCACAAGAGTCCCCCTTTACATCAGAGTTCACAGAGTTCCCATTTTACTTCTGAACTCGCAGAGTTCCCTTACACTGTAAGGGGAGGACTCTACAGACTCTGATGTAATGGTGAACTCTGGGTACTCTAACATAAGGAATGCTCTGGGAACCCTGATCTAAGGGGGAACATTGGGATCTCTGATGTACCGAGAGGACTCTGATTTAAGGGGGAACCCTGTGAACCCTGATTTACCTTAGTGTCCTCATTCAGAGGCAGGAGAGAAAAGGGGGGAGACTTCAGTCACAGACAGGGATGGATGGTGAGCTCACTCACCCCTTGGCAGTCAGCACCTCTCATCCAGATGTAGCTGAGGCTGCTGGAGGGTGGGTAGACACAGAGCGGTAGGGGCAGGAGGAAGAGGAGCAGATCAAGCCCTTTCTCCTCTCCCATCTGTATGGGTGAGGGTATGTAATAGAGGAATGCTGGTTGGACTATATTTAGGAAAACAACTCAAGCAGTTTTTCCATCCCTGATAATGGTATCATTTGTAAAGAGATAGACAAGAAGGGGAGGGAATGGACAGTCCCCCTTCTCAAATGAATGGGACTTTTTAGGAAAAAACCTGAGTTGCGTAGGTGAGAATCACACAAGCTTAATAAAATTAGCAAAATTTTATTGAAATATAATAGAAAATAATATCGTCAATACATATACAAACATTTAAACGTCCAGTAGTTGAATCCAGAATTCGTACGTGACTAAAGCCAACATGTTTCGCAAAAGAAATTTCGCTTCATCAGGGCTAGACACGATGCAATTGATTCATTTACACTACTATGAAACTTTCAAGAACGTAAGACTAAAACCGCCAATCATTGGACACCAACCACCGTACCAACCAAAACGGACTGTCTCTGGGTGCCAGATCCCAGACAGACAATGCCAGTAGGAGGCCTGGACCACACATTCAGGGCACTATATGCTGGTAACCCGTGCCCTCAGTGTAGAGAGTAAAGGGAGGGGGGTTTTTGTAGCAGCTCCTCGTTGCGGGCTCAGGGCGTCCGCCCGTTTACCGATGGATGGCCACAGGATGACGCATCCTGCGGCCATCCATCGGTAAACGGGCGGACGCCCTGAGCCCGCAACGAGGAGCTGCTACAAAAACCCCCCTCCCTTTACTCTCTATGCTGAGGGCACGGGTTACCAGCATATAGTGCCCTGAATGTGTGGTCCAGGCCTCCTACTGGCATTGTCTGTCTGGGATCTGGCACCCAGAGACAGTCCGTTTTGGTTGGTACGGCGGTTGGTGTCCAATGATTGGCGGTTTTAGTCTTACGTTCTTGAAAGTTTCATAGTAGTGTAAATGAATCAATTGCATCGTGCCTAGCCCTGATGAAGCGAAATTTCTTTTGCGAAACATGTTGGCTTTAGTCACGTACGAATTCTGGATTCAACTACTGGACGTTTATATGTTTGTATATGTATTGACGATATTATTTTCTATTATATTTCAATAAAATTTTGCTAATTTTATTAAGCTTGTGTGATTCTCACCTACGCAACTCAGGTTTTTTCCTAAAAAGTCCCATACATTTGAGAAGGGGGACTGTCCATTCCCTCCCCTTCTTCTCTATCTCTTTACAAATGTATGGGTGAGGGGTAATTGTTAGTGCTGGCTTTGGGCAGTGTGAAAGAGAATGTAACAGACACTCTCGGCTTACACAACTGCAACCCCATAGTCTGGTCTGAATAATGTGTCCGGGTTTCAGGAGGTCTGAAACTCGAACGCATGATTCCAAACCCGAACTGTCCCGGTGAATCCCGGACAGGTGGCAACCCTAGGCGCACAGCAGGACACTGGGCACACATCAGGACATGGGGCACACAGCAGGGCATGGGACACCTAATGGGGCACACAGCAGGGCATGGGGCACACAGTAGGGCACACAGCAGGGCACAGGGCACAGATCAGGGCATGAAGCACACAACAGGGCACACAGTGGGGCACAGGGCACATCATGGGGCACGCAGCAGGGCACAGGACACACATCAGGACATGGGGCATACAGCAGGGCATGGGGCACACAGAGAGGCATGGGCCACACAGCAGGGCACTGGGCACAAAGGACATGGGGCACACAGCAGGGCATGGCGCACACACCAGGGCACACAGCAGGGCACAGGGGACATAATGGGGCACACATCAGAACATGGGGCACACAGCAGGGCACACAGAGGGGCATGGGGCACACAGAAGGGCACTGGGCACACATAAGGAAATGGGGCACACAGCAGGGCATGGGACACCTAATGGGGCACACAGTAGGGCACAGATCAGGTCACAGGGCACATCATGGGGCACACAGCAGGGCACAGGGCACAGATCAGGGCATGGGGCACAGAGCAGGGCACACAGCGGGGCACGGGGCACACATCAGGACATGGGGCACACAGCAGGGCATCGGGCACACAGCAGGGCATGGGGCACACATGGGAGCACAGGGCACATCATGGGGCATACATTAGGACCCAGGGCACACAGCAGGGTATGGGGCACATATTGGGGCACACAGCAGGACATGGGACACACAGCAGGGCATACAGCAGGGCATGGGGCACACAGCAGGCCACTGGGCACACAGCGGGGCATGGGGCACACAGCAGGGTACACAGCGGGGCATGGGATGCACAGCAGGGCACTAAGCACACAGCACGGCATGGGGCACATAATGGGGCACACAGCAGGGCATGGGGCACACCTGTGGTAAACAGGAGGGAAGGTGGGGCCAGTGGGGAGGAGTGTGCCACCAGAGGTCTAATGACAGCCGCTTTGCAGGGACCAGATCTACTCATCAACTAGGACCCAGGGCACACAGCAGGGCATACATATGGGCATGGGGCACACAGCAGGGCACTGGGCACACAACGGGGCATGGGGCACACAGCGGGGCATGGGGCACACAGCAGGGCACACAGCGGGGCATGGGGTGCACAGCAGTGCACTAAGCACACAGCAGGGGCATGGGGCACATAATGGGGCACACAGCAACAGCAAGGCATGAGGCACACAGTAGGGCACACGTCCCAGCACTGGGCAACATCATGGGACACACAGCAAGGCACTGGGCACACCATGGGACATGCAGCAAGGCATGGGACATGCAGCAAGGCACTGGGCACACTACGGGACACGCAGCAAGGCATGGGACATGCAGCAAGGCACTGGGTACACCATGGGACACGCAGAAAGGCACTGGGCACACCATGGGGCGTGCAGCAAGGTACTGGACACACCATGGGACATGCAGCAAGGCATTGGACACACCATGGGACATGCAGCAAGGCATGGGACATGCAGCAAGGCACTGGGCACACCATGGAACACGCAGCAAGGCACTGGGCACACCATGGAACACGCAGCAAGGCACTGGGCACACCATGGGACACATAATGGGGAGAAACACATCAGCAAGATTCAAGCAGCTGTTGTTTACATTACTTGCAAAGTAACGTGGGAAGCGGCTGTCATTAGACCTCTCCTGGCATGCGCCTCCTCGCCAGCCCCTTCTCTCTTCTTGTCCATCACAGGTGATGACAGATCTGGTCCCTGCAAAGTGGCTGTTATTAGACCTCTCGTGGCACGCTCCTGAAGCACCTGGGGTTGGCGGTTCCTATGTCTGCCTATCGCCATCCGTACATGACACTGGGGGCGGAGCTTCTGTGGCCGCTGTGGGTATATCTTGACGCTCGGCGCAGCTGCAGCTTGCATTTGTGTTCTGTTGGTCTGCGGTTATGATCAGAGGTCTGTGCAGTGCATTTACATGCCTGGGACTCATCACTCTCACTCAGGTAATATCCTTCATTCAGTGGTCCCTCTCACTCAATACTTGCTGTGTATGTGTTACTATCTCACTACACACTATATTACTCACTTAGTATTGTTTGTTTACACATTTACCCACATACATTTTGGGTTTAATTTCCATCATATATCAATAAGTGCTTGCACTTCTCCACAGCCCTGCCCTTAATTATCTGTCATGACGATCTTTACATCACCTACCATATTCCATACTAGATACCTATTTTATCTCATATATATACATTTTTTTATTTTCAACACAACCTTCCCTGGTCATTTCTCAGGGTTAGAGAATATTTTTTGATGCTTAGTCTGGTTTCAGTATGTCTGCTGAGACTCATGCATCTTTTTATAGATATATTTTTTCTAGACATGGCTATAGATACACTCTGACCACCAACCACATGCCTCCTGCAGTCTGTGCTATGCGTCCTGAGTCCTCCTGCTGCGGCTTTTGGTTGCCACGTCCCCTCAGCCCCCGGACCGGCATTGTTTAATGCCACCATTTGTGACACCCAGCGTTTTGGTGACCTGCTCCAGCCCAGTGGTAAGTATGAGGTCGTTGTTTCATTGACCTCCCTTGCCAACTCACCCTTACCCCGATTTATTTAGTCACTTATATATTTTCATTATTTCCAACATTTTTGTTATAGACACACGAATCATGCATTGGCCCCTGATGAGCGAGAAAAGACTCGCGAAACGCGTAGGGTACCATCGATGCTACGTGTATGCCCATATTGTTGGGTACCTGAAGCTGGTCACACACTGCTTCATTTTATGCATGTGTATTATGTATTATGTACTTTACCAATTTATATCATGTAGGTGCACTTATGTACAGTGTTTTTTATGGATGTATATATCAAGTGCTATGAATTGTAGTTGTTTTTTACGTATGTTTGGAACTAGGCCACTATGCCGGGTAACGCACATTTATTGCTGTTCCCATGTGTTCTACACAGCATTCTGTGATCAATAAAACATTTTATTGCACCTATTGTGGAAGTGTCCCAATCTCTCCCACCTCATTTAAAGTCCCAGGGCTGCTTTCATTTTTCTGGGGTGAACAGGAGGGAAGGTGGGGCCGGCAGGTCTAATGACAGCCGCTTTGCAGGGACCAGATCTACCCATCAACTAGCTGTGATTGACGGGTGGATCGCAGTCATGGGGACCCCTATTGGCAACGTGCCACCTTATCAGTGCCTACCAGCGCAGCCTCAGTGTCCACTAGCGGAGTGCTCCCGTCTCTGTCCCACCCCCTCCCCTGGCCACAGATAGAAGACAGAGCAGCCCGAGCACCCGCCACAGCAAAACTCCATTCCGCCACTCAGGCTGCTCTGTCAGTGACAGGACCAGGCGGGAGATTACCCGGCGCTCGCGGGTGTCTGGGAGGCGGCAGTCAAATAAAGGGAGACTCCCACAACTCGCAGAAGATTTGGGACGTCTGCTATCACATACTGTATATGGCAGTGTTCCTTAATAGATTAGCCTAATGGATATTTTGCAGCTATAGTACCAGAATCTTTGATGCATGTAAGAACTACCTGTATTTGCCACATGCGTCAGAAGGAGCAATAACACTGTTGCTTGGCTTTCATTAATTTGGTGCAAGACTTTCTAATACAACCAAAACACCAAAAAAGTGTTGCAAATGCTTTACTGAATTGCCCCCAAAGACCTTGATTTACTAGCAAACTTGCCCAGGGAAGGCGGCAGAAACTTTAACCCTTTCCCCCTAGCTCGGACAGCCGAACTGGCTAACTAACTACAGTAGACAACCTGCCTACAAGCACATGGGATGATAGTCCTCATATGGGTTTCAAATACACCACCCTCAGTAAAAGACTGTATTTGTGAACCTAATAACTTAATTTTCAATGAAAAAATCACATATGAAAGTCATCATGCATTTAAGAAACACATTTTTTTATGGTCTAGGTCAGCCTTAATCAACCAGGGCTCCGTGGAACGGGCATTCTACCTACTGACCACCAATATAAGGTGCATTCTTCTAACTGATCATCAATGTAAAGGAACTTTTCCCACTGACCGTCAATTTATTTTTTGGAAGGGGTTTCCCAAGACCTGAAAGTTATTTCAGGGGTTCCTCTAGGGCAGGGATATGTAATTAGCGGACCTCCAGCTGTTGCAGAACTACAAGTCCCATGAGGCACAGCAAGACTCTGACAGCCACAAGCATGACACCCAGAGGCAGAGGCATGATGGGACTAAATGGGGGGTTAACGAGTGGGTGTGGCGCTGTCCTGAGTAATGGAACTAATGAATACCATATAAATCACATATAACCAAATAACCATATGAAAGGTGATCCACTGTGAATGAGGGTAGGAAAGGGGGGTGAGGTGGTGGGAGGGGGGGGGGAGGACAGGTAGAGGGAAAAGTTTCAGTATGTGACGTTCAAAAAGACTGTATTACATATAAAGTTGCAAAACCACATGTGACGTGACTTATTCTCAGTGCAAATGAATTAATTGACATAAAAATTTGTTTTAAAGTTATCAAACCTTGGTAATAAACTGAATAAAATAAATCAAATCGTGACCAGTGCTCAGTGCAACATAAGGGATATTAAGCAATCATAATAAATTCTTGGTGTTTCTGTAGACCTAGGCAGGTGTATCCATGCATGCATCCACTGCCTGTATTAATTTTGGTGACCGGGTGCTCGTGCCTTGTCTTGTGATCATGTGGACATTCACCAACTTCTTTAACCCCTGCGGGGGTAACACGCAGTCACAGTGTGTGCCACTGTGCGGCAATCCACAGGCAGTTACTTGCAGTGTAGATTTGAAGCCGCATGGAGAGAGACAGGAAGCAGGAGACAGAGTTGGGCCCCCCAATTAATACAGGCAGTGGATGCATGCATGGATACACCTGCCTAGGTCTACAGAAACACCAAGAATTTATTATGATTGCTTAATATCCCTTATGTTGTACTGAGCACTGGTCACGATTTGATTTATTTTATTCCATTTATTACCAAGGTTTGATAACTTTAAAACAAATCTTTATGTCAATTAATTCATTTGCACTGAGAATAAGTCACGTCACATGTGGTTTTGCAACTTTATATGTAATACAGTCTTTTTGAACGTCACATACTGAAACTTTTCCCTCTTCCTGTCCCCCCCACCCCCACCACCTCCCCCCTCCTACCCTCATTCACAGTGGATCACCTTTCATATGGTTATTTGGTTATATGTGATTTATATGGTATTCATTAGTTCCATTACTCAGGACAGCGCCACACCCACTCGTTAACCCCCCATTTACCATTTCGTTTTCTCCACTAAGGTAGAAATTACGTCTGTGGAGGCAGCAGTCCAACACTTTATATATATATTTTTTTATTGTTTTATTACTACTTTTTTTCCATTGCGCGGATACACCACCTAATTTTTGTTATGATGGGACTTGTACTTTTGCAACAGCTGGTGGTCCGCTAATTGCATATCCCTGCTCTAAGGTAAATAGGTTGAGAAAGGCTGGTCTCGGTGGTTAGATATTTTAGGTTTGGGGGAGAGAGACAGTGACTGTGACTTGAGGATACCTGAGGGTGACAGGGGTGTATTTTTCACTGTATTTAGTTTGACATCTTCTTGTTTATTGCATAGTTATTTACCTTAGTATGTTTGATATGTACAGTATATCGCTCAGTGAGGAACAATACCTAATTGTCGTATCAACTGTTTCTGTAAGTGGACTGTGTGGTGTAGTTTGTGTAAATGTCAGAATACAATATACGCAGTGGGAGATTTGTCAATCAGTGCTCAGTCGACAAGCTGAACAAAAAAAAATGTGTGTATGGTCAGTATAAACTGTAGAAGACAGGTGACCACAATTTGATGGAAAGAGGTTTAAACTTTACCGCTTGCCACCCATATGTTGCGATGTACTTCCATGTGACGGAACCATCCAGCACCCAGCTTTGGTGCCTCCGTCAAGATATATAGCTTCCTCCAGTCTGGACCTAGGAACCAGGTATTATAGCTGAGCATCCAAGACTAGCCGACAATAGCTTAGATGCAAATTGGAACTCATGTTATTGAAAACTCACACAGAATTTATATAGCACACAGGACCAGGTAGGGCCTGTTCACATTACCCTAACAATACAAACTGTAAACAGGAATATGATTAACATAACTAAGGAACAGCCAACATAAATATAATCTAAGCCACCTAGGTGGCTAAACAACTAGCCACCCAGGTGACTCAAGAGCCCACCCCGACTGTTCGGCACCAAGCCCACCACCCTGGATACATTACTCATTATCATAAGCATGAACGTCCCACAATGGTTTGATAACAATTACAAAATTTTAATATACAGTATCTCACAAAAGTGAGTACACCCCTCACATTTTTGTAAATATTTTATCATATCTTTTTATGTGACAACACTGAGGAAATGACACTTTGCTACAATGTAAAGTAGTGAGTGTACAGCTTGTATAACAGTGTAAATTTGCTGTCCCCTCAAAATAACTCAACACACAGCCATTAATGTCTAAAACGCTGGCAGCAAAACCCCTGACTGAAAATGTCCAAATTGGGCCCAAAGTGTCATTATTTTGTGGCCACCATTATTTTCCAGTACTGCCTTAACCCTCCTAGGCATGGAGTTCACCAGAACTTCACAGGTTGCCACTGGAGTCCTCTTCCACTCCTCCATGACGAAATCACGGAGCTGGTTGATCTTAGAGACCTTGTGCTCCTCCACCTTCTGTTTGAGGATGCCCCACAGATGCTCAATAGGGTTTAGGTCTGGAGACATGCTTGGCCAGTCCATCACCTTTACCCTTAGCATCTTTAGCAAGACAGTGGTCATCTTGGAGGTGTGTTTGGGGTCGTTATCATGTTGGAATACTGCCTTGCAGCCCAGTCTCCGAAGGGGGGGGATCATGCTCTGCTTCAGTATGTCACAGTACATGTTGGCATTCATGGTTCCCTCAAAGAACTGTAGCTCCCCAGTGCCGGCCCCAGACCATGACACTTCCACCACCATGCTTGATTGTAGGCAAGACACACTTGTCTTTGTACTCTTCACCTGGTTGCCACCACACACGCTTGACACCATTTGAAACAAATAAGTTTAGCTTGGTCTCTTCAGACCACAAGACATGGTTCCAGTATTTCATGTCCTTAGCCTGCTTGTCTTCAGCAAACTGTTTGCGGGCTTTCTTGTGCATCATCTTTAGAAAAGGCTTCCTTCTGGGACAACAGCCATGTAGACTAAGTTAATGCAGTGTGCAGCACATGGTCTGAGCACTGACAGGGTGACCTCCCACCCCTTCAACCTCTGCAGCAATGCTTGCAGCACTCATACATCTATTTCCCAAATACAACCTCTGGATATGGCGCTGAACACGTGCACTCAACTTCTTTGGTCGACCATGGCGAGGCCTGTTCTGAGTGGAACCTGTCCTGTTAAACCAATGTATGGTCTTGGCCACCGTGCTGAAGCTCAGTTTCAGGGTCTTGGCAAGCTTCTTATAGCCTAGGCCATCTTTATGTAGAGCAACAATTCTTTTTTTCAGCTCCTCAGAGAGTTCTTTGCCATGAGGTGCCATGTTGAACTTCCAGTGACCAGTATGAGAGAGTGAGAGCGATAACACCAAATTTACCACACCTGCTCCCCATTCACACCTGAGACCTTGTAACACTAACAAGTCACATGACACCAGGGAGGGAAAATGGCTAATTGGGCCCAATTTGGACATTTTCACTTAGGGGTGAACTCACTTTTGTTGCCAGCAGTTTAGACATTAATGGCTGTGTGTTGAGTTATTTTGAGGGGACAGCAAATTTACACTGTTATACAAGCTACAGAACAAAGGGTTCCCCTAGGCGGACTTTTCCGGCACTTGCAAGGACAAATAAATGTGGTATATCAAAAGTAGAGGGCGTTGGTGTATTGATAAAAGGTATAATTTTATTCATATAAGAAGATACATCAAGTAAAAAACAAGCAATAAATGTACATAGTAACACAATGAAAACTACATAGTAGCTAAGATGAACAAGAAGCAATATAAGATGAAAAAGCTCTTCTCAAGCCCGACGCGTTTCGGGGTACTACATATCTGTACGGTCCTTCTTCAGGGGCAAAATTGAGAGAGAAGGTATCATCTATGCTAGTTAGAAAGGGAATGGAGAGGAGAGGGTCAGGTAATTGGACAAACCTTATACAATATTATATGGGAGATTGGGAAGATCAATAGATCACCTACCTGGGAATATAATTAGTTGCTAGTGAAGGATTTTTCTATATAAAAACAGGCAAGGTACAAAAAAGGGGACAGGATGTGGCAAAAAGTATGAGTATCTCAGCCAGTGTAGATCTCTATATTTTGATGGTAAGATGTGCAAGGTGGTTGGTTGCACTCACTACTTTACATTGTAGCAAAGTGTGATTTCTTCAGTGTTGCCACATGAAAAGATATAACAAAATATTTACAAAAATGTGAGTGGTGTACTCACTTTTGTGAGATACTGTATATGTTCATTAAACCGATCTCGTGGTCCTGCCCACATTCTGAATGTGGCAAAGATTACGAGTAATTATATAGGTCACATACTGCCATTGACTTGCAGGTGTTTTTTTATTTAATTTTTTTTCACAACAGCCGCGGTTTACAACGGCTTTAAAGAATGATTCTATTTTAAATTCCTTTCTATTCACAGAGGAACAGACAAACTCTCCTCCCCATATGCGACTGCAGCTGTGTAGGCCGCTCATGCAGGGCGCAGGGGCGCTGCCCCCCTAATCCATGTACCCGGACCCTAATCTACATGTACGGCATTGGATGCATGGGTTTTAAAAGGGGTTTTAATTTTTTTCAACCACATGATTAGAGCTAGAGGCTGTAGTTGGCTTAAAAAAAGGGTGAGCTTTGGGAGCAGAGCACTGCACCCTGAGCCCACCCAGTTGTGTGACATTAGCGAAATAATATTCACTAATGTCTTCCTGCTTCTCCTCCCAGCCAATCAGGAAGCAGGTCCTGAGACCCGATTGGCCAGGGAGTCTTAGGACTCCTGGCCAATCGGGTCTCTGGACTCACTTCCTGTTCGGCCTGGAAGGATAAGCAATGCCTGTTCGGCCAGGAGCCTGGAGCAAAGAACAGCCTCTTAAGGTAAGGCTGATCGCCGCCTTCCCGTCCATCTCCCGGTCTCCCACGGGGAAGGGGGTGTCGGTTGTGTAAGTGAGGGGGACAGGTTTGTTTGCCCCCCCCCCCAAATATTGAGCACCAGCCACCACTGTATTGCAGCAAGAGCAACCTCAAATGCCACACTTATAATTGCTCGTGGAGTGCAGCAAGGCAGTGGAAACTTACCAAATGGACTGAAAAAGAAAAGCTAGGAGACAAGGCTATTACCCATAGTAGGTGCCCTTCTGGGTACTATATTGATGCCATCTTTTAACATATTTTCTGCACAAATATTATCGCTACATAAAATGGGCAAATTTCTATTTATGTTACCTTTTACTTTTTTTTTTTTTTACTTTTTACTTATTAAATTCAACACTCTGTGGCGTTGACAGGGTTAAACATACTCTACTTGAATGATTATGTTGTTAATGTAGTGCTACCCTCGTAAGGGCCGCTGATAGAATCTATCAGATTCTGCAGATCCTCCGTCACCTCTGACACCCTGGGTTCAGTAATTTTTACCAACTGTCACCTATATTAAGAAACATACACAATACCAGTGAAACAGTTCAAGTTGGGTTTACTTCCTCTTTGTTTCCCTGCAAAGGTAAAGCATAATGGGCTACTATGCATCGCATAGTAGCCCATTATGTGTCACTTACCTGACACAGGAGCCTGCGATGTCACCGCTGTCCCCTCTGCTACAGAGCGTCCATCTCCTTTCTGGGTATCGTGGCTCCGGCGCTGCGATTGGCCGGAGCCACGATAACGTCATTCCCGCGCATGTGCACAGGAGCCGCCACTAACGGCATATCGCCGTTAGCAGCAGCATGCTCAGTGCGCCTGCGCGCCACTGTCTACGGCGCATGCACCGTAGACAGCGGTGCCTGTCTTTTTGTAAATAAGAAGTGAACCCTGTGGCCTTTGAACTCTCTTTGCCGACCTCCCACAAGATCCATCTGGTATTCCACATCTCCCTACTGAAACCAGCTGTGCCAAGTCCATTTTCCGGAAGAGAGGAGTTGCCACTTCCACCAGTCACGATAGGTAATGACACTGAATATGAAGACGAAGCCATCCTGGACTGCCGGAAAAGAGGTAGGCAGACTCAATTTCTTGTCAAATGGAAAGGGTATTCTTCAGAGGAAAATTCTTGGGAACCGTTGGCTAATATTAATGCTCCAAGACTTTTGCAGAATTTCCGTAACAGGCACCCTGAAAAGTGGTCTTGGTTAGGCATCCGGAGGCTGCCCCTTGGGGGGGGGGCACTGTCAGGGACATGGCCAGTCTAGTACTGGAAATGTTGCCCAGACCCTCCATAGACGCCCACGAAGGATCCTGAGATGTGCACGAGCGTGCGCCGCGCATCAGCGTGCATTGGCGCACACGCATGCGCAATACGGCGCATGCGCGACGGCGAGCAAGTGGTGAGACAGACGCTGGCGCCAGTGGCCCTATTTAAACCAGCCTGTGACCACAGGATGTTGCTGGATTATCTCCTCAGCTCCCTTGTGTACTTTGACCTTGCTTCCTGATATGTGAATACCCGTTGTGACCCGGCTTGCCTTGACCTTGCTTCCTGATCTCCTAGTTTGACCCTTGGCCTGCTTCTGGACTCTGCTTCTGCATCCTGATCTCCCGGCTTGGCCTTCGGCTTGTACCTGGACCCTGCCTGTGTATGACCCTGGCTCGCCCCCATGTTTACTCTGGACTGACTTATCCGTGTATGACCCCTGGCCTGTCTCTTGGTTTCTCTATTTACCTGAACACCGCAAGTTCTGCTTTGCCAGCATTGGCCATCCCTCAGTGGCCGAGCTCATCGGACTGCAAACAAGCACCTGGCCAACTGTGCTTCTTTGGGCACCGTGCTTCCTGTTCTCAAATCCAGGAAAGCGCTGTACTTAACCGCAAGGGGAGCCCTCTTAGCATCTCAATCTCCATACCCACTTCTGACAGTAATTGGTTGATCTGTAACATTCCGAAGACTGATCGGCAACATCTTCCCGGGTGGCCTGGGGCACACAACTGCTAGTGTATCAAACGCTTCTGCTTTTCCAACAGCTGACAGTCCAAACACTATCTGGATTGGGATGTATACATCATATGGGCATTTGGCAGTTCCAATCCCCCAGATCTTTAGTTCTTCAAGCTTGCAGAGAGGAATGTGTCTCAGGTATTTGTCATAAAAGTCTCTGTATAGAAGCGTGACCTGTGCCCCAGTATCCAACAGGTCCCTAGTGTAGATGCCTTCTAACTGTACAGATACAATTGGGGATGACCCCACTAACCTTTCTGGTAAGCTCTCTAAGTTGTTTCCAGTAAAGGTGGGTCTGTGATCTCTCTTCGCCTTACTCTGAGAAGAATTAACAGTGGCCCTGGGCGGTGGTAAGACATTGACCTCCTGTGCCCATCAGCCCAACACTGGTGACGGGTTACTTGACTGCGAGGGTGACAAAAGTGTCGACCCTAGGACTTTCTTCTTGCATCTCTTCTTAACCTTCCTCCTTTTATCCATCTTGGAGCTCTGTTTCTTCTCGGGGTTCCCAGCTTGCTCCTTCACTGAGACCCCTGAAAGTTTCCTGCCCTCTGGTTTGAGAATAACTTCTGCAACACTTTCAAGAGTTCAGAAAGAAGTTCTGCATTCCTATTCTTCTGTGGGCACTGCGCCTTGAAGTGACCTGGTTACCCACACTGGAAGCACTTCCAAATATCCATCTTCTCGGCCTGAGCTTTCTCTTGAGCTTCCATAATGTACATCAAGGCCTGTTGTATCTGTCAGGTCACTTAAGGCCAGGTAACAGATGCACACCATTGGGGTCAGCAGTGCACCGCTAAGGTAGTGAACCCTACGGCTGACTGCTGCGGATGGAGCTTTGTGTGGTTCAGGAAGCAGGTCCACTGGAGCACCAACACAGATCACACTGGGAGCTAGAGCATGTGATTCCCCAGGGCGTGGAGTCTAAGAGCCAGCAGGTGTTCACCAGAGCCTCTAGGGGTGAGGATGGGTTTGGCTGCAGCTGACTCCAGATCACAGCCCCCGGGGTCACTCAGCTCAGGCTCATGGACTGGCTCAGTTGGACAGAGCCAAAGTAGCAGTCCAGGACAACAAGGGATAGTCAGGAGATAAGCCAAAGGTCAGGGCAATGAGCAGACAGGGATAGACAGGAAAACACACCAAAGGTTGGAGTATCAGGCAGACAGGGATAGTCAAAGAACAAGCCAAGGTCGATAAACAGAATCAGACGTAGAGCACACAGGAAGCCAAACACACAATATTGATCAGCAAGGCTTGGTCTGCAGTGCACAGGTTAATATAGTGTTTCCTGTTAGAGGCTGGGGTAGAGCCATGCTTAAGGGCAGATTACTTAAGCGCACAGGTGAACAGCGATCTGTCTCTAAGCTGAACACAACAGAGAGGTAAGCAGACAGACAAACATGAACATTACTGCAGATTCATGACAGTATCAGGTCTTGAGCCTGGGCCGCCTGCGCAGGTAACTTGACAGGGCTAGCTTTGGGTGTGGATTGTTCTACAGGAGCCTTTATGCACTCCCCCACTCTGACTACTCATCGCTTTCCTCTTCCTGCATGCCAGTATCCACTCAAGCTGGCTGGGCTGTCACCTTCTCTGCCTTTGGAGAAACCTTTGTCACATCTCATGACCCTTGATTTTTCTCATCCAGCAAAGCTTCTTCTTCTTCTAAGACCAGCTTTATCAACTCTGGGTAAGTTGGAGCCCCTTGTGTTTCCTTCAGCAACAATCGGAGCACAATGGAATGATTTGGCCTAGCCCCTTGCAGAATCCTTTCAAGTCTGACTTTATCAGCTTGCCGAGGATCAATCCCTTTTCAGGATAATTATGATGCAAGATTCGATCCACTCTGACAACATAGTCCAACAACCTCTCTCCTCGACTCTGTTGGGTATGTTCAAACTTGTACATCAAGTCAGGTAGCTTCTCCACTCTCCCATAAACTGCACACAAGGCCTCAATGTAATCCATAGCCACACAATCTGGTTTTCCCCTCTTCAGGCTCTGGATAACATCAGCTGCTTGACTCCTGAGGCTTTTGCTGATCTGTTACCTCTTCACTGCCTCAGGTACATTCCACTCTTCTATGGCCTGCATAGCTTGGTCCATTCAACTGTCAAATTCTTCCTCCCCCTTGGTGTGGGAGCACGGCCCGAGAAGGATTGCAGTTTCCGATACCCCTGATGAACAGAGATGTTTTGACTTTTTATCAGGCTCTCGACCAATCGGCTCAGTGTAGAAGAAAGCTGGGGGCATCCCTGCAGCCAGAATATCTGTAGCTGGTCCATCTGTAGTGGGGCCATCTGCAGCCTCCGAGGCTGGGCTAGATGATCCCTGGGAAAGTTCTTCCTCCGGATCACTTGCTGGCAGCAATGGGATCACTTGAGCCTCTAGGCCTTCCTCCAAACTCACAGTACTTGTTTGAAATTCAGCTGGAACACTCTCTCGCCATTTCAAGAGAACGTAAGTGTAATCGTCATCATAATCGTCATCATACCCGGGTTTTAGGCCTAGGAGATAAGACCCTTGTTCCGGGACAGCCTTCCTCATCAACTGTCGCACCTCTTTGTCAGTCCAAACCACCATTTTCAGGATTATGGTTTGCTCCAATCGGCTCCCATGATCTCGACTCCAGTCAGTGCAGCAACCAAGTCCATCTTCTCTTCTACCCTGGACATGTCACCTGACTTGCTTGAGCATCCCAGATGGGGTATCCCGGACAAGCCCCCAAATGTAGCGCTACCTTCATAAGGGCCGCTCATAGAATACCCCACTGGTTTCCCCAACTTTGCAGATACTCCTTCACCTCTGACACCCTGGGTTCAATCATTTTTACCAACTGTCACCTATATTAAGAAAAGTACACAATACCAGTGAGACAGTTCAAGTTTGTTTATTGTGGAAAAAGGGACACATAAAAGTGTAAAACATAACACTGTAAATCGCAAGGGTATTTTTATCTGAACAATATAGCACTGTTGATAAATACTATTTGCAATTGGTAACCTTTTGGGTAATAAAGAGAAATGCAAAGCATACAAAATTAACCAAATTGTGTCAAACCCTGTTTCCATCACAGTAACCTATGTGAACAGGCCAGCAGAAGGGTAGGGAACCGACACTAAATTTACTATGTCAGGTTCACTCCCCTCTGTCTCCTCAACCCACAGGCCATTAACATCAGTACAACATAAAAAACATTATGCAAACCATTGTGTTTAAATTGGCTGGCTCCTTTTAATAGAGTTCCAGAGAAAGTGAGAGCAGACCCTTTGTGCTAAAAACAACTTTAGTCACTTGAGCGCATAAAGAGAGGATAAAAGGGTTGAAGTGTTACACCTTGGAATCCGGCCAATCTTCAGCTAGCTTTGAAGTATTAAGAATAGGGTAATCCTTGATGATAAGGTATAACAAATTTGGCTGATCTGTGGTGTATCTTTATTTTACTTCACATTCTTCCTATATGGCTGAAATATTATTGTATCCAATGAGATTGCTGGTGGTAAAGATGTGAACAGAATATGGATGTCTGCATACAGTGTTCATTAGAGTATGTGATCTAACTTCCAGTGGCACCACAAGTACCAGAAAGCTGTGTTGAATAAGGGATGTCTATATGCAGTGTCTTACAGAATCTAAATGGGCAACTGGTTACAGAAGCTGCTTGCAGCAATGCAGGTGATGATGAAGACTCTTACAGGAACTCCCTCTGAATCCTGGCTCTGGGAATGGCGTCTGACCCCATCACACCACGCCGCGGCCTACCCGGATCTGAAATGCAGGCGTCGCTGGAGGTGAGAAGTGATGCTGTCTGCAGAGGTCCCTCTGGATGCAGCTGTATGGCTCCCTGCTGTGCAGGCCACAACTCGGCAGCAGCTCACACTGACAAAGCTCCCGCTGGCAGATCCAAGGCGGCATCCCAAGAGATCGATCTAGGCCACAACTGTCCTTTTTATATCCTCTCCCAGCATTTTGTTCTCCTCTTCTTAGTATTCTGGTAGTGGTAGTTCAGGCCACTCCTGCTGGAATTAAAACTTCAGCATTCGGAACTACACATCCCATGACGTATTGTTCTGCTCTAAGTTTTGTCTAAAAGGAAATGACACAGGGAGTCTAAGCCAACACCAGAGGGAGACAACCCCACATTAATAACGCTGTACACTGTCCCTGAATGGCAGGCATAATAGCCAGCTCCTGGCTACATTTATTTTTATTTAAAAGGTGTTCCCTATTTTTACTTTAGGCAACAAGGGCCCTATCCAGCATCCATTTGGGATAATCTATGTTCAAAAAATGCCCATACAATGTAGTTCAACCTGTTCAAATTGTTGGTCACTGCTGCATATACGCCTAACTCACAGGAATTGACCCACCGGGATACCTTTAATAGTATGTCTTTGATGGCCTGACTGAGTTTGGAGCAGTGAGTTCCCCGAAAGGGGCTTCCTGTACAGAGTAGTGCTAACCCTACTGCCCATACTCGTTAGGCAAACATCCAAATAGGAGATCTCCCTGTCACTCGCATGATCAGTAAATGTCATTCCTGCTATCCCGGAGTTAGATGCCGGAAACATAAACCCACATCCCGTAGGAGCCAGATACTGTACAAGGTTTTTACTGTACATAAGAAATGTCAGTAAATCTGTAAGCGGTTTTTATCTGTATTTATGTATCGAACATACTACGTTATCTTGCGGCTTTCCCTTGTTCTGTATGGTGAGCTATTTAGAGACCCTGTACCTAAAGAGAATCGTCCTGGGATAGAGCTGATCCAAGGAAAGGAGTGAATCCTGGATTGTGACACTTCACTAAGGATCTACTGTAGCAGAGCACAGTTGACCTGTATGTTCATATGGGTCCACTAATAATTCAGCTGGTGGCGGAGCACTAATTTATATACAATGGAGCATGGATTACACTGCTGTGAAGATTGTTACACATGGAGGTTGTTACACACTGAAATATCTACACATGGAAGACACTGTGTTAAAGCGCTTTAATTTGACTATTTGGGGACTTTTTCTCTTCCTATACATACACATAGTAGGTGAGGTTGAAAAAAGATACAAGTCTATTAAGTCCAACCTATGTGTGTGATTATATGTCAGTATTACATTGTATATCCCTGTATGTTGCGGTCCTTCAGGGGCTTACCTAATAATTTCTTGAAACTATCGATGCTCCCTGCTGAAACCACCGCCTGTGGAAGGGAATTACACATCCTTGCTGCTCTTACAGTAAAGAAACCTCTACCCAGTCTAAGGTTAAATCTCTTTTCTTCTAATCTTAATGAGTGGCCACGTGTCTTATTAAACTCCCTTCCACGAAAAAGTGGAGTGGTATTTGTAAATTTAAATCAAGTGTCTCTTCTGCAGAGAGAATAAGTTCAGTGCTCGTAACCTTTGTTCATAACTAATATCCTCCATTCCCTTTATTAGCTTTGTTGCCCTTCTCTGTACTTGCTCCATTTCCAGTCAGGCCCAGATTAAGAGCATCATGGGCCTGGTGCTAAGGATGTTGGTGGGCCTTTTTATGAAAATAAATAAAATGAAAACGCAAACAATGATTTGTTAAATTTAAATTAGAGAGAGAGAGGGGGAAAGAGAGAGAAGGGGGGGTGAGAGAGAGAGGTGAGAAAAAGGGGAATAGAGAGAGGGTGAAAGAGAGAGGGTGGTAGGGGGTGAAGGGGGTAAAGGAACAGGGTGAAAGAGAGGGGATGAGAGAGAGAGAGGGGGGTGGGAGTGAGGGGGTGAGTCTGTGGGGGGCACAGCATAGTACATTACACGGGAGGGGGGGGGGTATAGCACAGTACATCACATGGTTGGCACAACACATTACATGGTGGATACATGGATACAGCACATTTAATGGCGGGCACAGCACATTACGCGGTTGGCACTGCCCAATACAGCACATTACAAGGTAGGCACAGTACATTATATGGTGGGCACAGCACATGACATGGTTGGTACTGCACAACACAACACATTGCATGGTGGCCACAGCACATGCACACAGTGGGCACAGGACCTTATATGGTGGGCACAGCACATGACATGGCAGGCACAGCTGAGCACATTGCATGGTGGGCACTGGACATTACAAGTGGGCACTGCACAGAACATTATATGGTGAGCACAACACATTATATAGTGGGTACTGCACATAGCATGGTGGGCACTGCACAGCACATGACAAGGTGGGCACTGCATGACACAGCACAGCACATTACATTGTGAGCACAGCACATTAAATGGTGGACACCACACATGACATGCTGAGCCCTGCACACCACATTCCATTGTGGGTACTGCACGGCACATGCCATGGTGGACAATGTACAGCACATTACATGGTGAGTACAGCATATTACATGGTAGGCACTGCATGGTGCAGCACATGACATGGTGGGCACAACACAGCACATGACATGGTGGGCACTGCACAGCAATTTACATGATGGGCACTGCACATAACATGGTGGGCACTGCATGACACAGCACATTACATGGTGGGTACAGCGCATTACATGGTGGGCACTGCATGGCACAGCACATGACGTGGTGGGCACAGCGCATTACATGGGCACTGAATGGCACATAACATTACATGGTGGGCACAACACATTACATGGTGGGCACTGCATGGCATAGCACGTTTTATGGTGGGAAATGCAACTGCACATTACATGTTAGGAACTGTACATGACATGGTGGGCACTGTTGAACAGCACAGCACATTACACAGTGGGCACAACACACTACATGCTGGGCACGAAACATGGCAGGGTGGGCACAGCATAGCACATGACATGGTGGGAAGTGCACATGACATGGTGGGCGCTGCACATTACACGGTGGGCACTGCACATTACATGGTGGGATCACTGTATGGCACAGCACATGACATGGTGGACACTGCAAATTACATAGCGGGCATTGCAAGGCACAGCCATGACGTGGTGGGCATTGCACATGACATGGTTGGCACTGGATGGCACATCACATGACATGGTGGGCACTGCACATTACATGGTGGGCAATGCAAGGCACAGCACATGACATGGTGGGCACTGCACATTACATGGTGGGCACTGCACATCACATGAAGGGCAATGCAATGCACAGCACATGACATGGTCAGCACAGCGCATTACATGGTGGGCACTGCAATGTACAGCAAATGACATACTGGACACAGCACATTACATGGGGGACACTGCAAGGCACATGACATGACATGGTGGGCACAGCACATTACATGGGGGGCACTGCAAGGCACATGACATGACATGGTGGGCACAGCGCATTACATGGTGGGCACTGAATGGCACATAACATTACATGGTGGGCACAACACATTACATGGTGGGCACTGCATGGCATAGCATGTTTCATGGTGGGAAATGCAACTGCACATTACATGTTAGGAACTGCACATGACATGGTGGGCACTGCAAGGCACAGCATGACAGGGTGGGCACTGCACATCACATGAAGGGCAATGCAATGCACAGCACATGACATGGTCAGCACAGCGCATTACATGGTGGGCACTGCAATGTACAGCAAATGACATACTGGACACAGCACATTACATGGGGGGCACTGCAAGGCACATGACATGACATGACATGGTGGGCACAGCACATTACATGGGGGGCACTGCAAGGCACATGACATGACATGGTGGGCACAGCACATTACATGGGGGCACTGCAAGGCACATGACATATCATGGTGGGCACAGCACATTACATGGGGGGCACTGTAAGGCAGATGACATGGTGGGCACAGCACATTACATGGGGGCACTGCAAGGTACATGACATGGTGGGCACAGCACATTACATGGGAGCACTGCAAGGCACATGACATGACATGGTGGGCACAGAACATTACATGGGGGCACTGCAAGGCACATGACATGACATGATGGGCACAGCACATTACATGGGGGGCACTGCAATGCACATGACATGGTGGGCACAGCACTTTACATAGTGGGCACTGCAATGCACATGACAGGACATGGTGGGCACAGCACATTACATAGTGGGTACTGCAATGCACATGACATGACATGGTGGGCACAGCATATTACATGGGGGGCACTGCAATGCATATGACATGGTGGGCACAGCACTTTACATAGTGGACACTGCAATGCACATGACAGGACATGGTGGGCACAGCACATTACATAGTGGGCACAGCACATTACATAGTGGGCACTGCAATGCACATGACATGACATGGTGGGCACAGCATATTACATGGGGGGCACTGCAATACACATGACATGGTGGGCACAGCACATTACATAGTGGGCACTGCAATGCACATGACATGACATGGTGGGCACAGCACATTACATGGGGGGCACTGCAATGCACATGACATGGTGGGCACTGGGCACAAGAGAGCACATTACATGGGGGAAGCAGCAGTCTGTCCCCTAGCACAATAATTACACAACATCCCCCTAACAAATGTACTGACCTTATCATAACAGCATGGGAGATGTCCTTCCTCCCGGGCTCCTGCTGGTTAGGACATCAGCGCCCCTCCCCCAGACACTGAGGATCTGTGTGAGTGAACAGATCATGTGATAGGAGTCAGGCATCGGCAGAGACAGGACTCGGCTGCACTGACTTGTCTCCTCCATGTGTGCACAGAGGGCTCCTCTTCCTTCAGGAAGGCACACAGGAATTGACAAGCCACTTCCATGGGCCTATATTGAGGGAGGGGCCTGGAGCTGCAGCTCCACCAGCCCCTATGTTAATCCGGCCCTGTTTCCAGTACATCTTTCCTGAGGACTTGTGCCCAGAACTGGATAGCATACTCCAGGTGGGGCTGCACCAGAGTCTTGTAGAGTGGGAGAATTATTGCTTTATCTCTTGCGTTAATCACCTTTTTATGGCATGCCAATATTCTGTTTCCTTTGTTAGCAGCAGCTTGGCACTGCATGCCATTGCTGAGCCTATCATCTACTAGGACCCCCAGGTCCTTTTCCATCCTTGATTCCACCAGAGGTTCTCCCCCTAGTGAGTAGATTGCATTCATATTTTTGCCACCCAAATGCATTATTTTACATTTTTCCACATTAAACCTCATTTGCCTTGTAGTTGCCCACCCCATTAATTGGTTCAGATCTTCTTGCAAGGTTTCCACATCTTGCAGAGAAGTTATTGCCCTGCTTAGCTTAGTATCGTCCGCAAATACAGAGATTGAACTGTTTACCCCATCCTCCAGGTCGTTTATGAACAAATTAAATAGGATTGGTCTCCTCCGCTATGTGTCTTTAATGTTCTATCTTAGCCGCCCTAATTGCCCCCTTACATTTCTTATTGCATTCTTTGTAAAGTCTGAATGCTGATGATTTTCCCTCAGCCTTATATTTTTTGAAGGCCTTCTCCTTTGCTTTTATATGCATTTTTACCTTGGAGTTAAGCCATCCAGGACTTTTGTTCACTCTTTTAAATTTATTTCCCAATGGGATGCACTGGCTAATGCCCTTATTTAATCCCTTAATCTCTTAGCTCTTAAAGCAAACCCATCTCTCCTCCGTGTTCTTTGTTCCTAAGATTTTATCCCAATTTTTTTATCTTCTAGCAAGGTTTGTAGTTTAGGGGAGTTTGCTCTTTTGAAATTAAATATCTTTGTATTTCCCTTTTGTTTCCTATTTGTGTAACTCTATAGTATCTGTTTTTTTCACTGTCGTATTTTTTACACAGATGAACATTAATATCCCACTGTAAATGCAGTATACTGCATTTAAATATTAGGCTACTTATTATAATGGTGAAGAGTATTATTAATTATTATTCATTCACATGTTGAGGATCATTAATCATGTATGTATGTTTAATTTAATTGGTATGACTAAGTATTGTTTTATCATAATTTTAATGAATCTAATTAGAATACATTTTTAGCAGCACGCGCACATATTATTATTTACATTTTGGCAAGGTGTGGGAACACATTTAGTGTTTGCTGAAGCTATAAGTGTTATCATTGCTAGTTGGCAGCGCACTTCAATATTATCTGTATTGGTTATTTGTCCCTGAAATTGTTGTTTCATTATCGGCCTTCTTTTGCCTGGATTTGCAGGAAACGGCACATTGATTCGGTACTTCTAATTTATTTGGAAAATAAATCAGGCCCCACTCTTTATGGAATGACCAAATCTCTGAGCACTGAAGGTGCTTGTTAACTTATAAACTTGTTATCATCTTTAAGGCCTGGTTCACACCTATGCACTTTTTTTAGTGCGTTTTCAGTTTTGCAGAAACACATTACAGTCCACTTAACCTGGTTTCCTATGTGTCACGTTCACATCTGTGCAATTTATAGAAAGGGTCAAGGACCAGCAGGTTGGGTTTTTGGTTTCATAGGCCTCAATGGATCAAAAAAGTGTATTGAAAAACACAAAATGCACCTGGAATATGCATCAACTGCAACCTGCATAGGCAGGGCTGAGGTTACTGTACATTATTACCGCTCCCTAATTGGTTGCTAGAAATTACTGAAGGGACGTGCGGCGAGGTAAGTGGCTGGTGAGGCACTGGCTAGTATCAGAGCCAGATACACACATGTTACATACGCCACGAACGTTAGAACGAGGGCAATAATTCTAGCACTAGACCTCCTCTGTAACTCTAAACATTTAACCTGCAAAAATTTTTAAAGCGTCACCGATGGAGATTTTTAAGTACTGAAGTTTGGCGCCATTCCATAAGTGTGCGCAATTTTAAAGCGTGACATGTTAGGTTTCTATTTACTCAGGATAACATCATCTTTCATATTATCCAAAAAAATAGGGCTAACTTTAGTGTTTTTTTTTGTTTTTTTCTCCATGAAACAGTTATTTTTCTAGCAAAAAAATTATGATTTTTACATGTAGGAGAGGAATTCCAGAATTGGCCTGGGTGGCAAGGGGTAATTACCATAAGTAAGTAATAAACAAATAATTATTATATATTGTTTTTAGGGTAATTTACCATATTTTCAAAATCTGTACTCAATCAGGTGGCTTAACAGACAAATTACTGAAGTTTGAAGTTATAACTTCAAACCAGTAATTTCACAGTAAATAGATAAATAATAAATGATTATGTTATAACATATAGCATAATAATATATGATTTAGCTTGATTAAAACAGTATCTTTTCAGCAGCAGAGGATTCTTATTCTCTCTCTTAACTGTGTGAGAAAAACATGGGATTATGGGTAAACCTTGTACCATGTTTTTTCCTTCTAGTTAAGAGGGCTGGGCTGGAAGGGAGCATGTGCCTTCCATGACACTGCAGTGAGAGGACAGCCTCCACTGCAGCATTTTTATTTGACAGCTGGGGCCAATGGTACTTTACCATTGGACCAAGGCTCCAAGCTGTCCATTGAGCTCAGTGCCTCTGACAAGAAGTGAGGAGAGGCACCGTGAGCTCATCCTCTCAGTCTGCTGCAAACAGAGTGTGCCAACTTGTATTTAAACTGGCCGCTCTGTATGTGACAGGCTGCACAAGGAGCCCCGTATCTCCAGAACCATAGATGATAGGAGCCCCTGGCTGCACATCCCTGGATTACAGCACATTATTACTGCTCACTCATTGGTTGCTAGGGGTTACAGCACATCATTACCACTCTCTGATTGGTTGCCAGAGATTACAGCAGATCACTACTGTTCACTGATTGATTGCTACAGGTTACTGAACATCATTACCACTCACTGAAGAGTGGAGCAATCCCAAATAATTGAGCAAGTAAAGCGGCACATTATTACGCATACTACAGGAGAGGGTCAGAGACTGCAAACATACTACAGGAGAGCATCAGAGACTGCGGACATACTACAGGAGAGCATCAGAGACTGCGGACATACTACAAGAGAGCGTCAGAGACTGCAGACAGAGTACAAGAGAGCATCAGAGATTGTGGGCATACTACAGGCGAGCGTCAGAGACTGCGGACAGAGTACAGGAGAGTGTCAGAGACTGCGGACGGAGTACAGGAAAGCATCAGAGACTGCGGACAGAGTACAGGAGAGCGTCAGAGACTGCAGGCATACTACAGGAGAGCGTCAGAGACTGCAAACATACTACAGGAGAGCGTCAGAGACTACAAACATACTACAGGAGAGAGTCAGAGATTGCAAACATACTACAGGAGAATGTCAGAGACTGTGGAAATAATACAGGAGAACACCAGAGACTGAAAACATACTACAGGAGAGCGTCAGAGACAGATAACATACTACAGGAGAATGTCAGAGACTGTGGACATACTACAGGAGAACATCAGAGACTGCAGACAGAGCACAGGAGAGCATCAGAGACTGCAAACATACTACAGGAGAGAGTCAGAGATTGCAAACATACTACAGGAGAATGTCAGAGACTGTGGACATACTACAGGAGAACATCAGAGACTGCAAACATACTACAGGAAAACGTCAGAGACTATGGACATACTACAGGAGAACATCAGAGACTGCAAACATACTACAGGAGAGCATCAGAGACAGATAACATACTACAGGAGAATGTCAGAGACTGTGGACATACTACAGGAGAACATCAGAGACTGCAGACAGAGTACAGGAGAGCATCAAAAATTACGGACGAAGTACAGAAGAGCGTCAGAGACTGCAAACATACTACAGGAGAGAGTCAGAGATTGCAAACATACTACAGGAGAACGTCGGAGATTGCAAGCATACTACAGGAGAACATCAGAGACTGTGGACATACTACAGAAGAATGTCAGAGACTGCAAACATACTGCAGGAGAATGTCAGAGACTGCAAACATACTGCAGGAGAATGTCAGAGACTGCAGACATACTACAGGAGAGCGTCAGAGACTGCAGACAGAGTACAGGAGAGCGTCAAAAACTGCGGACAGATTACAGGAGAGCATCAGAGACTGCAGACAGAGTATAGGAGAGTGTCAGAGACTGCTGACAGAGTACAGGAGAGTGTCAGAGAACTTTCAGCAATGCACACATTTACAGTTGAAAAACACAGCTCAGGGTTCAGGATAGCAGTCAGGCATTCTATGGGTGAACATACCTGGCCAGCTGGACTCACCAAACACTTTTAGAGGCGGGGCTCCCACTCTAATCTCTGCTCTCATATCAGCTGCTCCCTCCCGAGCATACAGGCTGCATTAGGCGGGGGTCAGAGCAACAGTGCAGTGGAGCTCCTAGATCCTGGGAAATACAGAAGTCCGGGGGTGGAGCTCCCACTCTGACCACTGCTCTCCTTACTGCCACTCTGTACAGACTTCATGGGGTGGGGTCAGAGCATCAGTGGAGCTCCTGGCCCCTCCTCATTGCCAGCTCAGCTGGCTCAGGAATAGAGCTTTCCATGCCCTCTGTGCACTCTGCAAGCCGTCATCAGGGTCCCAATTCGCGGGCAGCGCGGGTTGAAGCGGAGGCTGCTTTGGGCCCCCAACGAAGATTGGGCCCAGGGCAGTTGCCCCGTTTCCCCGCGTTAAAGACGGCCCTGTGCATAGGTGTGATCCAGGCGTAAGGCTCCATTCACACCAATACGTTTTTTTCCTGCTTTTTGCAGAAACGCAGGACATTTTTTTTACATGGGTTCCTATGGAACACGTTCGCATCAATGAATTTTTGTGCCTCTGCATTTCTGCATTTTTTGGAAAGGGTCAGGGACTTTTATTCCCACAGCATGCAGTGTTTTGCATGTAATAGACTTCAATGGGTATCCAAAATGCAAGTACCTTGGTTTTACTACGATTTTACCACAATTTGCGTTATGTGGGGGGTTTTTTTGCTTTACATTCACTGTATATCTGGTTGCTAAGAAGCAGGCCGGGAAGCCGGCTGCCATGTCCTTAACAACCGACGAGACATCAGCTGTCAAATGTAAAGAAAAAAGAATTGCTGGCAAAAAAAAATTGTGAAAAAAAAAAACGTTGCGGGGTCCCCCCCAAAATCCATTCCAGACCCTTATCCGAGCATGCAGCCTGGCAGGTCAGGAAAGGGAGGGAATGAACGAGCCCTCCTGAACCATACCTTTCTGAACCATACCAGGCCACATGCCCTCAAAATGGGGGGGTGTCCCCTGCCCATAAACCCCCTGCCCCAAAGCACCTTGTCCCCATGTCCGCAATTCATTCATAAAAATGGCTAACATCCCATTCAAAGTTGAGCCCGTTAAGAATATCTATTTGAAGCTGGAATATCTCTAGAATACCTCCCCTTTGCATAGCAAATGAAAGACATCACCCTCCCTCCTGGGTCCCGTACTCTCTCAACTATTTAAACCTGGATTGCAGACACATCCCCCACATGATGATGATTGAAATGTTGGTCCACGTTCATGGAATTATTTTTGTTCTATACTATATAGATGTTCAATAAACCGATCTTGAAGGTGCCTTGTGGTCTTGCCCACACATTGAATGTGGCAAAAGACCACAAGTAATTATATAGATCACATACTGGGTGTTACAGTTAAAGTGGTAGTAAAGCCCGCCTGTATAGAAAGGCTTACCTGTAGGTAAAATGAATATCTCTTAAAAGTGCACCATTTAGGAAATATTCACCCTTGATGCAGCCAGTTATGTCCCTGGCGCATGCGCTCTGAAGGTCTGGCATACCTTGCCGGACCTTCAGAGTTTAGTGCAGGAACCGAGGGCTCCCGCGTGCATGCGCAGGAGTGACATCATCACGGCTCCTGCCAATCACATAACTAGAGTGCGCGAACCCGGACGAAAGACCGGGAGAAAGATGTCAGCCCTCTCAGGTGGTCTCTTCTCTCTCCGGTGGTTTCTTCTCTCTCCGCTCTCTGGTGATGTCTTCTTCATCTGCCGCCTCCCCTGCCAAAAATAAAAAACACGGTCTTTCTCCAATTCCGGCTGCCTCTGTTGTGTCGGCTCCTGCTGTCTGCCTGTTCTTATATAGTCATGGGGCATAGGCATCTGGTGACGTCACCTGGAGACCCCGCCCCTTGTGAAAAAAAATAAAAATCTCTTGTGTTTTGTAACACTGCACTCCTTTTTTTGGGTGAATCGGTAGGGGTACAATGTACAATCTACACGCCCTGGGTTGTTAGAAAGAGGCCCTTGTCGTCATCCCCCCTGCTCCATGTTGAGGGCATGTGGCCTGGTATGGTTCAGAGCGGGGGGTGCTTGCTCGTCCCCTCCCTTTCTTGACCTGCCAGGCTACATGCTCTGATCGGCCTGGCATGGATTTTGGGGGGGACCCCACGCAATTTTTTTTTTAAATGTTGGCGTGGGAGTGCCCCCTCCTAATCCATACCAGACCTGAAGGGCCTAGTACAGTCCTGGGAGGGGACCCCATGCTGTTTATTTTTTCACAATTCTTTTTTTGCCGGTAATTCTTTTTCTTTACATTCAAAAGGCGCAGTGCGACTCGCGCATATGCAGTGCGCACCTGGCTGTGAAGCCGCATGCTGTCACAGCCGGGACCCCACACTTGTAATGCCGGTGCCGAGGAGAGGCGAGGGAGAGAAGTAAAGCTTCGGATGGCCGTATCACTGGACTGTGGAACAGGTGAGTGTGTGTTTATTAACCACTTAAGGACCAAGCGTCTTTTTTGAGATTTGTTGTTTACAAGTTAAAAACAGTTATTTTTGCTAGAAAATTACTTAGAACCCCCAAATATTATACATTTTTTTTCCTAACACCCTAGAGAATAAAATGGTTGCAGGAAAGATTGCTTTTATCAGTGGCGGGAGAAGGGCCCTCCGCCGCTTACCATTGCCGTCGGCAGTGACAGAGGTGATCGGATGTTGATCCATGCTGGGGACGAGTGAGGGGAAGATGGCCCCCACCTGCCTCCATACCATTGCAGGGTGGAAGTGACGTCAAATGTCACTTTCGCCCATAGCTCTTAAAGGGCCTTTTTTTTTTTTTTTTTTTTTAAATGACAAATTTTTTTTTGCATTTTAGTGTAAATATGAGATCTGAGGTCTTTTTGACCCCAGATCTCATATTTAAGAGGTCCTGTCATGCTTTTTTTCTATTACAAGGGATGTTTACATCCCTTGTAATAGGAATAAAAGTGAAACAATTTTTTTTTAAAAGAACAGTTTACAAATAAAAAATAAAAGATAAAATAAATAAGAAAAAAATATTTTTTAAACGTGCCCCATCCCGCCATGCTCGCATGCAGAAGCGAACGCATATGTGAGTAGCCCCCGCATATGAAAACGGTGTTCAAACCACACATGTGCGGTATCGCCGCGATCGGTAGAGTGAGAGAAATAGTTTTAGCCCTAGACCTCCTCTGTAACTCAAAACATGGAACCTGTAGAATTTTTTAAAAGTCACCTATGGAGCTTTTAAGGGTAAAAGTTTGCCGCCATTCCACGAGCAGGCACAATTTTGAAGCGTGACATGTTGATCATCAATTTACTCGTTGTAACATTATCTTTCGCATTATAAAAAAAATTGGGCTAACTTTACTGTTGTCTTATTTTTTAATTTAAAAAAGTAGTGTATTTTTTCCAAAAAAAGTGAGCTTGTAAGACCACTGCGTAAATACGGTGTGACAGAAAGTATTGCAACGACCGCCATTTGCCTTGTATTCATTAAAAAAATGAAAGGCGTTCTGTGAATGGCAGCAGTAACAGGTGAGCGACCCCCAGTGGTCAATGCAGAAGAACAGATGGTTGACGTGGGACCTGCAGTGATCACTTTAGTCTACTACAGTGATTATCACCTTATTCAGTGGTCCCACAGGTATGAGCTATGCATACTTACACTGGTCCAAGCTGTAACTCTTGCAACAAAAATATAAAGAAATAAAGTGCATAAACTTCAGCTTTGAAGGGGCAGTTCACACCACATGCAGTCCAGTGCATTTTTTCTGCATCAAAAACGCATGCACAGTAGGGGCGGCACAGTGGTGTAGTGGGTAGAACTCTCACCTAGCAGCAAAAAGGGTCGCTGGTTCGAATCCCAAACATGACACTACCTGCCTGGAGTTTGCATGTTCTCCCTGTGCCTGTGTGGGTTTCCTCCGGGTACACCGGTTTCCTCCCACACTCCAAAGACATGCTGGTAAGCTAATTGGCTTCTGTCTAAATTGGCCCTAGTATATAAATGTGTGTTAGGGACCTTAGATTGTAAGCTCCTTGAGGGTAGGGACCAATGTGAATGTACAATGTATATGTAAAGCACTGCGTAAATTGACGGCGCTATATAAGTACCTTAAATAATAATAATGCAAAATAGCAAAATGGTTTTATGGTTTTCAATGGCATAGTTCACACCAGTGCTTGCAGTTCCAGTTCCAGAAAAAAAGTAGAACATGCTGCATTTTTCCTGTACTGGACTGTACTTGAACGCTATAAAAAGCATCAAAAATGCACTGGAACAAACATGTTCAAAAAAGGGGGAAAACCTGCACTGGACTGCATCAAAAGCGTGCCAAAAAGCACAGGAACGCATCAAAAAGTGTCAAAAATGCACATGCAGAAAAGAATCTGGACGCATCCGGACTGCGTTTCTATGGTGTGAACTGGCCCTAAGACCCCTTTCACACGGAAGCAGTTTTCAGGTGTTTAAGCGCTAAAAATATTGCCTGTAAAGCGCCTGAAAACTGCCTCTCATGCCTCCCCAGTGTGAAAGCCTAGGTGCTTTCACACTGGGGCAGTGCGCTTGCTGGACGGGAAAAAAAGTCATGCAAGCAGCATCTTTGGGGTGGTTTGGGAGCGCAGTATACGCCTGAAAAGCTCTTCAGAAGTGCCGCAACACAGGCGCATTTAACCCCTTCTTTGGCTGCTAGTCGGGGGTTAAAAACGCCCCTCTAGCGGCAGAAAAGCGCTGCTTAAACAGCGGTATAGTGCTGCTAAAGCTAGCGGCACTTTACTGCTAACGGACCCGCCACCTCAGTGTGAAAGCAGCCTAAAGGTGAGTATTTACAGACTTCTCTATAAGGTATGGATTTATTTTAAAACTTTACTATTGCAACAGGGTCACTTTAAATGATCATTGTTGGCACCAATCGTGCCTCTGAGTCCTAGGAGACAAGCCTGATGGAGATTTGGGCTCAGTTTACGATTGAGTAACAGGGAATGTCTTCAGATGCATGTTTATAATATTTTGTGTCTGTAAACCAGCAACAAACTAAACTTACTAGCCTTAAGTTCTACATCATGTCTATCAAAATTCCTAAAAGGAAGCCAAGAATGACAAAAGGGGAACTCAGCTCCCAGGGTCACTGGGCCTCAGCATTATATTCTAGCTGGGAGCCTAAAATGTGCTTCCTAACTGAAAGCTAAACTCTGGAAAAGGGTGAAAAAGACAATAATGAAAGCAGTATTGTTTTCATTTAAAAAACAAAATGAATGTATTTTGAAATGCAGCTAGCATAAGTGCTGGAATTAGTCTTTGCGTGGGTTGCTGGAAATAAAATCACTTGATTCCCCCATCAGCACAGTCAATGTTGATGGGGGAATCCCTCCCATGGGGCTATTGTGTTCTCACAGCAGGGGTGCAGGGAGCCATCCCTGCCTGGAGAACACAGTAATTATTGCTATTGGCTATAGTCGCTGGCAATAATCACATGCTAAAAATTCAACACGCTCGATGGATTGACTTGGGTACAATCAGCTTGCCCATACATAGATTAAATCTTGGCTGTTCCCTGCTGAAGGGGCCAAGATTTGATTCATCTATGGCTAGATTTACACAGCAACACAGACTGAGAAAAACAAGAGAAACAGGCGCTAATCATATGTGATGATAAGGAACATGCTAGCAGGAAGGGAGAGGAGATTGGTAATTTCATCAATGTGGGTTGCTCCTTCTCTGTCTAATTACAAGCTGAGGAAGGAGCGGTGACCAATAATTCCATCCGTTTTTGCCACCTGAACATCTGTTACCCTTTGTCAAGTATCCTTTATGCCGCGTACACATGGTCAGAATTTCCGACAGAAAAAGTCTGATGGGAGCTTTTGGTCGGATAATCCAACCATGTGTATGCCCCATCGGACTTTTTCTGCCGGCGTTTAAGATGGACTTAGATAGAGAACATGCTCTAAATTTTTCTGTCGGAAATACCGACGGAGCTTGTCCCGTTGGCAAGTCCGACCGCGTGTACGCGGCATTAGAAGCCCATCCAGCTTTGATGTCAATTGATCTACCCACTGGAGACATAATAAACATATGTTCTAAAAAGTAAGATATTTGCTTTGTGCATTCAAATTTGTTGGTGCTTTCTAGACTAATATACTGTATATATATATTCAGACATTACATTTTCAAAGCCCGTCTGCTAGGATGACCTGGTTTACACCCAACACTAAAGTGGATTGACAGGCTCTAATTAACTAAGCCTAAAACTGTTCCCGTTCCCTTCTAACTCCTATACTAACTACCCTGTAGAAGGAAGATGCATATACTTACCTATTCTCAGAGAGGAGAATGATGATGAGGTCTTGACAAGCACCCCCACAATAGCTCTACTCCCTATGCTCTATCGATGGCCACAGAAACTGAGCCTACTGTGCTTTTTTATGTCAGCAGCCAGACGACCGATCCCTCTATTTTGGAAAATGACTGTCGCCCCTCCATTGTCCTTGTGGGTTTCTACTGTAAACTAAATCACACTTATGGAGGAGATGCTGGCTTTGCATAACAATACATTTGAGGAATTTAAGGTTCTATGGCTTATTTGGCTCGACTTCTCTACCTTAGATACTCTGAAGTGTGTGAACTGTGGATGAAACAAATGAATTGAACTACATGCACAATCCCGTTTATTAGAACACTGCTTATTTAAGAAGAACATTCATTCATGAGCGTTGTCGCCCAATAACCAGCTCAACACGACGCCATGATTATCTTTCAATGTTTGCTTAAGAAAAAGAGAGCGGTCTGGGTACTGCCTCTTAATCTGGCACAGCTCCATCCCTGTAATACATATAATACACAACGAGTTAGCCCATGGGACTTTAAATGAGTTGGTCATAGAGGTCATAACAAATGAGTATAGTAAATCGAAAAGGATTTATTAGGGTTCCAAGGACATAATCATAAATGAGCATAAAAACATAATGAAGCATAGCTTGACCATTGACATGTTTGTTACAGTACTGAAAATAAATAGTGTACATATACAACTTTTGTACTCGGTGCATTTCGCAAGCTCTGCTCGCTTCTTCAGGAGTTGATGTATATGAAGAATATCTAGAAAATAGTAAGTATTGGTAAGATATAACATTCAATGATGATTGTGGTTAGAAGAGAAGCATGTGGCCTCTGAGAGGCACCTCATACTCACATTGTGGTCAATTGGTCCATAGGACTGATCTCCAAAGGTAACAGCGGAGAATGCTCCAACTGGGAGCTGAAGAGGCGTAACCCGCAGCAACAAAACGGGGGCATGGTGGAGGGCGGACATGGCGAAGAAGGAGGATGAAAATGTTGTGTGTCCTGAAATGCCCAATTGGCCACATATGTCATGACAGCTGTAATAAAGATGTATATGTATCTAAATCAATTAACAATGAGCTTGATAATGACCTGGAAGTATAAATAATGTAGTATCACTATTGTAAAGTAAAGTCCATGACATTGTGGGCGTGGATGCAAACAAGAAAGAAAGAGAATGAAAGAGAGATGTGAAGAGTGTGAGAATGTGAAGAGAGAAGTAGAAATGGGAAAAGAAAGTGAAAAGGAGAAAAAAGGAAAAGAATATGTCCCTTGGTGTGCCTCATTAACCATATACAGTGTAGCAACAACACTAGAAGTAAAATGTATATAGATCTAATGATAATCACCATAATGGTGGTATAGAGGTATAAAAGTGTAAATGTTTTCATAGTATCCATGTTGTGAACTGAAATAAAACGAGAGCACAGACCAGGGTAGACATGGGAAAAATGAGGGTGAGAGAGAGACCAAGGTAAAGAGAGGAAACAGAGAAGTGAAAAACCTATAAGCAAAGGAAGTCCTGCTGGTTGATAATAGTGTGGTGGAGTGCAAATATATCAGATCACAGTTTATATGTGCAAGTGCAGTAAAGTAAAATGGAGTGACAACGTGAGTATCTGTGGTGTGCTTACCCCTGTGTAGGATCTATAGCATGTGAGAGGACAATCAAATGAGGAAAAGAAGAGCGTTCGCCAGGTCAGAGCCCCCAACCTATATCCCTGAGCGGAAGCATTGGGCCACGCCCCTAACGCCCCTAACATGGCTACAGTGCGTGCCCGCGCTGCGCATGCGCGAGCACCTCCAGCCAATGAGATGACGCACTGCACGCCAAACGTGGAGCCACCGCTATGCGGAAGTCCCACGATGGGTGCAGAAGCATGGCGCCGATGTACTGGTGGCCCCACCCATCCATAAAAATGGAGGGGAGTGGACAGCAGGGGAGGAGGGGATCCCCCCATTTGTACATCGCAGCTCCCGGAAAGGAGAACCGCAATCATCGATAGATACAATACATTGGAAACAACTCCATAAGCTAACCAGGATGGCATTTGTAAAATAAGATAATACTCATATGACGTATGGTAGCAATTAGTAATGGTGGGTATGACCACGAGGACAGCAAACAGCCCAAGCAGGCAAGTAGGTGTCTTCCACCAGAGTAATTAGAGAAAAAGAGAGCGGTGTGGGTAATGCCTCTTAATCTGGCACAACTCCATCCCTGTAATACATATAATACACAACGAGTTAGCCCATGGGACTTTAAATGAGTTGGTCATAGAGGTCATAACAAATGAGTATAGTAAATTGATAAGGATTTTTTAGGGTTCCAAGGACATAATCATAAATGAGCATAAAAACATCATGAAGCATAGCTTGACCATTGACATGTTTGTTACAGTACTGAAAATACATAGTGTCGAGTACAAAAGTTGTATATGTACACAATGTATTTTTCAGTACTGTAACAAAAATAAAGAAAGTTATACGCTTGAGCGGGCATACACATGTACAGTCAGGTCCATAAATATTAGGACATTGACACAATTCTAATCTTTTTGGCTCAATACACCACCAAAATAGATTTGAAATGAAACGAACAAGATGTGCTTTAACTGCACACTTTCAGCTTTAATGTGAGGGTATTTACATCCAAATCAGGTGAACGGTGTAGGTATTATAACAGTTTGTATATGTGCCTCCCACTTTTTAAGGGTCCAAAAGTAATGGGACAGATTAACAATCATCCATCACTTTTTAATACTTGGTTGCAAATCCTTTGCAGTTAATTACAGCCTGAAGTCTGGAACGCATAGACATCACCAGATGCTGGGTTTCATCCCTGGTGATGCTCTGCCAGGCCTCTACTGCAACTGTCTTCAGTTCCTGCTTGTTCTTGGGGCATTTTCCCTTCAGTTTTGTCTTCAGCAAGTGAAATGCATGCTCAATCGGATTCAGGCCAGGTGATTGACTTGGCCATTGCATAACATTCCATTTCTTTCCCTTAAGAAACTCTTTGTTTGCTTTCGCAGTATGCTTCGGGTCATTGTCCATCTGCACTGTGAAGCGCCGTCCAATGAGTTCTGAAGCATTTTGCTGAATATGAGCAGATAATATTGTCCGGAACACTTCAGAATTCATCCTGCTGCTTTTGTCAGCAGTCACATCATCAATAAATGCAAGAGAACCAGTTTCATTGGCAGCCATACATGCCCACGCCATGACACTACCACCACCATGCTTCACTGATGAGGTGGTATGCTTTGGATCATGAGCAGTTCCTTTCCTTCTCCATACTCTTCTCTTCCCATCACTCTGGTACAAGTTGATCTTGGTCTCATCTGTCCATAGGATGTTGTTCCAGAACTGTGAAGGCTTTTTTAGATGTTGTTTGGCAAACTCTAATCTGGCCTTCCTGTTTTTCAGGCTCACCAATGGTTTACATCTTGTGGTGAACCCTTTGTATTCACTCTGGTGAAGTCTTCTCTTGATTGTTGACTTTGACACACATACACCTACCTCCAGGAGAGTGTTCTTGATCTGGCCAACTGTTGTGAAGGATGTTTTCTTCACCAGGGAAAGAATTCTTCGGTCATCCACCACAGTTGTTTTCCGCGGTCTTCCTTTTGGTGTTGCTGAGCTCACCGGTGCTTTCTTTCTTTTTAAGGATGTTCCAAACAGTTGATTTGGCCACACCTAATGTTTTTGCTATCTCTCTGATGGGTTTGTTTTGTTTTTTCAGCCTAATGATGGCTTGCTTCACTGATAGTGACAGCTCTTTGGATCTCATATTGAGAGTTGACAGCAACAGATTCCAAATGCAAATAGCACACTTGAAATGAACTCTGGACCTTTTATCTGTTCCTTGTAAATGGGATAATGAGATAATAACACACACCTGGCCATGGAACAGCTGAGCAGCCAATTGTCCCATTACTTTTGGTCCCTTAAAAAGTGGGAGGCACATATACAAACTGTTGTAATTCCTACACCGTTCACCTGATTTGGATGTAAATACCCTCAAATTAGAGCTGAAAGTCTGCAGTTAAAGCACATCTTGTTCGTTTCATTTCAAATCCATTGTGGTGGTGTATAGAGCCAAAAAGAATAGAATTGTGTCGATGTCCCAATATTTATGGACCTGACTGTATATACAGTAATATACGCATGTGTGTATATATATTCCCAGAGAGCCCCCCCTTGCATCAGGGTTCCCAGAGAGCCCCCCTTACATTAGAGTCCCCAAAGAGCCTCCCCTTTAAAAATAGGGGCCCCAGAGAGCCCCTCCTTGCATCAGGGTCCTCAGAGAGCCCCCCCCACTTACATCAGGGAGCCCGTAGAGCCTCCCCTCCCCTTAGGAACCCCTGCAGAGAATCGGGGCTATGGGTCACAGATTCGGGGCTATAGCCCCAAAAGCCACCACCTAGCGACACCACTGTCTGATATACAGTTGTGCTCGTAAGTTTACATACTCTGGCAGAATTTATGATTTCTTGGCTATTTTTCAGAAAATATGAATGATAAAAACTTTTCTTTCACTCATGGTTAGTGTTTGGTTGAAACCATTTATTATCAATGAACTGTGTTTACTATTTTTAAATCATAATCACAACAGAAACTACCCAAATGACCCTGATCAAAAGTTTACATACCCCACTTCTTAATACCGTGTATTGCCCGCTTTAACATCAACGACAGCTTGAAGTCTTGTGGTATTTGTGGATGAAGCTCTTTATCTTCTCGGATGGTGAAGCTGCCCATTACTCTTGGCAAAAAGCCTCCAGTTCCTGTAAATTCTTGGCCTGTCCTGAATGAACTGCACGTATGAGATCTCCGCAGAGTGGCTCAATGATATTGAGGACAGGAGACTGAGATGGCCACTCCAGACCCTTCACTTTATTCTGCTGTAGCCAATGACAGGTCGACTTGGCCTTGTGTTTTGGATCATTGTCACGTTGGAATGTCCAAGTACGTCCCATGCGAAGCTTCCTGGCTGATGGATGCAAATGTTCCTCCAGTATTTTTTTGATAACATACAGCATTCATCTTGCCATTAATTTTGACCAAATTTCCTGTGCCTTTGTAGCTCACACATCCCCAAAACATCAGCGATCCACCTTCGTGTTTCACATTAGGAATGGTGTATCTTTCATCATAGGCCTTGTTGACGCCTCTCCAAATATAGTGTTTATGGTTGTGGCCAAAAAGCTCAATTTTGGTCTCATCACTCCAAATGACTTTGTGCCAGAAGGTTTGAGGCTTGTCTATGTGCTGTTTGGCATATTGTAAGCAGAATACTTTGTGGCATTTGCGTAGTAATGGCTTTCTTCTGGCAACTCGACCATGCAGCCCATCTTTCTTCAAGTGCCTCCTTATTGTGCATCTTGAAACAGCCACACCACATGTTTTCAGAGAGTCATGTATTTCACCTGAAGTTATTTGTGGGTTTTTCTTTGCATCCCGAACAATTTTCCTGGCAGTTGTGGCAAAAATTTTGGTTGTTCTACCTGTCCGTGGTTTGGTTTCAACAGAACCCCTCATTTTCCACTTCTTGGTTAGAGTTTGAACACTGCTGATTGACATTCTCAATTTCTTGGATATCTTTTTATATCCCTTGCCTGTTTTATACAGTTCAACTACCTTTTTCCACAGATCCTTTGACAATCCTTTTGCTTTCCCCATGACTCAGAATCCAGAAACGTCAGTGCAGCACTGACTGAAAGAGGCAAGGGTCTGTCAGGAGTCCAGAAACTCATTATACCTTTTATACACACACACTAATTACAACCAAACAGATCACAGGTGAGGATGGTTACCTTTAATAGCGATTCAAATCCCTTTGTGTCAACTTTTGTGCATGTTATCAGGCCAAAATTACCAGGGTATGTAAACTTTTGATCAGGCTCATTTGGATAGTTTCTGTTGTGATTATGATTTAAAAAGCGTAAACACAGTTGACTGATAATAAATGATTTCAGCCAAACATTAACCATGAGTGAAAGAAATGTTTTTGTGTTATCAATCATATTCTCTGAAAAATGGCCAAGAAATCATAAATTCTGCCAGGGTATGTAAACTTATGAGCACAACTGTATATACCCTTAAGAGTATGTTACGAATGCTACTGTTACATCTGTCATTAACATTCAGCTTGTATTGATGACTAAGAGGGTATTCCTCTGTTGCTGTTCTTTCCTAGATATGTACAATACAAATATATTTGTCTCTGGAATTTATATGGCAATAACTATTCCCATGACGTCAATAAGGAGGGTCTCCTCTAAAAAAGAACCTAACACCCAATTATCACCTTCCTTTTACCATACTATAGAGTGATCAGATCCACCTAGTGGCAGGCAAGCTAATTACACATGCCAAAATATGGACCACCCTTGTATTAGTAGTTCATCATTCTGAACATTTACAGACTTTTGTTATAATCAAATGTGGATGCATGTCATTGACGGCTACAGTTCTGGAAACAATGCATTACTTATATCCATGTTTCTTTATCTTACAACTTGTAATTTGAAACTTTCAATAACAATTTACTGAAACTTAAAACAGGCATGTATCTAGTTTTCTAAGGCTACATGCATATGAGCGTTTTGGCCCACCAGTGTCCAATCCCCGTGCGTTTGGGTGCCAAGGAGGCACTAGGCATCTAAAAGAGATAAAGGGGTATGCCTTGTCTTTTATTTACAAGCTAACTAAAATGTGTAAAGAAGATTAGCACTACCAACATGTAATGATATACAGTGCCTTGAAAAAGTATTCACACCCCTTGAAATGTTTCATATTTTGTCGTGTTACAACAAAAAACATAAATGTATTTGGGATTTTATGTGATAGACCAATACAAAGTGGCACATAATTGTGAAGTGGAAGGAAAATGATAAATGGTTTTCAAAATGTTTTACAAATAAATATCTGAAAAGTGTGGTCTGCATTTGTATTCAGCCCCCCTGAGTCAATACTTTGTAGAAGCACCTTTTGCTGCAATTACAGCTACAAGTCTTTTTGGGTATGTCTCTACCAGATTTGCATATCTAGACAGTGACATTTTTGCCCATTATTCTTAGCAAAATAGCTCAAGCTCTGTCAGATTGGATGGAGAGCATCTGTGAACAGCAATTTCCAAGTCTTGCCACCGATTCTCAATTGGATTTAGGTCTGGACTTTGACTGGGCCATTCTAACACATGAATATGCTTTGCTTTAAACCATTCCATTGCAACTCTGGCTGTATGTTGGAATGCACGACTAATAGTTGTCCTGTGGACAGATTCTCCCATCTGAGCTGTGGGTCTCTGCAGCCTCTCTAGAGTTGGGCCTCTTGGCTGCTTCTCTGATTAATGCTCTTCTTGCCCCGACTCTCAGTTTAGGTGGACGGCCATGTCTTGGTAGGTTTACAGTTGTGCCATACGCTTTGCATTTTCTGATGATGATTGAACAGTGCTCCGTGAGATGTTCAAAGCTTGGGATATTTTTTTTTTGTTACCTAACCCTGCTTTAAACTTCTCCACAACCTTATCCCTGACCTGTCTAGTGTGTGCTTTGGCCTTCATGATGCTGTTTGTTCACTAAGGTTCTCTAACAAACCTTTGAGGGCTTCACAGAACAGCTATACTTATACTAAAATTAAATTACACACAGGTGGACTATAATTACTAATTAGGTGACTTCTGAAGGCAATTGGTTCCACTAGATTTTAGTTAGAGGTATCAGAGTAAAGGGGGCTGAATACAAATGCACGCCACACTTTTCAGATATTTATTTGTAAAAAAATGTTAAAAACCATTTATCATTTTCCTTCCACTTCACAATTATGTGCCACTTTGTGTTGGTCTATCACATAAAATACCAATAAAATACATTTACGTTTTTTGGTTGTAACATGACAAAATGTGGAAAATTTCAAGGGGTGTGAATACTTTTCTAAGGCACTGTACATACAGTGGGTATAGAAAAGAATCATATTTTGTTGTTTTTCAGCCTGAAATTAAGACAGACACGGTTATTTTATCCAGCTGTATTTACTAAAGATATAACACCAACACGTCAGAAAAAATTTTAAAAAAATCAAAAAAAAAAATCACCGAGTTGGAAAAAAGGATCACTTTCCCTCTAAAAATGACTCGTAAACTCACTCAGGTGTAGCTAATCACCTTCTCAATGGCACACAAAGCCATTTGACTTTCAACTGTGATTAGCTGTGGTTATTTTGATTATCTCAGCATATAAAGAGCTTTCCTGGAGCATTTCACTCCCTGGTAATGCAACTGAAGCAAACAATCAACTATGGGTGGAAAAGCACTGTCACCAGAATCACCAGGATAAAGTTGTGGACAAGGACAAATCAGGAGATGGATACATAAAAATAATATTAATAAGAAGTGGAACATATTTGGTACAACATAGGCCCTCCCTGGATCAGGACGTTGCTCCAAACTGGATGAAAGAGCCAGGAGGAAACTGGTCAGAAAAGCTACCAAGAGGCCTACAGCAACTCTGAAGCAGTTGCAGGAATTAATGGCAAATAGTGATCATTGTGTGCATGTGACAACAATATCACAACTTCTCCACAAATAGGGCTTGCATGTGTAGTGGTCCATCTCCCACCCTGCACAGCCAGGCACACGAATTTACAGACACCCTAAGTCAAGAAACAGTATAAGGGCATCCCATATAAATACAGTTTTGGAAGGGGAAAAGGGAACAAACTGGGACAGGGCTATACTACAAATAAATATCAGTAGACAAATAGATATTTTGTATGTATAGTCATCTATGTACATAACACTATACACAATCCTGACTACAGGCCCCTGTAGCTAGCACACCAACATCAACACTGTACATAATGAGCCAGAGCAGCCCCCCCCCCCCCCGCAAGGGAGGCCCTCTACCCGCAGGAATTCTTGAATCCGTCCGCAACGAAAGATATAAAGAACACCATTGTCAGAAACCATGAATCAGGCTTAGACAGAAGTACACTTAAATCACACCTGTTTAATAATAATAAAAAAACGTAAACAGAGTAAACGTAGAGCACTTCTGCTTCTTCCCAGGGGACCTCCATCATACCACCATATCTGTAGTTTCTGCCTTGGATTAAAACAGTCCTATCTGTACCGCTGAGTGTATACCACATTTGGGGCATACCCAAGTCCCCCTCCGTTTGGGGCTACCCTGGTGGACGGCTATATTTATATCAACCTCTCTAACCTTAATGGTAAATTCCCCCGTTTCCCCTGGGACTACCGCATTTATACAAATTTATTATTTACAGCTGGTGCCCATTTCTTTTGACTTGTCTTTACCATGAATCTTTTGCACCTATGTTGGGAACATACATCTTGATAATATCTTGATGACTGACACTAACTTCCCTGCAAGATAGTGAGACCTTCTTTTCTTTCTTGCAACAATTGAAACCCGAGTGTGTCCTGAAGAAGTTTTTATAACGAAACGCGTAGACGCATTAGGGCTCACATCATGTATATTTTATATATATGATTTTTATATGTCTTTGTTATGTTCTTTCACATTGTATATCTATATATTTGTGTATTTGAATTAAAGTTTATATTTTTTGCTATCCCTCTGGTTTGCTGTGCCTTCAAAGTCTGTCCTGGGGTTTCCTTTTGAGGAACCCCCCTCTTTTCTGTAATCAGAGTAAACGTAGTTCAAAATATAGCCAGAGTTCAGGATCTCCCCCAAATCGCTGGGGAAGTAGAGCGGAACCAGACATACCTCTTATAGAGGTAATACTAGAGACGGGTGCCTGCACAGAGACTGAAGCAGCAGCAGGGACGACTGGCAACACAGCTTCTACCAAAGCAGCCACAGTGGGAAATTCCAGGTGAGCCGTGCGACTCAGGAGCGTTTGTAACACCATGGCAAACTGATGCATGTGGTGATCCTGCTCATCCAATCTGGAAAAAAATATTACCAACAAGTAAGAAACCATGAATCAGACTGAGACAGAAGTACAGTTAAATCACACTTGTTTAATAATAATAAAAAAAAGGTAAATAGAGTAAACATAGTCAAAACATAGCCAGAGTTCAGGAACTGGAACGGATAGTCAGACAAGCCAAAACTTCAGGGAGCCAGAAGGAATGTCAGCCAAGCAAATCTTTAACAGGAACACAGGAGAGTGTCTCTAGAGATTTGACCAAGGCAAAGGCAGAGATCATCTGGACTGGACAGCTTAAGTAGGCAGGACCGACGAGCTGGATCATCAATAGGTGAGTCACTGTGGAGAGATAGGAGCTGGCAATTAGCCAACAGCTGAGCGGCCAGCTCAGAGAAGGAAGGGCTGGGCCCAGCCCTGACAGGACCCCCTCCTCAATGACCCCTCCCCCTCGGAGCACCACCAGGCTTGAGGGGAAAACATCTATTAAAATCACGGAGGAGGAGAGGGGCATGTAGGTCCGAGGATGGGACCCAAGAGCGTTCCTCTGGACCGTACCCTTTCCAATGCACCAGGTACTGTATGCACCCATGGAAACTGCGGGAGGCAACAATGGACTGTACTTCATACTCCTCATGGTTCTCAACCTGCACAGAGTGAGGGCGTGGCACCGAGGTGGTAAAGTGGTTGCAGACCAAAGGTTTTAATAAGGAGACATGAAATTCATTTGAGATACGCATATTAGAAGGAAGGTCTAATGCGTAAGCCACTGGGTTAATCCTGCAAAGAATACAGAAAGGCCCACTAACCCGAGGTGCGAACTTCAGAGAGGGAGCACGAAGTTGGAGGTTGCGAGATGACAGCCAGACCCTGTCCCCAACCTGGTAGGAAGGCGCAGGCAGGCGTCAGCGGTCAGCATGCGGTCAGCCTCCTGGACTTGTGCCCAAGTAGAACAAAGACCACGGAGATGCTCCTCTAATACAGGAATACTCTGTGGAACAAAAGAGTCAGGCAACATGGAAGGTTGTGTAAAGGAAATTTGTAAGTTCTGTATATATTGCACACTGCCCTCACTGTGCACACGGCAATAATAATGTTTTCATTACATGCTTGCATTCTTTCGAGTCCTGATTAGAATTAGCCTGCCTATGTTACGTCCCTTGTTACCATAAAAGTACAGTTGTAATATTAATGTGATATCTACATAATCATGTGTATAAAAACCTTCAATTGTGTCATAATAAAGCACAGAACAGTCATTTGGAAAGATGCGGAAGTATCTTTTGTGTCTGTTCCCTACTGCAGTAGTTATTATTTGGAACCACTAATCAATATGAGGATAGGAGTTGCCGATCTATAAAATGGCCAGGTCAGATGGCGAGCTTTGCCTAGGAGAGGATTTACAGGTGACCCTGAGAATCTGAAACGAGGAACTTGAGACGATTTGGGAATTTCTGATAATCAGCCGGCTGAGGTAAGCCTTTTTCTTACATTTGAGTTATCAGACTTCCTTGATCGGTAAGGCATTTTCGGGACAAAGGGTACCTATTTTACTCCCCTTCACTTAACTGTATTGATTGGTGGTTTTATGTTATGTTGTCACTGTCTTCTATCGGAGTGTTATAGATAAGAAAGGGAAGAATAGTGCTGTTCACAGGTATATGTAGTACATCTGCTAAATAAAGTAGTTTAGAGGCAAGAGTGTATTGGCACACATAGAGAAGACTGGCCAGTCATTATAGGCATTAAATTAAGTAAGAGACTGAAGGTTAAGAGACCCTCAAAAATGCCCAGCGCAAGAGGAGCGCTATAAAATATATGAAGCGAAGGTGCGTTCCGCCTATACTGAGCCTCTAGATTAATGGTTAGAGTGGACAGGAATCTACAATGGGTAACTGGGTTACCAAAGTCCACAGGGACTAAGAATCATGCAGAGAAAACCGTTAGAGAAACAGCTATCTATGCCCATCACTATGGCTGCCCGTTTGATCATAGAAGCTAGAGTATGTGAAGTATGGGATTACAATACCATGGGATGCAAAGGATTTTAGAACAAAATAAGGAAAGCAGAAGTTAAGCAGGGTAATATTAAAGATAGTAAGAGTTAAAAGAAAGTGAAAGAATGATATACATGTGTGTACAAATGGGAAAAATTTAAGCGATTTTAGAGAGATATTCATGTATGTGTGTGAATGCTGGAACCTTTAGTCCTATCTCTTGTGTGTGTCACGTATGCAGATGTGACCCCCTCCTTTACACTCTCATGAAAGAATGTAGCTGGGATGAGAGATCAGTGATAAGCTGAAAGGACACCATGCCAATTTCAGTTTTTAGACAAAACATTTATAACAAAATGTGCCGGGTTAATTAATCTAATGACAAACAATGTGATCATGATTATTTTTTAATCTGTTTTCCAAACATGGTAAAATGAAGGTTACATTTAACCGTGTATTACACAAATTAAATATCCTTTGATAGTGAAAACAGTGAATTTAAAAAAGGGAAATTAAGTAAAATTAGGTAAAATGTCCTAATTTAAAGAATTATAACTCTGGATATATATTAGAATTAGGGTATGATATTGAGATTATCACTTGAGTATTAATTTCTGATATGAGTTTAACAATTTTATTAATATAGATATATTGTAACTGGTATAGACAACCTTTGGTTTTAAATGAAATCCAGGTTAATGGGAAAATTTGTAAAAGTGGGATTAATTTAGATTAAGATAACAATTTTGTAATTTTACCTTTATTGAGTGAAAAAAAAAAGATTAAGATGAGGTTGTTAATTGGAATACAGCTGCCATAATGTTTAACAAAGCCAAGATGGATGGGATACATAGAAAGTTTTTCTACAAAAATGAAATCTAAAGGGCTGATAATAACTTGATGTACGGTCCAAGATGTGAGAGTAATAATAAATAAAATTTAAATATAACAGACCCATTACATCAAGTCCACACACCCTGTTAGGATAGATGCCACCTGCAACCAACTGTATAGTTTTTGATGTGGCTGAGAGCTTTCTGTTCTCTCATATATAGATAGTTGGTCCTTTTGTTTTTATTTATTTTTATTTTTGAAATCCAAAGCAGAATGTGTGGATTGTGAAATAATGTTCCCCTTTTCCTAGTAAGTACAGTGGTATAAGCAGAAGAATACTTTGGACTTATGGACATCTCTGCATGACTGCAGGGTATTGTTGTCATTTATTATGTTATGACATCAGGAATATAATGTCAGATGGAAACTAAGGACTTGTTAAAACTAACAACAGAGCAAGCAATGAGAAATTTATAATATTGCCAGGAAAAAGTTGTCTTTTTGAAACATGAAACTGGAGTTCTTACACAAACAGCATGAAGAAAAGAAACCATTGTAATATATTTATGCAAGCTGGACCCAATAATGAAGGGTTCACCCCAATATATCAGAGCTGTAGCTTTATGCAAAGGTGCTATTAGACAAAGTTACAGACATTATTTTGGTCAAATATTTAACTTTTAATGGTCCCACATTCTGCACAGCAAATATACAGCTAACTAAATGTTTGTCTAATGAAAGGTTCAAAATATGAATTTGTTTTGTTTGTTTATGTACAAATCTATCAATGAAAGATGCATACATTTGAATCCAGCAACCTTATTGCCTCTATTGGAGGAGGCTGGAGACAAAGAAAAAACACATATGTTAAATTGATGACGTAGGAATTAGCTGCTGTGGGCCCAGTGCAGGACACACTCCCTGAAGACCCAGATATTTAATTTTTTGTAGAGTTATTTCCGGTTTAATACTGAGTATGCAGTTTATCACCCAGAAGGATACTCTGTCATTGGATCCTTTTCCCCCAGCTCAAGAAGCAGAGCTCCATGTTTTAGCATAGCCTGTGAGCTATAAAAAGAGTGTATATATTCATATAGATAGTAGAGAATTAAAGATCTTTTGGTTCCATTTGAAGGACCAGAAGTTTGTTTTTACTTCAACAGGTAAACCAATAAAGCAGGCCAAGTTAATTGATTGGCTGTTTTCAGCCTTCCAGCTTCTTGCTGAGGTAGCCATACTAACATTAAAACTTACACATGGAAGCAGACCAGGTGACTAAGGATGCTGCATTTACAGCCCCGGACACTTGCTGGGTCTGTGCAACTCACAGATTCCACCCTAGTTCTGGCCCAGTATAGCTGGGATTAATAATTCATCTTTAAGGACCCCAGAACGAGAAGAACAAGTGGTTCACAGGGGGCCAACTTCTTATGAAACAGGACTTTGGAAAAGGTGATCATTTATGTCTGCCAGCCACTCTTTTCCCTCCAGCTTGACACATGGACTGTGTCATCGGTCACAAGCAGTTATGGCTGCCTTAGTAAATGAGCATGGGATAGAGCCAGGATTCTGCACAGTTGTTTTTTTTATAACATACCACTTCTTGTTTTACCTGTTACCAAAGATGTTGCCAAAAGCTGAACATCCCTTCCAGAGATTACAAAAAGATATATCCAGATGCCCAAGCAGAGGCGGCTCTCTAATTAGGCAAATTAGGCGGTCGCCTAAGGCCTCGCACTCACAGGGGCCTCGCGGCCGCCTAATTTGCCTGTTCTCAATCACTGAAGTTGACGCCGGCGGCTCCGCCTACCCCCACTGGGACTCTGTGGCTTAGGAGCTGACGGACAAATCAGATACTGCCCGCAGCCTGAGGAATAGCGGCCTCATCACGGAGCGACCCAGTCCGTGGGGCCTCATGTGTAAGTTTTGCCTAAGGCCTCACAAAGCCTAGAGCCGCCTCTGTGCCCAAGTCAGGATCTTACGAGTATGCATTTTGTTTGTATGGACATTTATTCTGGATGTACAGTGGAAATGCTACTGCAAAGGCCACAGTAAAAAATGTTATCAGAAGTAGTTTGTATGTACAGAGTGACAGAATCTACAGAGGGTAACAGATGAAATTATTTTTATAGGAGAGTCCTTACTAGAAGTTTTGAGGTTTTATTTTTACACTGTCTACAATGTAGCGGAAAAAGTAGAGTATGATGTTGGACTCTCTCCCTATGGGATTTTGTTTGGGAGTGTGTTGCTCGCTTGCTTATATTTTGTCTCAGCAGCTGAAGTCCTCCATTTGGATCTCACAGAGAAGGTTGCTGATCTTTTAAAGGTTTTTACAAACTCATTTATGTGTTTTCTCCCCAATTCCAGATCTCAATTACTTTAATTGTAAGGGATATATATATATATATATATATATATATATATATATATATATATATATATAATGTGATTTGAAAAGTAGTTTAGCTATGTTGAAGTCATATTTGTCTTTTGTGCGTCTTCCATTTTATGTAGAATTGTCTGTGTTTACACATGCTGATAAGTCAGCATGCCAACAATTAGAAGGCGATTCTGGACACAGGAGTGTACAGCCAGTACTCTGTAAATATGTCTTATCAATCATTTGTTTTTCAAAAATGAAAAAAAAATGAAAAGTCATTTTGTAATGAAAAAGCTGCTCAGCTATTATACTCTCCACAATGGAGTTTTGCCTCTTTGGCCAGGACTACCTCCACCTAAGTGTGTAAAGGTTCCAGGTTAAAGGTGATAGCAGGTAGGGTTAGTGATTAAAATATTGATCGAAAGAGAGGAGACTGTAAAGCAAATTTGTAAGTTCTGTATATATTTGTATTCTATTTTGTATGTATTGCACACTACCCTCACTGTGCACACGGCATTAATAATGTTTTCATTACATGTTTGCATTCTTTCGAGTCCTGATTAGAATTAGTCTGCCCATGTTACGTGCCTTGTTACCATAAAAGTACAATTGTAATATTAATCTGATACCTACGTAATCATGTGTATAAAAACTTTCAATTGCGTCACAATAAAGCACAGAACAGTAATTTGGAAAGATGCAGAGTGTATATTTTGTGTCTGTTCCCTACTGCAGTAGTTATTAATTTGGAACCACTAATTAATATGAGGATAGGAGTTGCCTATCTATAAAATGGCCAGGTCAGTTGGAAACCATAGTTAGCCATAAACGGGGACAATTGAGAAGCAGAATTCAAGACACTATTGTGAGCAAACTCTGCCCACGGTAAGAGGTCTGACCAGTTGTTATGATGGTCAGAAATATAGCAACATAGGAATTGCTCCAAGGACTGATTGGCTTGTTCTGTGGCCCCATTAGACTGCGGGTAATACGCAGAAGAGAAAGCAAGCTGAATTCCCAACTGTACACGAAAGGCTCTCAAGGCTCTCCAGAACCGGGACACAAACTGACTACCCTTGTCTGAGACAATCACCTTGGGTAGTCCATGTAAGCGAAAGATCTCCCGAGCAAAAATGGAAGCCAGTTCCTTAGAAGTGGGCAACTTCTTAAGTGGAATACAATGAGACATTTTCGAGAACCTGTCAACCACCATAAGGATAACTGTGTAGCCCTGGCAGTTGGGTAAGGCCACAATGAAATCCAGAGAGAGGCACTGGGTCCAGGGCCTCTCTCCATTGGCTATGGCTTGTAAGAGACCCACTGGAAGCTGTTGTGGAGTCTTACTCTGAGCACACACGGAACAGGCGGCTACGAAGGCGGTTACATCAGCACGTAGATTAGGCCACCAGAATTGTTGGGAAATGGCCCAAAAGAGTTGAGCACACACAGAACAGGCAGCTACGAAGGCGGTTACATCAGCATGTAGATTAGGCCACCAGAATTGTTGGGAAATGGCCCAAAAGAGTTGATTCTTCCCAGGGTGGCCAGCAGCCTTGGGGGAATGGTAAGTCTGGAGCACAGCAGTACGGAGACTCTCCGGGACAAAGCAGCGGTCACAAGGTTTCTCAGGAGGAGCATTGACCTGAGCAGCAAGAATTTTGTCACCCAAAGGAGAAGTGAGACTGGTGCGAACCGTAGCCAGAATATGATCAGGAGGAATCACAGGAACCGGACCCAACTCCATCTTGCAAGTGGCAAAGCGTCAGCCCTTACATTCTTAGTACCAAGTAAGAATGAGACAATGTAATTGAAACAAGAAAAGAGCCCAACGCGCCCTTCTGGGAGAGAGGCGTTAAGCCTTAGACAAGAATGTGAGATTCTTATGGTCAGTAAGAATGAGAACCGGCACAGTGGTACCTTTGAGGAGATGTCTCCATTCTATCAGGGCTAAAATGATCGCTAACAGTTCTCTGTCACCAATCTCGTAATTGCACTCTGCAGGTGACAATTTCTTGGAAAAGTAGCCACAAGGATGCATAGCACTCTCAGAGTTAGAACGTTGAGACAGAAGGACATCAACTCCAGTCACAGAAGCATCAACCTCAAGGATAAATAGTAACGTAGGAACAGGATGTGTCAACACAGGAGCAGAAACAAAGGCAGCCTTGAGACCCTCAAAGGCCTTAATGGACTCCGGAGACCAACTCTGAGGGTTACCGTCCTATCTGGTCATATCAGTCAGGGGCTTGACCAGAGACAAGAAGTTATGAAAAAACTTCCGATAATAGTTGGCAAAGCCATGAAAATGCTTCAGAGGACATAAACTTACGGGTCGGGGCCACTGTAGGACTGCTGAAAGTTTCTCTGGGTCCATCAAAAAACCAGCAGTGGAAATGACATAACCCAGGAATTTAACCTGTTCACGATGGAATTCGCACTTCTCCAATTTACAATAGAGATTGTTCTCTCTTAGTTTCAGAAGCACACAACAGACATCTGTGTGGTGGCTCTCCACTCTCCACTCACTTGGAAAATATGAGGATATCGTCAAGATAAACTACCACACATAACTGCAACAAATCTCGGAGGACATCGTTAATAAATTCCTGGAAAACTGCCGGGGCGTTACAAAGGCCAAAAGCCATTACAAGGTACTCATAATGGCCTGTTCTGGTATTAAATGCAGTTTTCCACTCGTCGCCCTCCTTAATCCTCACAAGATTGTATGCCCCTCTCAAATTAAGCTTTGTAAAAACATTTGCTCCCTTGAGGCGGTCAAATAACTCCGTAATCAACGGAATCAGATGGCATTCTTAATCGTGAAACGATTGAGACCTCTATAGTCAATACAATGTCTCTGTTCACCACTCTTCTTCAGAAGAAACCAGCACCAGCAGGAGATGTGGATTTGTGAATAAAACCTCAAGAAAGTGCATCTGCAACATCCTCCATGGCCTTATCCTCCAAGACCGACAAAGGGTAAACCCGGCCATGAGGGGGTATGTCACCAGGTTGAAGGTCAATTGAGCAATCATACAATCGGTGTGGAGGCAAACTACAGGCTTGACCTTTGTCAAAGACATCAATAAAATCGTGGTACTCCTCCGGCAGGGAGGAGAGTGAAGAGGTGCACAGGACCTTGGCTACCTCTGTAACCAAGGATAACCAATAACCAGCGGAAACTTAGGTGAGAAAATAACTTGGATTATCTCATGGTGAAGAGCCCCTATGGCCATGGACAATGGAACAGTCTCATGAGTCACATGGGCAGTCTGTAGAGGTCTCCCGTCAAGAGCCTCAATGGCAAGTGGAGTGCAGCTGCAGCGGAATCGAGTGCTTCGATACAAAGGCAGCATCAATGAACAGGCCTGCAGCCCCAGAGTTGATTAGAGCCTGTATCTTGATGAATGACTTAGCCCAAGAAAGGGTAACCGAAACCAGGGTCTTATCCTTCTGGATAACTGGGGACGAAACAACGCCACCTAAGGTCTGTCTGTGACAGGACCTTAAGGTTTGGGCGGTCCCTGGATGGGTAGGACAAGACTTCAAAAAGTGACCTTCCTGGCCACAATAAAGGCACAATCTCTCCCTCCTCCTAAAGGTTCTCTCATCCGCAGAGAGACGCGTGAAACCCAAGTGCATGGGTTCAACTTCACTGACTGACTCGGTACCAGGAGGCATGGGAGATGAGGGAGGCAAGGGTGGGACTGCAAAGCTTGGAGACAAATGTACAGGAGGCTTCCGCAAGCGCTCCTTAAAAGAGAGTCTTTCTTTGAGTCTGGAATCAATGAGGATGGCAAACGTGATCAACTTCTCCAGCTCCGTGGGTATATCTCGGGCTGCTATCTCATCTTTGATGGTATCAGAGAGACCATGAGATAAAGCAGCCACAAGGGCCTCATTGTTCCAAGCAACCTCTGCTGCCGGAATTCAATGGCGTAATCTGCAACAGTTCTCGTACTCTGTTTGATGGACATGAGGCACATGGCAGCAGAAGCAGAGCATGCGGGAACCTCAAATACCCTTTTAAAAGAAGCCACAAACTCAGGGTAACTCAAGACAACAGGTTTTTGCGTCCCCCGTAGAGGGTTTGCCCAGGCCAAGACTCTCTCAGAAAGCAAAGATATAATGAAACCTACTTTGCTTCTGTCCGTGGGAAATGCCTGGGGCAGCATCTCAAAGTATATCTCAACCTGGTTGAGAAACCCTCTGCTTTGGACTGGATTGCCCCCAAATCACTGGGGAAGTGGAGAGGAACCAGACATACCTCTTATAGAGGTAATACTAGAGGCGAGTGCCTGCACAGAGACTGGAGCAGCAGCAGGGACGACCGGCAGCAAAGCTTCTACCGGAGCAGCCACAGTGTGAGATTCCAGGTGAGCCGTGCGATTCAGGAGCGTTTGTAACACTATGGCAAACTGATCCATGCGGTGATCCTGCTCATCCAATCTGGAAAAAATATTACCAACAAGTAAGAAACCATGAATCAGACTGAGACAGAAGTACAGTTAAATCACACTTGTTTAATAATAATAAAAAAAGGTAAATAGAGTAAACATAGTCAAAACATAGCCAGAGTTCAGGAACTGGAACGGATAGTCAGACAAGCCAAAACGTCAGGGAGCCAGAAGGAATGTCAGCCAAGCAAGTCTTTAACAGGAACACAGGAGAGCATCTTTAGAGATGTGACCAAAACAAAGGCAGAAATCATCTGGACTGGACGGCTTAAGTAGGCAGGACCAACAAGCAGGATCATCAACAGGTGTGTCACTGTGGAGAGATAGGGGCTGGCAATTAGCCGACAGCTGAGCGGCCAGCTCAGAGAAGGAGGGGCTTGGCCCAGCCCTGACAACCATCCTACCGCTAACAACTAACTGTACATAATTTCTGTCAGGAGGGGGTTATTATCCTGCTGACAGAAATAAATCAACATCAAAATCACAGACATTACTTCTTCCCATTTTTATTCTGTCAAGAGGGGGTTATTATCCTGCTGACAGAAACAAAAAAAAAAGAAATGAGCAGTTCTCTTTGGAGTTCCTGGTGGGAGGGGCCCCTCCCCAGACTATCAGGCTCCTTGAAGAGTTAAAGGTAGAACTTAGACCCCACCCAGAGTTCATCAGTAGGAATGTCCATCCAACTAGCACAGGTCAGGGTGGCAGGCCGGTCTAGTCCTGCAAATGATCAGAGAAGCAAAACAGGCTGCAATCTTCTCAGCAGTCCATGTGACAATTTCCAGTGGTGAGCTGTACACTCCAGCATTCCCTCATGCATAGAAATGCAGATCAGGCAGTCTCCTCCTACCGCCCTCAGCTTCTCTGATGGAGACAGAGTGGCTCCTAGCAGGCTGTCCTGCTTTCACGACCATCACTCTGTCCTTGTAGATTGCTTTTCTCAGCCTCCATCCCTTGCAAATGTCTTGAAACTGGGCTCAAGTCTCCTCATATTCTGGCACCAGCAGAGGCTTGGGAATATTCATATACTCCCACACCAGGTCATCCTCCCACTCTCCCTGGGAGTTCTCAATGACGTCCATGGTGTCAGGAGGGACATAGGGGTAATCCAGACCCCACTTCAGAGCAACTCTGTGCTGAATCTCCTGCTGAATTCTGGAACACCTGGGCAGTTCTCTTTGCTTCCCTTTTCCTGCAGGACACAACCGTCATGGGTCCTCTTGACCCACTGCTTGAACTCAGCTGTTCTGGTCTGGTAAGGTGACCAGATTTTTAAAATGAAATCCAGGGACATATAGTTTTGGTATTAGCAAATGGTAAACTATTTTATAAGCATATTTTCCTCAAATGATATATGCAGTGTATGTGGTATGTGTTTATGGAATGATTGTATGATATATACGTTATGTCTCACATTTCGTCCATGAGATTAAAAAAAATACTTCTTAGAATTTATGGGGATATGACTACCAAATGTTAAAAAGATAAGATAGAGAAAAAACTTTTCAATGCATATTTTGTATTTTATTCTTACCAGAGAAGCACAGAGGTGCGCTATGTACAGAGTGCAGAGTTCAGGGGTGCACCCATAGATGGTTTCAATCTTAGCCAGTCCCTGCTAAACCAGGCAACATTATAGTCATCTATAGCTTGCTTAACTGACTAACTGACACTGACATCAGCAGTGACACTAATATAATGATCAGCTAAGTGAGAGGAATGCAGAGCAGGGACGTGCGGTGAGGTCAGTGGCTAGTAAGGCACTGGCTAGTATCAGAGCCAGACACACACAAGTTACATACGCCACGATCGTTAGAGCGAGAGCAATAATTCTAGCACTAGACCTTCTCCGTAACTCTAAGCATGAGATCTGTAAAAATGTTAAAGCATTGCCTATGGAGATTTTTAAGTACTCAAGTTTGGTGCCATTCCACGAGTGTGCGCAATTTTAAAGCGTGACATGTTAGGTATCTATTTACTTGGCATAACATCATCTTTCACATTATACAAAAAAAAACAGGTTATCTTTAGTGTTTTTTTTTTTATATTCATGAAACAGTTTTTTTTTTTTAATGCGTTTGAAAAATTGCTGCTCAAATACCGTGTAACATAAAAATTTGCAACGACCACCATTTTATTCCCTAGGGTGTCTGCTAAAACAATATATATAATATTTGGGGGTTCTGAGTAATTTTCTAGCAACAAAAATTATGATTATTACATATAGGAGAGAAGTGTCAGAATTGCCCTGGGTGGCAAGGGGGTATTTACCATAAGTAATATACAAATAATTATTATATATTGGTTTTAAGGTAATTTACTATATTTTCAAAAACTGAACTCAAGCAGATAGCTTAATGGACAAATTACTGAAGTTTGAAGTTATAACTTCAAACCAATAATTTCACAGTAAATAGATAAATAATAAATTATTATCTTATAACATATAGCATAATAATATACGATTTAGCTTGATTATAACAGTACCTTTTCAACAGCAGCAGATTCTCATTTTCCCTCTTAACTATGCGAGGAAAAACATGGGATTGTGGGTAAATCTTTTTTCCTTGTATCTAAGAGGGCTGGGCTGGAAGGGAGCATGTGTCTTTCAGACACATGCTCTTTCTATGACACTGCAGTGAGAGGCGTGCCTCCACTGCAGGATTTTGTATTGGACAGCTGGGGCTAATGGTACTTTACCATTGGTCCAAGACTCCAAGCTGTCCATTGAGCTCAGTGCCTCTGACAAGAAGTGAGGAGAGGCGCTGTGAGCTTATCCTCTCAGTCTGCTGCAAGCAGAGTGTGCCAGCTTTTATTTACTGTGAACGATTACAGCGCACACATACTAAAATGACATTTAAATCCTGCAAGGCTATTTAAAACACCTGAACATATTCAGCAAATAAGCAAAAAATATGGGGATTTGGTCAAACTATATGGCTACATAGTGCTTAAGCCCACTACTGCATCAAAGTACCCCACCTAGAGGATTGTATTTCTCCCATGGTTGAGAAGCAGGATATTTCATTCTATGAATAGTGTAGGACCCACAGATAACGGGGTACTTTGACGCTGTAGTGGGCTTAGGCTGGGTTCACACTGGTACGACAAACGCTCCGACATTGGGAGCTCATGTCGCATGACGTGTGAAAATCAATGTTTCCCTATGGGAGCTGTCTTAACTGGTCCGACACAACTCGGTCCGACTTTGAAAATGCTCCCTGCACTACTTTGGTCCGATTTTGATCCTACTTTAGCCCATTGGATATCACTGAAGTCGGATCAAAGTCGTATTGCCGTGTTTACTGATCTGACTTGTGCTCTGATCATCTTGAAGGGGAACTCCACGCAAAATTAAAAAAAAAAAACGGCATGGATTCCCCCTCCCAGAGCATACCAGGCCCTTTGGTCTGGTATGGATTGTAAGCGGAACCCCCACGCGTGGGGTCCCCCCAAAATCCATACCAGACCCTTATCTGAGCACACAGCCTGGCAGGTCAGGAAAGAGGGTGGGGACGAGCGAGTGCCCCCCCTCTTGAACCATACCAGGCCACATGCCCTCAACATGGGGGGGTGAATGCTTTGGGGCAGGGGGGCCCTGCGCCCCCCCAACCCAAAGCACCCTGTCCCCATGTTGATGAGGACAAGGGCCTCTTCCCGACAACCCTGGCCGTTGGTTTCGGGGTCTGCAGGCGGGGGGCTTATTGGAATCTGGAAGCCCCCTTTAACAAGGGGCCCCCAGATCCCGGCCCCCCACCCTATGTGAATGAGTATGGGGTACATTGTACCCCTACCCATTCACCTAAAAAAAAAGTGTCAAAAATAAAACACAGTACACAGGTTTTAAGTAATTTAGTAAGCAGCTCCGGCATTTCTTCTGACTTCTCCCCTCTCCAGCTCTCTCCGGTTCTTCTCCTTCTGTCCGGTGGCTTCTACTGGGTCTCCTTTCGCTGTCTTCTCGCTCTTTTGCTCGCTCTTTTGCCCGGTCTTCTCCGCTGAGTTCTCCCTCTGTTCTTCTTCCGATGTTGACTCAACGCTCTCTCCCACTTTAATGCTGGGTGCGTGGTGTGCCCCTACTTATATTGTCACTGGGTCACCGGGTGATGTCACCTGGAGGCCCCGCCCTTTATGATGTTACCGCCCCATCATGCCCCGTTCGGTGACATTATAAGTGGCAGGCCTCTGGTGACCCTGCCCCATGCTAATATAAGTAGTGGCACACCACACACCCAGCATTAGAGCAGGAGGGAGCGTCGAGTCAACATTGGAAGAAGAACAGAGGGAGAAGACAGCGGAGAAGACCCAGCAAAAGAGCAAGAAGATAGATAGAAGATAGAAATTGATGAAACAGGTTTTTTTTGTTTTTTTTAAACGCGTTTGAAAAATTGCTGCGCAAATACCATGTAACACAAAAAGTTGCAACAACCACCATTTTATTCCCTAGGGTGTCTGCTTAAACAATATATATAATATTTTGGGGTTCTGAGTAATTTTCTAGCAAAAAAAAAATGATTATTACATGTAAGAGAGAAGTGTCAGAATTGCCCTGGGTGGCAAGGGGTTAATTACCATAAGTAATATACAAATAATTATTAGATATTGGTTTTAGGGTAATTTACTATATTTTCAAAAACTGTACTCAAGCAGGTGGCTTAACGGACAAATTACTGATGTTTGAAGTTATAACTTCAAACCAATTAATTTCTTCTTCTTTTTTTTTTACCTTTTTTCACAATTCTTTTTTGGGGGGAGGTTGTTAGTGGATCGTATCAGTAGGGCACTGGATGGTGTCAGTAGAGAAGTGGACGATGTCAGTGGTATTTTTTTTTTTTTTACAATGTCCTTTTGTGACAGAAAAGGGGACTAAGGACACAGATTCCCCAGTCCCTTTCTCTGCAGCCTCAGCTGCACTAAAATGAATGGACAGGAGACAGCCGCTTCTCCCCATTCATAAACTGAAGCATCGTAAACACAGTTTACTCTGCTCAGTTATGAATGGACAGTCAGTGATCACTGACTCTGTTCATTCAGAAAAGGAAGGAGCTGGTAAAATATGTACCAGCTCCTTCCTCCACTCTCCATCCTGACAGATCCCTGAGGAGGGGGGAACCGGAGGAGGACCCTGGCAGCCGCAGTTGGGGAGCCACAGGAGGACACAGGGAGCTGCAGGAGGACACTGGAAGCCACAGGAGGTGGTAGGGAGCCGCAGGAGGAGGACACCGGGAGCCGCAGGAAGACACTGGGAGCCGCAGGACAGGAAAAGGCGGGGAGCAAGCACCAATCTCCCTGTGTGGCTTTCAATGAAGCAGCTGACAGCCGTGGGAGGGAGAGGACAAGCGGCTGTCAGCTGCCTTATTGAAAGCCACACAGGGAGATCGGTGCTTGTAACTGCCCCAATTTGTGAGGCTACCCGCCACCCCAACCCCCCCCCCCCCCCCCCGCTGAGGCAGCGATTAAAGGCCTGGATTTTATAAATCTATAACCTTGTGCATTAAACGCTGTTCTATAATCAACTTTGTAATTTGAAAAAACTCAATAAAATATATTATAAAAAAAGAGGTTGTTTCCTGCCATTGCTTAAGGGTCAGGAAACCCCTCAAGGCTATATATGTGGATATCTTACAGGAAGTGAGAGAGAAAGTGGCCAGACACATGCTCTGCAAGCCAGGAGGTGCTGCAGGCTGATTTTGTGCTGTATCCATCCATTCTTCCAGGCTGAAAAGGGATAATATAGGCAAGTGTTACTGCACTGTGTAGCTCACTGTTTGTTATATTACTGTCACTCCTGTGTGAGCACACCTGTGTGGGAATCAGAGATAGTTGTCAGAGGCTTCTCTGATTCAATTAAACTTTCTATTTGAATACTGCAATATACTTGGGCTACTCTCAAGTGTATGAGAGCAAAGCTCATTTTATCATAACCAATCAAGTGACTTGTATGTGTTGAAGTATATATATCTGCCACTTCATTATTTAAAGCAACAGTGTCCCTTTTTGGTCTGGGGGGTTCCTAGCTAGTATTAGCTTAGGAATGGTAAACAGCTCAGGGAAGCAACAGAATAGGCGTCTGACAGCCATTTAGATAGATAGATGTCCGGTAGCACTGATAGCCTATAGTCAGGTTAGGGAACCAACAGACACGCTAGATAGGCCTGATTTGCCTTGCACGTGGCATGTTCCAGACTTCTTTGCCATCGATGTGTTCGTCTGCACAGGCGCCCCCAGGAAGCCACCGCTCCACAGATGCATCAGCGCTCGTCCTCTCAAGCCGGATTGTGTTAAGCCTTGCAAGAAAGCTCACAGGGGCCCCTGCAACTGAACTGTGCCACAGGGGCTAATTAGAGCTACTGGTATTAAAGGAATTTAGTTATATATCTGGATATATATATATAGATACATATATACACTGTTCTTCTCAGACATATGTACATTCTTCCTGCTATAGCTTTGGTTGCATGTAATGCCATCACTTTATCATATATAAAGTTACACTAACCACCTGCTGGTATGTCTGCATGTCTTTACTCTTAGAAACCTATGCTGGGTGTATTAGTACTACTGCTGTCAGTTATTTTGGGTGAGTTACTAGTTATTGTCCTAGAAAGGGATCATCTCTACATATGCTGGAGCCCTGTTCTAATTGAAGGCACTGCCAATCATATATTCATAGGCCACTCTTCCTTTAGTGAAGGTTCTGGCTCATTTGTTACCTTCAGGTTAGCGCTATTGCCTTTGTGGAGAGGGCAACTTCATATGACCCCCTCCTATAACAGGGCTGCATATGCAATCAGGCAGGCCCTTGCACTACATAGTTGAAAGTAAATCTAAAGGAAATTGTGACCGTCAATGCTGCAACTGGCAATCCTGACAGGGGACATGCACACAGGTAATTAGTGCCCTGATTATCAGTGCAGCCCCATCAGTGCCATCAGTGTTGCCCATTAGTGCCCATCAGTAGGGATGAGCCGAACACCCCCCGGTTCGGTTCGCACCAGAACCCGCGAACGGACCGCAAGTTCGCACGAACGTTAGAACCCCATTGACGTCTATGGGACTCGAACGTTCGAAATCAAAAGTGCTCATTTTAAAGGCTAATTTGCATGGTATTGTCCTAAAAAGGGTTTGGGGACCCGGGTCCTACCCCAGGGGACATGTATCAATGCAAAAAAAACTTTTAAAAACGGCCGTTTTTTCGGGAGCAGTGATTTTAATGATGCTTAAAGTAAAAAAAAAAAAGTGAAATATTCCTTTAAATATCGTACCTGGGGGGTGTCTATAGTATGCCTGTAAAGTGACGCGTGTTTCCCATGTTTAGAACAGTCCCTGCACCAAATGTCATTTTTAAAGGAAAAAATCTCATTTAAAACTGCTTGCGGGTTTAATGTCATGTCGGGTCATGGCAATATGGATGAAAATCAGTGAGACAAACGGCATGGGTACCCCCCAGTCCATTACCAGGCCCTTTGGGTCTTGTATGGATATTAAGGGGAACCCCGCACCCAAATTAAAATAAGGAAAGGTCCCTATATACTCTGAACAGCAGTATACAGGCGGTGCAAACAAGACAGGGACTGTAGGTTTGTTGTTAAGTAGAATCTGTTTGTAATTTTGAACATTTTTAATGTGTTTAGCTCCAGCCAAAAAATCTTTTCTAAGCTTTTTGGAAAACATAGGGAAGGGTTATCACCCCTGTGACATTTGTTTTGCGTCTTTCCTCCTCTTCAGAAGATTTCACCTCACTTTTTTGTCCCAATGAAAAATGTTTTTTGAAAATTTGTGTTTTTTTGTGGAACAAGGATTGGAAAGCATCAGTGGAAAGGAAAAATTGTTTTCCCATATTAACTCTTACAGGAGAGAATTTCCCTTCCTTAGGGGTAGATTTCATCTCACTTCCTGTTGTCTCCTTCCGTTTGCAAGTAGGAGTCGTTTGTAAGTTAGATGTTTGAAAGTAGGGTCCTACCCTATATACTCAGCAGAAATTTGGGCCTTAGGTGTTGCTGTGGCCAAAACACTGTAAGCCCTCACAGGGCCCTGCTGTGAAATATTAGATCAAGAATTGTAATTACATGCCCCTGTTGAACAGGAGCTGAAAAATTAGGCCTTAGGCACTGGTGCTGGTGCCACAACACTGCAACCCCTCACAGACACTCTAGTTGGAACGCAGGAACGAGCCCTGCTGCAAAGTATTGCATCAAAAATTGTAATTACACGCCCCTGTTAGACAGGGGCAGAAAAATTGGGTCTTAGGCACTGGTGCTGGTGCCACAACACTGCAACCCCTCACAGACACTCTAGTTGAAACGCAGGAACAAGCCCTGCTGCAAAGTATTGCATCAAAAATTGTAATTACACGCCCCTGTTAGACAGGGGCTGAAAAATTGGGTCTTAGGCACTGGTGCTGGTGCCACAACACTGCAACCCCTCACAGACACTCTAGTTGGAATGCAGGAACGAGCCCTGCTGCAAAGTATTACATCAAAAATTGTAATTACACGCCCCTGTTAAACAGGGGCTGAAAAATTGTGCCTTAGGCACTGGTGGTGGCGCCCAGAACCAAAAATGTTCTTACAAGCTATCAGCGTGATGATTGAGGAGGAAGAGGATAATTACTCAGGGATAGTCACTCAGCATCAGCATAGGCAGTCTTTGAAGGGATCTGAGATTTCAAAAAAAATTATTCGGTTACATCTGCATCAGGTGCTTGGTAGCTGGTGGTGATCCAAGACTGATTCATTTTTATGAAGGTCAGCCGATCGACCGAGTCGGTGGACAGACGCACCCTGTGATCGGTTACCACGCCTCCAGCAGCACTGAATGTGCGTTCCGAAAGAACGCTGGATGCAGGACAGGCCAGTAGCTCAATTGCATACTGTGCAAGCTCTGGCCAGTGATCCATCCTCAAGACCCAGTAACCCAGAGGATTTTCGGTGGGAAAGGTGTCCAAGTCTGATCTTGCCCCTAGGTATTCCTGCACCATGTAAAACAGACGCTGGCGATGGTTGCTGGAACCGATCATACCTTGGGGCTGCGGACCAAAAAATTGTCTGAACGCATCGGTCAGACGGCCACCTTCTCCACCGCTCCTTCTTTGACTGACCGAAGCCTCAGCAACACGTTGTCCAGAAACAGGAGTTTGTAACCTCCCAGTCTCTGGGAACGCGTTGCACAGACCTTTCTGCAAGGCCTCCCGAAGATGTTTCATCCTCTGCTCCCTCTGCGATGGCAAGATAAGGTCCGCAACCTTACCCTTGTAACGTGGATCAAGGAGGGTTGCCAGCCAGTATTGGTCCTTCTCCTTGATACCACGAATACGAGGATCCTTACGCAGGCTTTGCAGGATCAGGGAGGCCATGCAGCGTAGGTTTGCTGAGGCATTCGGTCCGGAGTCCTCTGGGTCACTAAGGACAACAACGTCCGCAGCCACCTCCTCCCAGCCACGTACAAGTCCATGTGTTCCTTGGGACTGATCCCTTAAAGACTGCTGATGCTGAGTGCCAGGCTCCACCTCCATACTGACACAATCTTCCTCCTCCTCCTCCTCCTCCTCCTCCTCGTCCTCTTCCTGTGTGATCGGCGGGCACGCAGGAACACTGTCTGGATAAAGGGGGCCTTGAGAGCTAAGGAAGTCCTCCTCTTCCTGCCTCTGTTCTGCCTCAAGTGCCCTGTCCATTATCCCACGCAGCGTGTGCTCCAACAGGTGGACAAGGGGGACAGTGTCACTGATGCATGCACTGTCAGTGCTCACCATCCTCGTGGCCTCCTCGAATGGTGACAGGACAGTGCATGCATCCCTGATCATGGCCCACTGGCGTGGGGAAAAAAAACCAAGGTCCCCTGACCCTGTCCTGGTGCCATAGTCGCACAGGTACTCATTGATGGCCCTCTGCTGCGTGTGCAGCCGCTGCAGCATGGCCAACGTCGAGTTCCACCTGGTGGGCATGTCACAGATTAGGCGGTTCTTGGGCAGGTTAAACTCCTTTTGGAGGTCCGTCAGCCGAGCACTGGCATTATATGACCGGCGGAAATGCACAGAGACTTTCCTGGCCTGCCTCAGGACATCCTGTAAGCCCGGGTACCTGCCCAAGAACCGCTGCACCACCAAGTTAAGGACGTGAGCCAAACAGGGCACATGGGTCAGTTGTCCCTGTCGGAGGGCAGAGAGGAGGTTGGTGCCATTGTCGCAAACCACCATTCCTGCCTTAAGTTGGCGTGGCGTCAACCACCTCTGAACCTGCCCCTGCAGAGCTGACAGAACCTCTGCCCCAGTGTGGCTCCTGTCCCCCAAGCACACCAGCTCAAGCACCGCATGGCATCTTTTGGCCTGCGTACTTGCGTAGCCCCTTGAACGCCTACGGAGCACCGCTGGTTCCGAGGAAGAGGCCATGGAGGAAGAAGAAGAGGAGGGGGTGGAGGAGAGAGGTGTGTCACAATCAGCATTTTGGAGGCGTGGTGGCGGAACAACCTCCAACACTACTGCACCTTGTCCTGCATCCTTCCCAGCTGCCAGCAGAGTCACCCAATGCGCCGTGAAACTTAAGTAACGTCCCTGTCCATGCCTGCTGGACCATGAGTCAGCGGTAATATGCACCTTACCGCTGACCGCCCTGTCCAGCGAGGCATGGACATTGCCTTCCACATGCCGGTAGAGAGCCGGAATCGCCTTCCGTGAGAAAAAGTGGCGTTTGGGTACCTGCCACTGAGGAACCGCACATTCCACAAACTCACGGAAGGGGGCAGAGTCTACCAACTGAAAAGGCAGCAGTTGAAGTGCTAGCAATTTTGCCAAGCTAGCATTCAACCGCTGGGCATGTGGATGGCTGGGAGCAAACTTCTTTCGGCGGTGCAGCAGCTGGGGCAGGGAAATTTGCCTGGTACAATCTGACGTCGGTGTACCCAAAGCAGATTGCCCATAAGTACTTGGCTGTGACACACCTAATTCTACACCTTCATTCCTCTCACTGCAGGTCGCAGAGAGGACTGAAGGTCTAGTGGGGTTGGAAATCTCAGCTGATGAGGAGCAAGGAGAGATCGTCTTTGTTCTTTGGTGTGGGTCTTTTAGATACGCTTGCCAACGAACTGCATGGCAGGTCAACATATGTCTGGTCAAGCATGTGGTACCCAAGCGGGAGATGTTTTGGCCACGCGAGATACGCTTGAGACATATATTGCAAATAGCAGCGGTGCGATCTGATGCACTCGTCTCAAAAAAGGCCCACACCAAAGAACTTTTTGAATAACGCGCAGAGACTGCAGCGCCCTGCACATGTGGAGCTTTGGGGTGTGATGCAGTCAATGTGCTGCCCTTAGGCTGGCCCCTGGAGGGCATCCTGCCTAGTTGGTGATGTGCCACCTCCTCCTCCTCCTCCTCCTCCTCCTCTCTCCTATCAGGCACCCACGTTGAGTCAGTGACCTCATCATCCCCTCCCTCCTCATCACTGGAGCAAACCTGGCAGTATGCTGCAGCAGGGGGAGCATGACTGCCAGATTGCTGTCCTTCTTGGGCACCCCCTCTGTCCGTGCTCATGTTACTGCCTTCATTGAGCTCAGTATCATCATCAGAGCCTTCCAAACGCTGGGCATCCTCCTGGAGCATGTACCCAACACTGTGGTCAAACAGTTCGAGGGAATCCTCAGGAGGACATGGTGGGGCTAGGGAAGGAGTCACTGATGACATTGAGCTGAGGGAAGAGGCCGCTGCTTTGCCAGACAAAGCACCCTGGGCATGGGTGAGAGAGGATGAGGAGGATGAGGACGGCTTGGTCATCCACTCGACCAAGTCTTCCGCATGTTGCGGCTCAACACGGCCAGCTGCCGAAAAAAAGGCCAAGCGTGTCCCATGGCCACGTGCTGATGAGGATGCACCGTCTCCACGACCAGCACTAGACACAGAGCCTGCTTGCCCTCTCTTATTGGCTTGTGACTGTCTGCCTCTCCTTCTTGGCCTTCCAGACATACTAATGGCCTGTAGCTGCACTAAGCTGGGATAGAACACCTGTAATTTTCTTCAGGTAGCTTTATATACTGTAACCAGACAAGCCTGCCTGTCAGTAGGAAGATAACAGGAACGGATCTAGCTGAACACTGTGAGCAGGACGCACTGCACTGAATGTAAATAGCAGGAACGGATCTAGCTAAACACTGTGAGCAGGACGCACTGCACTGAATGTAAATAGCAGGAACGGATCTAGCTGAACACTGTGAGCAGGACGCACTGCACTGAATGTAAATAACAGGAACGGATCTAGCTGAACACTGTGAGCAGGACACACTGTACTAAATGTAAATAGTCTAGCTGCCTGACCGTGGTACTAATAGGATCAAAAAGAACACCTGTAATTTTCTTCAGGTAGCTTTATATACTGTAACCAGACAAGCCTGCCTGTCAGTAGGAAGATAACAGGAACGGATCTAGCTGAACACTGTGAGCAGGACGTACTGCACTAAATGTATATAGCAGGAACGGATCTAGCTGAACACTGTGAGCAGGACGCACTGCACTGAATGTAAATAGCAGGAACGGATCTAGCTGAACACTGTGAGCAGGACGCACTGCACTGAATGTAAATAGCAGGAACGGATCTAGCTGAACACTGTGAGCAGGACGCACTGCACTGAATGTAAATAGCAGGAACGGATCTAGCTGAACACTGTGAGCAGGACGCACTGCACTGAATGTAAATAACAGGAACGGATCTAGCTGAACACTGTGAGCAGGACACACTGTACTAAATGTAAATAGTCTAGCTGCCTGACCGTGGTACTAATAGGATCAAAAAGAACACCTGTAATTTTCTTCAGGTAGCTTTATATACTGTAACCAGACAAGCCTGCCTGTCAGTAGGAAGATAACAGGAACGGATCTAGCTGAACACTGTGAGCAGGACGTACTGCACTAAATGTATATAGCAGGAACGGATCTAGCTGAACACTGTGAGCAGGACGCACTGCACTGAATGTAAATAGCAGGAACGGATCTAGCTGAACACTGTGAGCAGGACGCACTGCACTGAATGTAAATAGCAGGAACGGATCTAGCTAAACACTGTGAGCAGGACGCACTGCACTGAATGTAAATAGCAGGAACGGATCTAGCTGAACACTGTGAGCAGGACGCACTGCACTGAATGTAAATAGCAGGAACGGATCTAGCTGAACACTGTGAGCAGGACGCACTGCACTGAATGTAAATAGCAGGAACGGATCTAGCTGAACACTGTGAGCAGGACGCACTGCACTGAATGTAAATAACAGGAACGGATCTAGCTGAACACTGTGAGCAGGACACACTGTACTAAATGTAAATAGTCTAGCTGCCTGACCGTGGTACTAATAGGATCAAAAAGAACACCTGTAATTTTCTTCAGGTAGCTTTATATACTGTAACCAGACAAGCCTGCCTGTCAGTAGGAAGATAACAGGAACGGATCTAGCTGAACACTGTGAGCAGGACGTACTGCACTAAATGTATATAGCAGGAACGGATCTAGCTGAACACTGTGAGCAGGACGCACTGCACTGAATGTAAATAGCAGGAACGGATCTAGCTGAACACTGTGAGCAGGACGCACTGCACTGAATGTAAATAGCAGGAACGGATCTAGCTGAACACTGTGAGCAGGACGCACTGCACTGAATGTAAATAACAGGAACGGATCTAGCTGAACACTGTGAGCAGGACACACTGTACTAAATGTAAATAGTCTAGCTGCCTGACCGTGGTACTAATAGGATCAAAAAGAACACCTGTAATTTTCTTCAGGTAGCTTTATATACTGTAACCAGACAAGCCTGCCTGTCAGTAGGAAGATAACAGGAACGGATCTAGCTGAACACTGTGAGCAGGACGTACTGCACTAAATGTATATAGCAGGAACGGATCTAGCTGAACACTGTGAGCAGGACGCACTGCACTGAATGTAAATAGCAGGAACGGATCTAGCTGAACACTGTGAGCAGGACGCACTGCACTGAATGTAAATAGCAGGAACGGATCTAGCTGAACACTGTGAGCAGGACGCACTGCACTGAATGTAAATAGCAGGAACGGATCTAGCTGAACACTGTGAGCAGGACGCACTGCACTGAATGTAAATAACAGGAACGGATCTAGCTGAACACTGTGAGCAGGACACACTGTACTAAATGTAAATAGTCTAGCTGCCTGACCGTGGTACTAATAGGATCAAAAAGAACACCTGTAATTTTCTTCAGGTAGCTTTATATACTGTAACCAGACAAGCCTGCCTGTCAGTAGGAAGATAACAGGAACGGATCTAGCTGAACACTGTGAGCAGGACGTACTGCACTAAATGTATATAGCAGGAACGGATCTAGCTGAACACTGTGAGCAGGACGCACTGCACTGAATGTAAATAGCAGGAACGGATCTAGCTGAACACTGTGAGCAGGACGCACTGCACTGAATGTAAATAGCAGGAACGGATCTAGCTAAACACTGTGAGCAGGACGCACTGCACTGAATGTAAATAGCAGGAACGGATCTAGCTGAACACTGTGAGCAGGACGCACTGCACTGAATGTAAATAGCAGGAACGGATCTAGCTGAACACTGTGAGCAGGACGCACTGCACTGAATGTAAATAGCAGGAACGGATCTAGCTGAACACTGTGAGCAGGACGCACTGCACTGAATGTAAATAACAGGAACGGATCTAGCTGAACACTGTGAGCAGGACACACTGTACTAAATGTAAATAGTCTAGCTGCCTGACCGTGGTACTAATAGGATCAAAAAGAACACCTGTAATTTTCTTCAGGTAGCTTTATATACTGTAACCAGACAAGCCTGCCTGTCAGTAGGAAGATAACAGGAACGGATCTAGCTGAACACTGTGAGCAGGACGTACTGCACTAAATGTATATAGCAGGAACGGATCTAGCTGAACACTGTGAGCAGGACGCACTGCACTGAATGTAAATAGCAGGAACGGATCTAGCTGAACACTGTGAGCAGGACGCACTGCACTGAATGTAAATAGCAGGAACGGATCTAGCTGAACACTGTGAGCAGGACGCACTGCACTGAATGTAAACAGCAGGAACGGATGTAGCTAAACACTGTGAGCAGCACGCACTGCACTGAATGTAAATAGCAGGAACGGATCTAGCTGAACACTGTGAGCAGCACGCACTGCACTGAATGTAAATAGCAGGAACGGATCTAGCTGAACACTGTGAGCAGGACGCACTGCACTGAATGTAAATAGCAGGAACGGATCTAGCTGAACACTGTGAGCAGCACGCACTGCACTGAATGTAAATAGCAGGAACGGATCTAGCTGAACACTGTGAGCAGCACGCACTGCACTGAATGTAAATAGCAGGAACGGATCTAGCTGAACACTGTGAGCAGGAAGCACTGTACTGAATGTAAATAGCAGGAACGGATCTAGCTGAACACTGTGAGCAGGACACACTGCACTGAATGTAAATAGTCTAGATAGAAGATAACAGGAACGGATCTAGCTAAACTGAATACAGTGTATATATATATATGCAACACCTGGGATGCATATATATACACAATACACTGTAAGTGCAGCTAACTGACTGACTGTTCTGCCTAATCTATCTAACTCAAATCAAATGACACTGTCTCTCTCTCTCTCTATCGCTCAGCACACCGGAACACACACTACACAGGGCCGCCGTGCAGGCGGCCTTATATAGTGTGGGGTGTGTACTAAATCCCCTGAGCCATAATTGGCCAAAGCCACCCTGGCTTTGGCCAATTACAGCTCTCTCTACTGACGGCGCTGTGATTGGCCAAGCATGCGGGTCATAGTGCATGCTTGGCCAATCATCAGCCAGCAATGCACTGCGATGCCGCAGTGAATTATGGGCCGTGACGCGCCACACGAATTTGGCGCGAACGGCCCATATCGTTCGCAATTCGACGGACGGTCGAACAGCCGATGTTCGAGTCGAACATGGGTTCGACTCGAACACGAAGCTCATCCCTACCCATCAGTGAAGCAGAAAAATTACTTATTTGCAAAATTTTATAACAAAAACTAAGAGAGGTTTTTTTCAAAATTTCCATCTTTTTTTTGTTTGTTATGGTGATAAAATAGCACCAAAAGAAAGCTCTATCTGTCTCAACATTTTTTTTTTAAATTTCTTATGGGTACAGTGTTGCATGACCGCAAAATTGTCATTCAAAGTGCGACAGCACTGAAAGCTGAAAATTAGCCTGGGCAGGAAGGGAGTATAAATTCCCAGTAAGTAAATGGCTAAAGGGGTTGTAAACCCACAGAAAAAAAAAGCTGCAAGACAAAGGCATAATGAGCTAGTATGCATAGCATTCTAGCTCATTATGAAATACTTACCTTAAATCGAAGCCCCTGCAGCAGTCCCGGTACACCGCTGTGGCCAGCGACATGGCTCCCGGAGTTAATTCTGGGTATCGCAGTGCAAGGTTATTAGATACTCACAGTACCTACAGGTAAGCCTTATTATAGGGATGTGTGAACCATTTTAAGAGTACCTACAGACTTTCTTGGGACCAAATGATCCATCAGCCAGGTAGGATTTTCCCAGCGGATCTCTATAATTTTTCTCTGGGAAGTCTGCACCAGCAAAATCTGTAGAGCACTCCTTCCCCCCTTGTCTCATAAACAGAAGCATGCACACCTCCACCTGATGAAATTCTGCGTAACTGAACAATGATATTTCCGAAAAAAGATTGTTCAGCAGTCGGATTGTTCAAGTAACCAAGATAAGACCAATGCTTGTAAATCATTATACTGTATGTATATCCAAATCTTTTTTTTTTTTTACCTTGGATAAAACAGCGAAGGAATAAAACCCCAGTCAGATTATTTTTTGCTGAGTAAATCTAGAATTTAAGTGTCACGTGATGCTATGATGCTGAAGTCCACATACAAGTTTATTCAAATGAACAGATAAAAAAAAACTGTACACAGACCAATAAGATTCGGATGCTACAGCTTTGTCCCCTTTATCTGGGCTAAAATCAAAACAAGGAAAATATACATCATTGTAACATATGATTCACTTATAAATATCACACTAGGGATCACATAACAATATAGGACATGTGCCAGGAACTGTGTCATTACTGGTTTCACCTGCTGGTGGCACTGTTACGCTCAGCACCAAAAGGTGTAGCTCTGGTGGCCACCAGCGGGTGTCTCCCTGCCAAGACTACCAACCAGCTATAAAGCACACCTGTTGGAGTCTGCTGGACTATATAAGCCCGCCCTTAACCAAGGCTCAAATGCTTCAGAATTCCCTCTGCTAGCCTTGTCCCTGCCTGAACCTGCTTTTGTTCCTGCTTGTCCTGGACCCTGTACCGTGAATCCTGTCCTTGAGACCTGTTACCAGCTCCCTTTACAGTCTGCTTCCTTTTACCTGGCTTCTGTTCCCCTTTTGCTTTTGTCCCTGCCTTGTTTATTTCATGTGTGTTTCCCTTGCTTGTGTGTATATATATATATATTAGTTAGACAGTTAGGTGTTTTTGGGGTTTGCTGTGTCTTGCACTTATCTACTTGTTTATGGTTTGCACATGTGTCTTTATCTAAAATAAACATCCTTTTTTCACTTACTCATTTGTTCCTGATTCCTTGGTGCAGCCCAACGATCTGATCACCTGTGTTGGATGTCTGTGTATGGCATCCCTAACAACATGAGAAAGTGAAGAGATAGTACATTGGTAATAATCATGATAGTAATAATGTGGATCATAGGACACCAATTGTAATTTAATCAAAATAATAACAAAAAAATGTAAATACCGTAATAAGAATAAGTGTTAGTCCTCACTGTCCCGTCGAAAGCTTAGTTACGTGACGGGGCAGGTAAGGGGGGGGTGTTCTTCCCTCCGGTCCATGGTTAGGTGTTGTTTTGGTTTCACTGAGGAGATTATTGCCACACGTTCCACGGCACTACCCATGTTTTCATACTGGCATAGTTTTCCTACTACTTACTGGTCACCATTTATGTCATTTCTACTACGGTTCTGTTTCACCATCTGTGTCATTGCTACTGCTGTTATGTCACTACCTAATTTCCGGTACCATCATACTTTGGGCTTTATCATGATAAACTGGAATAAACTTGAAGGAATTTTTTGCATAAACAGCACACTTTGTTTAAGGCACTGTTGGTTCCACTTAGGTAGGTATCACTTGTTTCCTTGGGGTGTCAGCAGGTGCACCCGGTTACAAGGGCTAAAGGGGGAGGGGGGGGTTGGGAGGGCTGTTGCGGGTGGGTTACTTGGTTGGGGAGTGTTTGTCTCGGAGCAGATGCCGGTCAGCTCGGCCTGGGCTGTATAGGCTCATGGAGGGGGCCTCTGTTGCTGCTGCCACAAGGGAGTTCACATATTCAGCCGAACCCTGTGTCAGGACTGTCTACCACTCCAGGGACATCAGCAGATCCCCCTTGGTACAAAACCCTGTACCTATAAGCCCAGGTAATAGTATGGGTGTTCCTCCCATTACCCCGGCACATTTTATTCCCGTAAACATCAGGAAGGACATTCTGGAGGGCAAAAATTTTAATTTAGCATCGCCGTTGATAGCTGCCCACGATGTTGTCGATAATAGGTCATACGCTTGCGGTGATGTTTCAGTGGTGGTTAAGACCAGGGATCATAGGTTCAGTCACAAACTCTCTATCCCAGAGTTTGTCCTGGCCTTTAGTTTGTTCATTTGCTCGTTGAGTCCACTCAGGAGGGAAGAGCTGGACCTTTACCTTTACACAGTGGTAGAGTTAGGTCAGAAGTATGGGGGGTCAAATTTTTATGACTATCATCGTTCATTTTCTGCCAAGGCCACTGCCTGTTTTGCTCAATACCAAGTGGTGACGTTGTGAGTAACATAGACACGGAGTTGTTTTGCCGGCATTTCGCTGGGCTTAGATCACCAGTTTGTGCTACTTGCCAATCATCCACTCTCACTAGTAGGTGTATGGGGTAAATCCGCGCAATGAATTGAATGTTTTAGTTATGGATATGGCTGCTGCCTCTACACATACAATACCACCTAAGTGGAAAGTATTAGAAAATGGTAAAAAAGCAGGAGTAGTATGGCGCTGCCCTTATGGAGACAAAAAGATATTTTCTTCTTTGTAGTGAATGTATTGCCTAGTGTCCTTATAGAATTGCTTCTAAAACCTGTATGTGTTCAAGCATTGAATAAAACTGTGACTGGTGACTAGGGATGAGCTTCGAGTTCGAGTCAAACTCATGTTCAACTCGAACATTGGCTGTTCGCAAGTTCGCCGAACAGCGAACAATTTGGGGTGTTCGCGGCAAATTTGAATGCCGGCGGAACACCCTTTAAAAGTCTATGGGAGAAATCAAAAGTGCTAATTTTAAAGGCTAATATGCAAGTTATTGTCATAAAAAGTGTTTGGGGACCTGGGTCCTGCCCCAGGGGACATGGATCAATGCAAAAAAAAGAAGAGAAGAAAAGAAGAAGAGAAGAAGATGAAGAAGATGAAGAGAAGAGCGGGAGCCTCCCCCCATGCCATGGGTGCGGAGCGGCCCGAGGAGAAGAAGATAGAAGACGCCGCGGAGGAGATGCTGGACGAGAACGCCGGAGGAAGAACCAGAAGAGCCAGAAGAACCAGAAGAACCAGAAGATGAAGGAAGATAGAAGAAAGAAGAAGTATTTAAATAAAGGAATTGTCAAAAACTGTCTCTTGTCATTTTTAACATTTTTGACAGTTTTTTAGTGAAATGGTAGGGGTACTTTTGTACCCCCTTACCATTTCACACAGGGGGGGGCCGGGATCTGGGGGTCCCCTTGTTAAAGGGGGCTTCCAGATTCCGATAAGCCCCCCGCCCGCAGACCCCCACAACCACCGGCCAGGGTTGTGGGGATGAGGCCCTTGTCCTCATCAACATGGGGACAAGGTGTTTTGGGGGGCTACCCCAAAGCACCCTCCCAATGTTGAGGGCATGTGGCCTGGTACGGTTCAGGAGGGGGGGGGCGCACTCTCGTCCCCCCCTCTTTTCCTGCGGCCTGCCAGGTTGCGTGCTCGGATAAGGGTCTGGTATGGATTTTTGGGGGGACCCCACGCCTTTTTTTTTTTTTTTTGGCGCGGGGTTCCCCTTAAAATCCATACCAGACCTGAAGGGTCTGGTATGGAATTTACGGGGAACCCCACGTCATTTTTTTTTTAAATTTTGGCCGGGGTTCCCCTTAATATCCATATCAGACCTGAAGGGCCTGGTATGGAATTTAGGGGGACTCCTACGTCTTTTTTTTTTTAATTTTGGTTCGGGGTTCCCCTTTGGGGAATTCCCATGTCGTTTTTATCAATGAACTTCTATGTGTATTGTCGGCAATGCAATAGCCGCGGTATTTTTAAATGAGTTTTTTCCTTCAAAATGTCATTTTGCTGTCAGTTCTAAACACAGGAAACATGCGCCCCTTTACAGGCATACTATAGACACCCCACAGCTACGAAATTTAAAGGGATATTACACTTTTATTGTTTGACTTTAAGCATTATTAAAATCACTGCTCCTGAAAAAACGGCTGTTTTTAAAAAAATTTTTTGCATTGATCCATGTCCCCTGGGGCAGGACCCAGGTCCCCAAACACTTTTTATGACAATAACTTGCATATTAGCCTTTAAAATTAGCACTTTTGATTATTCATGTTCGTGTCCCATAGACTTTAACGGTGTTCGCGTGTTCGAACGAACTTTTTTCCTGTTCGGGGGGTGTTCGGCTCATCCCTACTGGTGAGGAATATTTCTATTAGAAGTGAAAATACAACAACTGGTGCTCCAATTGTTCAACAAATGTGCATTGTGCCTTTTAAATTAAGTAATAAAGTAGTTGACGACAAAACGTGCGTAGGGCGGGTTACGAACGTCTTGCAGCACCTCTAACAAAGGGAATTCGCTAACTTTTGCCATGCTTGATTTGTTCATTTGAAATGTGAGTACATTTGTCTATTAAGTTTTAATAAAAGTTCTCCTATGGTTTTACGCGATGGGCATACCTTCTTTCCTTTACATGTAATTACTACACCACAATATGCAAGTAAAGTTTGGGGGATATCCTTGATTGCTACACAGTGGCAGACACTGTGACCGTGCATACCCCTGCAGGGGAAAGGAGAATCCGGTGAGTGCAAGCATTGTCAGAGCATGCAGACAAGGCACTAATTAAAGAAACCAGCACCTGGATAAGAAGCTTTCCTACAGATATTTGACCCTCAAAGATTGAACACTACAAGATACTCCAAAAAGAACTTGTTTTTTCATAAACGGAACTTTTCCTATCCAACTAATACTGGTCACAGCACAAGAGTCACTATTTATGATGGATAATTTGCACAATGTTGTATAGATTTGTATGATTTAACACTGGTCACTTTAGTGATGCTGCACTATGCACTTTTGTTGAATAATTGAAGCACCTTAGGTTGCAATTGTACGTTTAACAGTAAGGACTTGGCACCAGTCACATATATATTCATTTTTGGCACACACACTTTTATAAAGTCATTATAAAGAAAGTTAGTTTTTTCTTTTTTTGTTTTTTTTTGTCTCCATAAGGGCAGCGCCATACTATTCCTGTTTTCCTTTTTTTTTTTCTTTTTTTTTTTTTTCTTTTTTCCTTTTTTTCTTTTTTCTTTTTTTCTTTATAACACTTTCCACCTAGATGATATTGTATCCATATTCATAACTACTTTATTACTTAATTTAAAGGGCACAATGCACATTTGTTGAACAATTGGAGCACCAGTTGTTGTATTTTCACTTCTAATAGAAATATTCGTCACCAGTCACAGTTTTATTCAATGTTTGAACACATACAGGTTTTAGAAGCAATTCTATAAGGACACTAGGCAATACATTCACTACAAAGAAGAAAATATCTTTTTGTCTCCATAAGGGCAGCGCCATACTACACCTGCTTTTTTACCATTTTCTAATACTTTCCACTTAGGTGGTATTGTATTGTTTTTAACACTTTCCACCTAGATGATATTGTATCCATATCTACAACTACTTTATTACCTAATTTAAAGGGCACTATCCACTCTCACTGCTTACTGGTGCCCCAAATCGGAACTCCCCCCGCTACCAGGGACATCCAGGAGTTCAGGCATTGCACTTCCGACCGGCCCATTCATTTTGTAGGCAAATCGCAGATCTGTAACAATTTCAATCTTGGTTCATGCAATTATAGCCAGTGCCGTCTTTTACATATCTGTACCAGTTGTTTCAGGGCTCACCCCAAGTTGGCCTGTACACTGAGACAGAACAAAACCATGTGACTAAGCCGCATCAATGTGTCTTTTTTACAGGCTTGTTTAGCCTCCCATCCGTCAACATGGTTGAGCAAATTTTTGGTGGAAGGTTTCACAGAGGGATTCCACACTGGGTTTGTTTCCTTGCCAACAGGCACTTTTGAGTGTTGTAATCTGAGGTCATTTGCCACAGGAGTAGAGGCGGTGTTACTGCAGTCTGAACTCAGGAAGGGTTTTGTCATTGGTCCTTTTCCAACATCACCTTTCCAGATTTGGAAGGTGAATCCTTTGGGCTTTGTCAAAGGGAAATTTTCTAATAAATTAAGGTTCATTTACGACTTGTCAGCCCCTCATTGTTCGCAGGTGCCTAGCCTTAACTCTTTAATACCATCAGAGGAGTTTTCACTTAAATATGCATCGGTGGATCAAGCAATACAACGTTGGGGTAGGTGAGAGCGCTTGGCTGTCCAAAGTTGACATTTGGCATGTGGCACTGATGACAGATGGCACTGATGACAGATGGCACTATGTGGCACTGATGACAGATGGCACTATGTGGCACTGATGACAGATGGCAGTGGGGACAGATGGCAGTGGGGACAGATGGCAGGGACATGACAGTGGGGACAGATGGCACTGGGGATAGATGGCAGGGACATGACAGTGGGGACAGATGGCAGGAACAGATGGCAGAGACAGATGGCAGTGGGGACACTTTTTTCATTTTTTTCTTTTTTTTTTACTTACCGCCGCAGCGGTTCGCTCTCCCTCCTCACACGCTGTCTCTGTGTGAGGAGGCAGAGCCGCAGAACACCGGCGATGAGAGATGATCTCATATGTTTACATATGAGATCATTTCTCATTGGCACTGCCGATCGCGCTGAAAACGGCCGCTATGATTGGCCGTTTTCAGCGATCTGTGACTGGCTGTGTCCGAGGGACACGGCCAGCACAGAACTTCCCGGATGCGCGCCGGCGGGAGCGCGCATCGCGGAAGTAAACAACAGGACGTCCAGGGACGGCGCGAAGTGGTTAATATTCATATTATTATTATTATTTTTATATAGTAGTGGTTTTATCAATATTATTATTCAATAAGTAAAGCAATAGTTTTTCATCTTTGATAATGCATACTATGTTTTCCATAGATATAGAAAATCCTCATTTTTAATTGTTGAACTTTAGATGACCTCTCTGCTTCTTTCTGATATTTTTTGTAAGATAGTTTACTGGGTGAAAGTTCATTAGGATAGTTCATTTTTAGTTTTTAAGTAAGCGCTAATTAGAAAAGAAAACACTTGACATTGAATGGGATAACACTGATGTATGTGTGTGTGTATATGTATATATGTGTGTATATATATATATATATATATATATATATATATATATATATATATATATATATATATATATATATATATATAATACATTTTTTTTTACATTTACATTTTACATTTACAGTACTTTTTTGTGAAACCCATATATGTATACATGCACAGAATCGTATAGTGAGAAACATTAAGACATAACACATTTGGTGGGGTTATTGAAAGTTCATTCTCCCAAAGTTGTAAATCTGTTATCCTTGAAGTCTTATCAGGACAAGAAGGGTTTGATTTAATACAGCTGGGTGCCATACTGTCTCTACACAGGTGTTTTTAATTGGACAAAACCAGTTATAAATCACTTTAATGAACATATAGGAATTCTGGGAATGAATAAGTTTGTCTGGTTTTAGAACAGGTGTCAGATTTATGGATAGTTACATTGACGTAGATTTTAGCAACGAATCATATCTAGGAGAGATGACTAAGTGTCATGGTTATGCAATAGAGTTTTGTCTGTCAGCTTACCTGTCTCCATGTGTAAAGACCAAGCTGACTCTCACCTGACTGGCTTTATAACCTCTCCTCTAAGCATGGCCCCACCCCAGGCCCTATCAGGGAACCCTATATTAACCTGTGTACTGCAAGCCAGCAGTGCTGATCAACCATTGTGTGTTAGCTTTCGTGTGTACTTGCTGTGTTTCCTGTGTCTGATTCCAGTTACCGACTTTGGCCTGTTCTCGACTATTCCTGTCTGCTCGTTACCCTGACCTTTGGCGTGTCCCCGACTATCCCTGTTTGCCTGTGACCCTGAACCTTGGCGTGAACTCTGTTGTCCTTGTCTGCTTGTCTGCTTGTGGCCCCGACCTTGGCTTATTCCCTTACTATCCCTATCCTCCTGTTTCCTACTGTGTGAGCTGGGGGACCCTGGGGGTCGCGACCTGGAGCCAGCTTCAGCCCAGTCCATCCTCACCATTAGAGGCTTTGGTGAACACCTGCTGGCTCTTAGACTCTGCGCCCCAGGGAATCTTACGCTCTAACTCCGGTGGGATCCATACTGGTGTTCCAGCGGCCCTGCCTTCCTTACCACCCTGACTCCCATCCGCAGCAGTCAGCCGTAGGGTCCACTACCTTGCGGTGCACTCCCGATCCCTGCGGTGTGCATCTGTCACCTAGCCTCAAGGTGACCTGACACTAAGGTTGTAAAAGGGTATATAAATGCAAGTTCTACAATTGTTATACAGACAAGTGAGATAAAAGCTCATAAGGCTGAACTCTATGTATGCTGCCCTATTGCACGGGTCATAGAGGTCAGAACCAATGGGTAAATATCTGTTCCTTTGTTGTAACTTATTTCCTCGTACGAGTCAAATAAAGAAAACCTGGAAGAAATAAAGAAAACCTGCATCACTGAAGTCCTGCCTGGTTCGATACTTTATTATTCTACTTCATTTGGTGGCCCGTACGGGGACAGCATCACCTCAATTCCAATCTTGCCAAACTCCATGCTGGTGAGACACTAAGCCTAACACAATATTGCGCAATTTAATATCACGTTTTCGGGGAAACGCCGCCCGTTGTGATGGCAACGTCAGAAGTGTACGGGGCCGCTTTTACATATATGCTGAAGTATGTAACTGTGGTGGTGAAATCACCTGCGACAGCGCTGGAGTCACGGCTTTATGTATTGTGGGAGCAAACGCTGTTGCTGTCAAGATAAATAAATCCGCGCTGCAACTGAATGGCGTACCTGCTAAGCAAATGATGGTTAACAATAAAACAAAATAACATTACAGTATAACAGTAAGACTTACCATACCTGCAAAGCAAATACAAAAAAAAATAGTAAAAAATAAAACATTTAACTCACCTGTGCCTAAAATATATATATATGCCGAAGCATGGGGCCATCCTCCCGCAAAAGGCAGGAGCAAATCGCTCCTCCACCCACTGCTGCCCCCACACTTCGGCATATATGCTGAAGTATGTAACTGTGGTGGTGAAATCACCTCCGACAGCGCTGGAGTCACGGCTTTATGTATCGTGGGAGCAAACGCTGTTGCTGTCAAGATAAATAAATCCGCGCTGCAGCTGAATGGCGTACCTGAAAACAAAAAAATGGTTAAAACATAGTAAACTATAAAAAAATTACATACCTGAAAAGCAAACATGATAAAACATAACAACAATAAAACATTGCAGAATAGAATACAGTAAAAAAAGAGTAGAACAATAGAGAGAGAATAGAGAGAGAGAGAACAATAAATTGACAACTATTTTTTTTTTTTTATATATTTTTTTGTGTATTTTTTTTTTTTTACATTTTTTTTAATAACTGTAACTTTTAAAACTGTAACGGTTCCAGGTTTGGGTCTCTCAAAATGCGATGGCATCTTGGGAGTCCCTGTGAAAGTGTGTCCTAGTCTGTGCAATGCTGTACCCTACGCTAAAACTCAACTAGTGTATGGTAGCGCTCAAAACATTCACCAATACAAAGACCAGGATTGCCAGGACAGGAGGGACAATAATACCGGGTGTCACGCCTATATCCGCGCTTTCTGCAGACACAACATTTTCTTTGGGGGGCTCGTTGGGTAGGGGTACTCGGGAGGACAAAAGGAAAATGCCTCCCATGCAGCCGGCTTACTGCATCTAGTTGGGGAAGGTGAGGTGGAGCACCGTCTGGATACAGAAGGGCTCTGACGATCTCTTCCTGGAATTTAAGGAAGGATCCAGTCTGTCCTGAAGCTCTGTATAGCACATGAGCGTTCAGCAAAGCCAATTGAAATAAGTATACAGACACTTTTTTGTACCAGCGTCTGGCCTTACGGGCAACTAGATACGGCGCCAACAACTGGTCATTGAGATCCACCCTTCCCATATTTTGGTTATATTCGTGGACACAGAGGGGTTTCTCCACAACACCAGTCGCCGTAGTAATTTGGACCGTCGTGTCTGCATGAAGGGAGGTAAGAACGAAAACATTCTTATTGTCCCCCCACTTCATAGCGAGCAAATTATTACACCGCAAGCAGGCTCTCTCCCCCAGCCTAAGACGGGAATCTACAAGCCACTGGGGAAAGCCCCGGCGATTAGATCGCACGGTGCCACATGCTCCAATTTGGTGATCAAAAAGGTGACTAAAAAGTGGCACGCTCATGTAATAATTGTTCACATATAAATGGTACCCCTTTCCGAATAAGGTTGACACCAAGTCCCACACTATCTTGCCGGCGCTTCCTATGTAGTTAGGGCAGTTTGTCGGCTCTACGTGACTATCTTTGCCCTTGAAAACCATAAAACTACATGTATAGCCTGTGGCCCTGTCACAGAGCTTATACATCTTGACCCCGTATCTGGCATGCTTGCTGGGAAGGTACTGTTTTAATGACAAGTGGACAGAAAACTTAATCAGGGACTCATCAACGCAGACAACTTGATGGGTAGTAAACAAGTCTGCAAAACGCTGGTTGAAGTGGTTTACGAGGGGCCGAATTTTGTAGAGCCGATCGTATTCAGGGTCTCCACGAGGACGACAGAGTTCATTGTCATTGAACCGCAAAATCTGCTCGTATCGTGCCCTGGTCATGGAGGCAGAGAACAAGAGCATATGGTGAATTGGGTCAGTGGACCAATATGACCGCAACTCACTCTTTTTAGTTATGCCCATGTTAAGGGAAAGGCCCAGAAAGATCTTAAATGCGGAGACCGTAATTGGTCTCCAATCTCTGGCAAGGGAGGACTGGGAAATAGTGGCGATGTGTTGACCAGCGTATAAATTGCTTTGGTCCACAATTGATCTATAGAGATCTTCGGTGAAAAACAGTGAATAAAAATCAAGAAGCGTAAAATCAACTGTTTCCACCTGAATTCCGGGTTGGCCAGTGAATGGGGGAAGTACGGGTGCTGCAGAAGTGGTGGGTTCCCAATTAGGGTTGGCGAATGCAGCAGGAAGGGCACTATGGGCACGACGGGCCTGTGTTCGTCTTCTTGGTGGCAGCGGGACACTACTTGTGCTTGCCACCTCGCCAGCTTGAACTGCACTTATGGGACTCGCCACGTCACCACGTGATACTGCAGTGCTGGATGTACGACCAGGGTGTACTAGGACGCTGGTGCTTGCCAGAAGGAATAGCGGCGCTAGTACTGCTCTGCTCTATATGAGGGACCTGCGGTTCTTGCACTTCAAGGACAGAAGAAGAAGATTGGGGTCTGGTACGCCTGACCTTGGCAGGGACCACAACTCTATTGTCAGAGCTATCTGTCATGAATCCGCTGTCCTCTACAGGATCGTATTCTGAGCCTGAATCTGACAGATGAGTGACTTCCTCTTCACTATCTGTCATGCTCAGAAACGTGTAGGCCTCTTCACTAGTGTACTTCGATTTGCCATTTTGGGCTCTAAATTTAGGGGTACACTAGTGAGACTCACAGGCAAAAAAGCTCCTGACTGTCAGCGACTGTATCAAAATGCTACCAAAAAACTGTTAGCGATCGCAGGGATCAGTCCTGACTCTGCGAACGCTGCAGTTATGTGTGCTTAGTGTTTTATAAGTGTCAGTGATCGATCGATACTGCACTTGGGTGGGCTGGGCTGGGCCGAGGGGCAAAACGCAGGTGCTAGCAGGTATCTGGGCTGATCCCGCTAACACGGCGTTTTTGGGGACCCTAAACTGCTGGGGATGCTAGTATAGATCTGATCGGATCAGATATTAATCCGTTCAGATACTATAGCGCTAAGGGTGGTGTATGCTGCGTGCGTGGGTTTTAGCGGTACTGGCGCTAACCTGACACTGCCTGGGGCGACGCAGACCTTATCTGACCCTAAAAAGTTAACTTATATCACCGCCGGGCGATCAGGGGGTTAAATCTTTATAAGGTAATAAACGGTGGGTGCCCTAAAACTACAATAAACAAACTAACTAACCAGCTTTACCCGTAACAATTATATGGTGATCTCTGGTGAAAGGGTTAACTAGGGGGCAATCAGGGGGTTAAAACCTTTATTAGGTAGTATATAGGGGTCGCTATAAAACACTGACGGTGAACCTATATACTTACCTCCCTAACTAGCGTCACCTGTGTCACTAAGACAGCGATCAGAAAAACTATCGCTTAGTGACACTGGCGACTGGGGGTGATCACAGGGTTAAAACTTTATTAGGGGGGGTTAGGGGGGTACCCTAGACCTAAAGGGGGCTAACCCTAACTGCCCTACCACTTATAACTGTCACAAACTGACACCAATGCAATAATCAGAAAGAAAAAAAAACTGCTTTGGTGTCAGTGTGACAGGGTGTACAGGGGGCTGATCAGGGGGTGACTGGGGGGTGATAGGGGGGGTGAAAAGTGTGCCTGCATGTTCTACTGGAAGTGTAGTGTTGTGCAAATTTACTTGGATGTCTTCTCTCCTCGGCACCGGAACGAAAAGACCGGCTCGAGGAGAGATGACATCACTTCCTCCGCTTCTGTTTACATTACAGAAGCTGAGGAAGCCTGTCATTCGCCAGGAGCGATCGCGAGGGGGGAGCCACGAATGAGTGGCCTCCCCCTCACCTTTGATCGCCCACCCGCGGGAAGGCAAGGATGTACCTGTAAGTCCTTTTGCCTGCCCGTGCCATTCTGCATCGTCGGCAAGTGGTTAAGGAAATCTTTAAGCTTCCGGAATAATGCAGTCCAATTGCGAATTCAGGATGGACAGTGTGTGAAGAAAAAGTAAATCCGTAAACCAATTATAATGTCCATTACCATTACTAGGTATGTGTAAAAACGAGTAACCAGGAGTAGTCTGGAATGATCTAACGAGAGTGGAAGGTGTCTGAAGAACAAAGGAACAATTGTATATGATGGTAATTAGAGGGTGTATGTAATAGTAAACGGTGGACCGTAGCAGTACCGCTCCCACCCTTAGCACCCCTAACGGGATCATTGTTTCTTTATTCCAGAAGCAGCTAGCAAGTTTTCATATGCAAAGTTTTACTTTACTTTGTAAAAATGTCACTCCTTTTGATTTTTTATTATTCAAGTTCCTAGTTATGCTACTACAGGTGGCAAAGTCAGTTTTTGGATTAGGGTCACTCTCCAATAATATGATCTAATTAACAATAAAAATGTGTATATAATTATTCTTAAGGAAACTCTAGTTAACTAATAAAATGTTGAAAGACCTTGAAGCGATGGGTTCAATATACATGAGAAATATTTTAGGAGGGGCTCTCCTGAATAACATTATATATTAAAATTAGGATTTTTGGGGATCATACACAGTAATAGCATGTGATATACAGTGGAGCAAAAAAGTATTTAGTCAGCCACCAATTGTGCAAGTTCTCCCACTTAGAAAGATGAAAGAGGCCTGTAATTGTCATCATAGGTATACCTCAACTATGAGAGACAAAATGTGGAAACAAATCCAGACAATCACATTGTCTGATTTTTGAAAGAATTTATTTGCAAATTTGGGGGTGCGCGGCGCCGCCCCAACCGCGCATGCGCGGACATCACGGCGTTTGGAGCAGCGTCGCGCACACCCGCCCCACCGGCACGGAAGTACCACTCCGGCGGACTGCGCATGCCCGCCGGAGTGGCAACATGGAGGCAGTGGGCGTAGGATGGAGGAACGCCCAGGTACCTCCCTAAGCGCCGCCCAAGGAAATCTTGTGGCGGCTTTCCATGCCGGGCAGCCGCTCTGGCCACCAGCGCCTCGAGGGGGGGGCGGGGAAAGGGAGGTTGTGTCACGGAGGATGGTACAAGAAAAAACATATGAGGAGTCACATACCAAAAAGATGGAGTGGCTAGTATTCGATCATGGATGTTTGTATATCTCCCAACGTGCAAAAACCACCTACACCAAATCAAAATAGATGCTGGCCGAGTGAAAGGGGGGCTTAAGTATTGTTAGAGAAATGGGATTATAAATTGATACATGGGACAGTAAACATTACATTACACAGTATGACACTCATTGACAGCAAAAGAGCTTCTAAACTTTGGGGAGCAAACAAGCACAACTAACAATAGAACATATATAGCAGATATAGATACATGATGGTTAAAAGGAATGGCGGACATGGATACATCATATACAAAACCTAGTATAAGGATCAAAGAAGGGAACAAAACAAGAAGGGAGGGGGTTTTTTTGATTGATTAGTTTTACAAGGGAGAATGACCAGGCTGATTGTGCCTCAAAATACATGGTCCCCTGTGGTACCAACTGAAAACTATATAGGGAAACATATATAGACCGTAGGTCAGTAATTCCTAAATAGATGGAAAAGGGTAAGGGAAGGGGAGGGGGAGGGGAGGAGAGAAAAAGGGGGGGGGAAAGGGGGGTAAGGGGTGAGGGGAAGGGAAGGGGGGGAAGGGGAAAAAAGGGAAGGGGTGAAGGGAGGGGGAAGAGGGGAGGGGGGAGCATGTATATGGCAGACGTACAGCCTGGTGTACAAAATAGTCAAAAACAGACAATTACAACAAATCAATGAATTATAGAGATAACATAATTGAAAGTGACCATGAAAAGTGACCCTATTTTTCCATACCTCCGGAATTAAAGCCTTGTAGGAAGGGTTTAAAACAAACCGCTTCATTGAGGCCTGGGGGTATAGTGGCCTTGAGTAAGTGGATCCATTTGAGTTCTCTCTGGAGTAGGATTTTATTCCAGTCGCCCCCTCTGGGGTTAGGGTGTATGCGATCCAGAATTAAAAATTTGATGGAGGGAAATTTGCCTCCATGTACCAATGTTACATGTCGGCCAAAGGGTAGATCGGGGTCTGCTGTTTTCATAGCCACGATATGCCTGTAGGCTCGTCGCCAAAACTCAAGCTTGGTCTTTCCTATATAGAATCAGCCGCAGTTGCACTGGAGTAGATAAACCACTCCAGTGGTTCTGCAGTTTGCGAAGTGTTTAGGGAAGAAAGGTTTACCGTTTGGGAGAGTCGGGTTTTTTTGGGTAAGCATGTAACCACAATAGTGGCATGAGCCACAGGCAAAGGTGCCCCTGTATTTACAGTGGATTGTTGATGGTCTGAACTCACTTTTGGTGATCTGGTCACCAATGGAGGTAGCTCTTTTAAAGGTGAAGTAGGGCTTTTCTGGAACTAGATGGCCTAGACTGGGGTCTAGGGCCAATAGATGCCAATATTTTTCAATTATTTTTTTGGTTTGGCGATGTTGTTGATGGTATGTTGTAATGATACTAAGTGGGTGAGAATCTTTTTGTTGTTTGGTAGAATGAAGAAGTGTTTGCCTGGGTTTGCTATTGGCTTTACGAAAGGCTCTTTTAAGGGATTTATGAGAGTAGCCACGTAGTAGCAGTCTGTCTAGGATTTCCTTGGGCGGCGCTTAGGGAGGTACCTGGGCGTTCCTCCATCCTATGCCCACTGCCTCCATGTTGCCACTCCGGCGGGCATGCGCAGTCCGCCGGAGTGATACTTCCATGCCGGTGGGGCGGGTGTGCGCGACGCTGCTCCAAACGCCGTGACGTCCACGCATGCGCGGTTGGGGCGGCGCCGCGCACCCCCGCCTCGGGGGGTCGATACAGCACGTCTCTGCCTACGTCTGTTTACAAAATAGCTGTGCCTCATTCTGACGCCAGCTGATTGAACACTATATTAACCAGCCCCTCTCACTTCCTAGCAAGGCGTTACATTTGCTGGATGTTTGGCTGTGAGGTTGCGGTTTTACACTCCTGTTTCCATCTAAGGTATGACTTCTCAATCATTTGTTTTCCCTATTTCTTTTTACTTGAGCACTTCAATCTCAGATACATTCATTACTCCTCCACTCTGTTGTACTAGCCACACATTTCTCACCCTAAGCCTGCTCTGACTCTGGGCTCTGCTGGTTATTAGGAACATACTAAAACAGGCCCTGTAACATTACATTTGTACTACTTACTATGTATATACTATGGTCTTGCTCTCTATTGTATTATCCCATTGGTTACTTAATACTTTTTCAGTATGCATACATATTACATTTACTCTGGGGCTTGTAACTGTGTATCTACTCTCAGTATATACTATGTTGGATCGTATCCCATATATATACACAGTTGTACTCCGCCACTATAATATAGGGTGAACTGGATCCCCCTCTTTATTAGCCCTTATTTGATGCATTGTACCTATATACATACTATGCCCTATACTTTCAGCATTATTAACCTCATTCTGATCAATTTATATATCTATGCATTTACCCCCTCCTCTCTACCTATACATTTTGGACCCTCTCCTAAGGTCCTCTCTATATTTTCTTATCTTCCAGAGACGCCTTCCTGTGACCTCAGCACGCCGCTCTGGCTTGCACGCGCCCGGGCCGGGCGGGACGGGAGTACTGTCACACCTCCCCACGGTGACTGCAGCCTACCATCCTGCACATCTCACCATCTAAATATTTAGATCTACACTGGCTATGATACCTATACTTATTGCCACATCCTGTCCCCCTCTTGTGCCCTGTTTGTTTTTATAAATTTTCACAAGCAATTAATCGCATTTTCAGGTAGGTGATCAATTGATCATCCCAATCTCCCATATAATATTATCTAAGGTTTGACCAATCACCTGACCCTCTCCTCTCCATTCCCTTTCTAATTAGCATAGATGAAACCTTCTCTCTCAATTTTGCCCCTGAAGAAGGACCGTACAGATATGTAGTACCCCGAAACGCGTCGGGCCTGAGAAGAGCTTTTTCATCATATATTGCTTTTTGTTCATCATAGCTACTATGTAGTTTTCATTGTGTTACTATGTACATTTATTGCTTGTTTTTTTTACCCGATGTACTTTCCTATACGAATAAAATTATACCTTTTATCAATATATAAATGCCCTTTACTTGTTACATACCCCACCTGTTTGCCTTTGCAAGTGCCGGCAAAGTCCACCTAGGGGAACCCTTTGTTTTGTATCTGTCATATGGTGTAGGTGTAATGCATACACTTAATGGTAAGTCGGTTCAGATGGGGTGGCGATGTCCATCGAGGGTTGTGGTGTCCTGGGATGTGCTGGTGTAGAGGTGCAGGCTTCAGTGGCGGTCCTTCGGCTCGGGGGATGTTGGTTCCTGTTTGAAAAAAGCTGTACAGCGGTGTCCAGTATGTGGAAGCTCCACGCTTAACCACCCTGGAACGCGGAAGCAGAAGTGACGTCAGCCGTGCACAGGAAACGTCCAGGGGCCAGTAGAAGGAGCTGTGAGCCCCAAGCGCGTAGCCTGTATTATCTCCTTTGTGTGTCTGGATGTTTCCTGTGCACCGCTGACGTCACTTCCGCTTCCGCGTTCCAGGGTGGTTAAGCGTGGAGCTTCCACATACTGGACACCACTGTACAGATTTTTTCAACCAGGAACCAACATCCCCTGAGCCAAAGGACCGCCACTGAAGCCTGCACCTGTACACCAGCACATCCCAGGACACCACAACCCTCGATGGACATCGCCACCCCATCTGAACCGACTTACCAGTAAGTGTATGTATTACACCTACACCATATGACAGTGTCAGCAGAGTTGGCGCCTCCACACCCCCTTCCTTCTCAGTGTTATTCACATAAGTGCAAGTGGAATGCATACAAGAGACTGTTGCAGAAAAAGACATTAGAAGTATTTCAGTAATGGACAATTCTAAATAATTGTATGCGATACTCTGTATGTAGAGAATTACCGTTGTTTTGATTGTTATATATGTTATAAGTATTATTATTGTAAAAACCTTAAAAGTGGAACTTTGGTCAGAAAATTAAGTCCTGCTGGGTCACTTGCGGCTGACCCTTTTACAGGCATAGCTATGAAACACAATAAAAATAAATGCCTATACTGTCTAAAATCCACTGGCTCACCCTGCTCTGCACATGCTCAGTTGTGCTCTATTTTTTTTGCACTGATTAAAATCTAGAGGCCAGTCTGCTGCAAGCCTAAAATTCTACTGCTGCTCAAAGGTCCTGGGCTTCAGTAAAATGGTAGCATAATACTGTAATTAATGTGGAATGTATTTTTCTTGCTAATGAACCTTATTTTATCACATTTTTATGAGTTGAGTTCCACTTTGAGTAAATGTTCAATCATTATAAACAAATAGATAAAAAGGAGAAATTTTGTGGGACTTTAAATGAGGGTACGCCATGTTAACAGAAAGTGACAACAAAAAATGAAAGTACAGTACATGATTTATTTATTACAATCTAGAATACATATCAGACATTTTGTATCAAATAGATAGGTAGTCACCAGACTTACACTAAATATGCTGCTCATAGCATGCAATATAAATGAAAAGTAGACATGGCAAATATACATGGTATAATAAATCGATTGAAAGACAAATGTAATAAAAACAAGTAACTGTTGGCATCTAGTGGCACTCTTCGCATTTCCTGGAGTTACAGCCATTCATCAGGAGCTTTATGAAGTGTACACATAGCCTATTGGATCATGCTGGGACCACTGTGCTGGGCTACGGGCACTATTCTCCGTCCTTGGAGGGTTTCCCCGTTTCAACACCGGGGGAGACATCATGCCTTGTGCCCCCGTCTTCCTTGGCTGATACCAGACTTGGCCTTGAGGTTGTTAGTAAGTATGCCAATCTATCTCCACCTTGTTGGGACTCAATACCCTTGCCCCCCCTTATTCTAAGGGTACTATCATTAATCCCTGTTTTTTCTTTCCTAGTATATTACTTCATAACACTCCTGATGAATGGCTGTAACGCCAGGAAGCGTGCAGAGTGCCACTAGATGCCAACAGTTATTTGTTACTTGGAAGACACCCGTTTACAGTGACCTGCCACACCTCATACTTCATCAACTTCTGTTTATCGCCCTATTACTGGGCCATAACAGTGTTCAGCTATTTTTTTATTAGATTCGTTCCCTATTTCTAATAGATTCCGATGTTATCTTTTCCCTATGTATTATCTTCGACCCATTATCCTCTCCAGACCACTTACCAACCCCTTGTCTGGTTCAGCTTTGTTTTGGGGGGGTTCAGGTGTTTTCTCTGTCTCCGGGGTTGCAATGGACAGCAGCCCATTGCCCCCCCACCCTTAGGTGGGGGCAGGGTTTGGCCTCCTGCTCATCGGCGTCATGCTTCGACGCCACAACCAGCGGTGTCATTGACGTTAATTTAATGTCTTTTTTATTCCATCCTTAGACACGCACGAGAGGGGTGGAGACCCACTGCTGATGGCTCCTTCACATGGGAATCCCCTCCCCACCTCTCTTATGCGGACTGGCCAATCAGGCATGACGCTAAGGGTGCCCCTCCCTGGGAGTGAGAGTATATTAGTAGCCTTGGAGCAGCTGGTGGTTCATTTGCTTGATTCAATCACAAGGAAGCACATCCTGATCCTACACACAGGTTATCCTTTTTGCTGGGAGATCAGCCATCCCCTTTTGGTATGTTTTTTGTTATGTTTTTCTCCCCTTACTTGGTTTTATTTCACATACACTCCCTCATGTAGTCCCTTTGCAGGAACACATAGACATTTTTGCCCCATTACTTTTACACCTTTACATATGTAACCAATCCCTTTTTTTGACACATTTTTTTAGGAACACCATGCACTTTTGGTGTACACATAGCCTATTGGATCATGCTGTGACCATTATGCTGGGCTCCGGGCACTATTCTCCGTCCTTGGAGGGTTCCCCCGTTTCAACCCCGGGGAGACATCATGCCTCGTGCCCCCGTCTTCCTTGGCTGATACTGGAATTGGCCTTAAGGTTGTTAGTACATATCCCAATCTATCTCCAGCTTGTTGGGACATAATACCCCTGCCCCCCCCCCATTCTAAGGGTACTATCATTAATCCCTGTTTTTTCTTTCCTAGTATATTACTTCATAACACTCCTGACGAATGGCTGTAATGCCAGGAAATGCGTAGAGTGCCACTAGATGCCAACAGTTACTTGTTTTTATTACATTTGTCTTTCAATCGATCATGTACTGTACTTTAATTTTTGCGTTGTCACTTTCTCTCAACATGGCGTACCCTCATTTAAAGTCCCACAAAATTCCTCCTTTTTATCTACTAAATCAGGGATGGAGGCCGCCATGAGTTTCATATAGTGTGTGTCAGGTCACATCCATTTACTGTATTATAAACAAATAGTTTTATCATTTTTTTGAGGAAAAAAAAAGTGGGGAGGTGTAAGGTAATGAGTATGGCATTTTCGCTAAGAATGTATGATATTGATGCTTTATAAGATACGTTATTTATCTTGATATTTGCATGATTTGAGCCAAGAACTCTCATTTATATGTTGGGGGATACTTAAAAAAAAACAAAAAAACAGCAAGCTATATGTGGGTGTACAGATTTATTTAATATGATGTTTTATAATTCATGTTTTAAGACATAGGAAAGGTAAAAAATAAACCATAGTAATTAAAACTAGTCTACCGACTTAGACAGTATAGCAGTGACTGACAGAAGAGACCCATGCTGACTGTTATTGTATAATATTCTTCAGTATAGTATGTGCAGGGATTGACAAAAAGTGAAATGGTTTTGGGTTTAGCAAACTTTGTGGGAAGACTACAGAATTAAAACTAATGAAATATCTGAAATTAATATATTGACCTATGACATGACCAGGGTAATAGTGACTGGTAGGTGGAGTCAAGGTTAAAAAATTATAAGAATTTTGAATTTATTGTATGGGAAATAGTATTAGCTGGAAACTAGGGAATAAAATGTAAAAGAATAATCTATATAAAATACTTCATACTGAAAACATGTACTAATAATGTTGAGGAATATTCTAAGTATTGTATTGTGATAAAACTATATAGATACATGTATATTATTTTAGCGGATGTTGTAGAAGTGAACGAAACGCGCTAAATTAAGTTATTAGATAAAATGATAGTGTAGGAGCCATTGCTTTGTAGGTTGCCCTGAAATGCTTACCAGTGACCTATTGTATCCTGACACTGACTATTTTTTATTTTTTACAACTATCATTTTGAAGTGTATTTTATATCCAGACCAATAACAGGTGATCTCAGAAGACCGGATGCAACTTGTTACAAATGTTAATTGCTACAAAGGAAGGATTTTATGCAACAAAGGAGGAACTGGAAAATCTGAGACTTGTATCTTTGCAGAACAGTTATGCACTGAACTTGTGTCTTACAGCATCCAAAGCAGCTTGTGCTATGATACTGGACCAGCAAATGATGATGAAGAAGGAGATCTCTCCAAAAACATCAAGCACTGGGCTAAGCTGAAAAGACCTATTGATTGGACTGATTTATTTTTTATTTTTTTGGACAACTTATGTGATAAGTGTCGGGTGCATGGGGTCTCTGAAGAGCATGGTGGGTGATCTGTACTGTAATTGCTGTGAGGATTATGCCTCAACAGGGGGGAAATGTAGTAGAATTTCATATTAACCAATACATATATTTTATGTTATTCATATTAATTTGCATATGTTTTATTGATAATATCATTATTATTCATATTATTATTCATATTAATATTCATATTTTTATTATTATATAGTAGTGGTTTTATCAATATTATTATTCAATTAAGTAAAGCAATAGTTATTAATCTTTATTAATGGATACTATGTTTTCCATAGATAGAGAAAATCTTCATTTTTAAATGTTGAACTTTAGATGACCTCTCTGCTTCTTTCTGATATTTTTTTGTAAGATAGTTTACTGGGTGAAAGTTCATTAGGATAGTTCCTTTTTTAGTTTTTAAGTAAGCGTTAATTAGTAAAGAAAACACTTGATAGCAGATGAATTACAGCCTAATAAGATAAGAACATCTTATACAGGTGGTTTAGAAATAATTAAGTCGAATATGGGAAAGTTATGTACAGTACATTAATTACGTTTGACAGGGTCAAACAAAGATCTGCTTGAGCCCTCATTAAAACTGTTAAAATACATTGAATGGGATAACACTGAAGTATGTGTACATATACATATATATATATATATATATATATATATATATATATATATATATATATATATATATACATATATATATATATATACATATATATATACATATATATATATATATATATATATATATATATATATATATATATACATATATATATACATATATATATACACATATACATATATACATATATACATATACATATACATATACATATACATATACATATACATATACATATATATATATATATATATATATATATATATATATATATATATATATATATATATAAAAATCTCCTTAAAGTCTAGTCTATCAGGACAAGGAGGGTTTGATTTAACACAGCTGGGTGCCATATTTTCTCTACACAGGTGTTTTTAATTGGACAAAACCAGTTATAAATCACTTTAATGAACATATAGGAATTCTGGGAATGAATACGTTTGTCTGGTTTTAGAACAGGTGTCAGATTTATGGATAGTTACATTAACGTAGATTTTAGCAACCAATCATACAGTAGGTGACCGCGATATTGTGTCAATCTCGCCGCTGTTAAAAAAACTTTTTTTTCTTTCGCGATGAGCGACAGGAAGTGCTGACAGCTGTCTGGTATAAATCATGAGGGGGCCGCGCCAAATTTTAAATAAAAAACCGGCGTGGGTTACCCCCCAGGGGCATACCAGGCCCTTAGGTCTGATATGGATTTTAAGGGGAACCCCCTACGCCAAAAAAATTGGCTTGGGGGTCCCCCCAAATCCATACCAGACCCTTATCCGAGCACGCAGCCCGGCCGGTCAGGAAAAGGGGGTGGGGACGAGTGAGCGCCCCCCCTGAACCGTATCAGGCCGCATGCCCTCAACATGGGGGGTTGGGTGCTTTAGGGGAGGGGGGGGCGCGATCCTATCCTATACATGGTACCCCTACCCATTCACCTGGGGGAAAAAGTGTCGATAAAAAAACAGACTACACAGGTTTTAAAAGTAATTTATTAGGTAGCTCAGGGGGTCTTCTTCCTACTTCGGGGTCTTCTTCCGACTTCTGAGCGGGAGAAGATAGCGGAGGGGCCCAGCAGAAGAACACAGAGAGAAGAGGCGGAACACCGGGAGAAGAAGCCGAACACCGGGAGAAGAGGCCGGAGAAGTCGGAAGAAGACCCCCGAAGTCGGTAGAAGACCCCAAAGTCGGAAGAAGACCCCCTGAGCTGCCTAATAAATTACTTTTAAAACCTGTGTAGTCTGTTTTTTTATTGACACTTTTTCCCCCAGGTGAATGGGTAGGGGTACCATGTATAGGATAGGATCGCGCTGAAAACACAATCTCATCGTCAGGTACTGTATCTAGAAGAGATGGCTAAGATAAGGCTTGTAAAAGGGTATATAAATGCAAGTTCTACAATTGTTAGACAGACAAGTCAGATAGGATCTCATAAGGCTGAACTCTATGTAAGCTGCCCTATTGCACGGGTCATAGAGGTCAGAACCAATGGGCAAATATCTGTTCCTTTTGTTGTAACTTGTCTCCTCGTACGAGTTAAATAAAGAAAACCTGCATCACTGAAGTCCTGCCTGGTTCGATATGTTATTATTCTACTTCAACATCCCACTGGCAGTTAAGAAAATAGAAGGCCCAGTTACTAAACTCACTTTCCTGGGGATCATGCTTAATACTCAGTCCATGCAGGCCAGTCTTCCTACAGACAAACTGGAAAGGATCAGAGAATGCATACATACGTTCACGATCTCCCAAGTTTGTACCAGGGTTGAATTACATTCGCTGCTGGGTATGCTGTATTTCATGATGAGGATTGTTCCTCAGGGGAGGTCTTTAATTTCTAGGTTACTGACTTTGGTACCTTCAGCTCCCGACTCTGATTCTCGTGTCAAATTAGATCCTTCCGCTTTGTCAGATTTACACATGTGGGATGAGTTCCTGCAACACTGGAATGGTGTTACTATGTTTATTCCTGCAGTGTCAGGGTTTTCCCATCAGGTTTCTACAGATGCAGCGGCCTCAAAGGACTATGCGGCTATTTGTGGCTCACACTGGCTGGCTGGGCTTTGGCCAGATGAAGATTTGTCTATTGCGGGGTTCACAGAGACGTCAGCCTTGTTCAAAATCTACCCCATTGTTGTGGCAGCACAGGTGTGGGGTCATTTGTGGGCAGATCAGACTGTGTTTTTTTCCACCAATAATCAAGCCACATCAGAAATTGTCAACAAGGGCAGATCTAGGTCTTTACTTATTATGTCTTTTGTGTGTAGGCTTATTTGGCTGTCCCTCCAATCTAACTTCCGCATACACTGCAGATTCATCAATGGTATAGAGAATGTAGCGGCAGATGTTCTGTCCCAGGTTAAATTATCCACTGTTTTTCCAGCAGGTCCCAGACACCGACACTGGCGCCACTCCAGCCCCACATTTTCTTCAATTAATGATGGACTAGATACCCACTAGGCCGTTGCGGCAGCCTTGATCGACAAATCATTGTACTAAAAAAGGAAATATTCCATCCAGCTAGATCATGGACGTTGCCAACATCCCTAGGTCAATAGATAGGAAATACCCCCAAGGGAAATTGTGGGACTTTAACGGCAACAGAGTAGTATAAAAGCAGTTTTATTGAGTAGAAAAAATATACAAAACATAAACGTAATCATATGTACATAACAAGAAAGTGATGTATAACAATAATAAGCCAAAAGACTAAGCTGATATGCAAGAGATGAAGATGCTTGTGTGGTCTACGCGTTTCGGGACTGAAACGACCGTCCCTTCATCAGGGAAATCTCAGGGGATATTTCTTATCGACAAATCATTGTAGGTCAACACCAGGAAGGCGTACGTCACAGTCTGGAATGTTTTCCAGGCCTTCCAGTCACGGTGTCCTGGGTTTGATGGCTATAGCATTCACTATTTACTAGCTTTCACTGCCTTTTGCCACTCTCAGCTTAAACTGGCCCATGGCACCATTAGGACATATCTAGCGGGCATTCAGCACTTTTTGTCTTTACGAGACCCCAACAGGCTGTCCATTTTTTCGGCACACCCCATTAAGGCTATCGTCAAAAGGATTCCGAAGAGTAGCCCTCCTGCTGTAGCTAGCAGGCTTCCCATCACGGGGCAGATATTACGGGGTATGTCTGATTTATTTGCCAGGTCTCCCTTCGGGTTGCTGCCTAGCTTAGTGCTTAAGGCAGCCATGTATCTGCCATTTTATGGTTTCTTAAGGCCTGGGGAATTTACTTATTCTGGGCGAGGATCCAGTATTCTTTTGGCCAATCAGCTAGGCAGGTACCCCGACTACTTTCAGTTGCGTCTGCATACTTGCAAGACGCAGCAGATGGGGGTGAGCACCAACATTAGATTTTTTAAGACCAACAATGCATGGTGCCCGGTTTTGGTCTTAGACCAGCTTGTAAGGGCAACAGCGGACAGGTCTAGGGACAGTCCACTATTGCCTTTCCCTAGTGCTCCCCTCTCTACAGCTCAGTTCATGCATCATTGCTGCACCCTATTGTCCAATTTGGGTTTGGATCCCAAGGCATATTCGGGTCATTCTTTCAGAATTGGGGCAGCTTCCGCAGCTTCTCGCCAAGGGGTCCCGGTTCATGTGATCAAGAAATTAGGTAGATGGAAGTCATCTTGCTTTGCTAGATATATCCCGGATCCTTTAGTCGAGATGTCACAGGCGTTTATTGTTTTGACTGATTACATGTTACATTTCAGTTTTGCAATAAATCTTTGATAGCTTCATCCTACTGTCTTTATTTTTGCCCCATTATAGGCATACTGACCACGGCACACCCTAGGTCAATTTTCTGTGTCTTCTTCCATTCCTAAAACAATCCATAAGAAGACTCCAAGTACAAGTGTAATGCAGACCGCAGGTCAGCCTGTGATTGTAGGAGGAGTCGGGCGGCATGAAGCCTGCCCTCTGTCCCTCCCTCCCTGTCGACTGTGGCTCACGTATCCCACCCACCCATTCCCCTCCTTATTCTTACTTTCCTTTTAAATTTTATACTTGGGTATGCCCCCTTTTAGGCATACTGACCACGTGACCAAGGCACACCCCAGGTCAATTTTCTTTTGTCTTCCTCTCCTAAAACAATCCATAAGGAGACTCTGAGTACAATTAATGTTAAAAAACTTGATGTGTATATAACACATACTGTATAAAAATAATAATATTGATTATCAAGATAAAACCACAAATGTGATCCACATATTCATTGAAAATGGTCAGTCATAAATCGCAAACATTTAAACTGATAAACATGGCCCAAAGCTAAATACATGTGTAGTGGTGCCCCCGCAGGAGCCGCTAAGTGTAGTGGTCCACCTGTCACCCTGCCCAGCCGGCATTCACTTCTCAGTCACCTTAAGACAATGAACAATCCATGTGCTTGTTTTTGTTTGTTTGTTTTATTGAGGGAATTTAACTTGGATGGGGTAAGGGAAATATGGGATGCCCGGTGAATTATATATCAGTCAATTGGTAGATTGATATAAAATCTGCCAGTTGATTGATATACAATTAATTAGTGGCTTGCATATCAATCACTTGGGACAACTATATACACTTCTCTGTACAAGTTACCACTTTTTTTCAAATATAAATTTTTTATTATAATGGGATTTAATAGAGGCAGAATTCAAATACAACAATGGTATAAAACGGTCACAATTACATTTGCATACAGTGTCATCAGTCATCTCTAACCATTATATTAACAGAATGAAATATCACAAATATTTGCATATAGCAGTGTTTTCAGTGTGAAACAAACTGTGCCGAGTTTTCACAAAAATAAACTTTGAACTGCCTAATAGCTGTGGTTTATGTATCCCCAAGAACAGATGGGGCTAAACACAAAAAAATGGAAACAGAAATAGTTCTAGTATAAGAACCAAAGTGAAAAAGTTAGCAAGAAAAGCCAAGAGAGGAAAAAAGAAAAGGAAAGAGTGAGGAGGTTGAGCAGCAATAGGAAGGAAGGGGGGGGGGGTGGAAGGGCAGGAAATTGGGTATAGAGGGAGTCCAGATGGCGATGGACTTCTTATCTCTGCCTGTACAGTTACACTGATAGTATCCATCCATTCGGGATCTAAGTAATGACACTCCTTCATCAGATAAAATAAACATGTTAAATAGTCTCCACATTTTGGTATGTTTTAGGGAGTCGGAAATGTCCACTTTCACACATCAAGGATCGGAGAGAAAGCCATTGGTTGCCATCCAGAAAATAAGGTGTGCGGTCGCGGCCCGTCTGAGAGAGTGTCTGGAATTCAGACCATCCCAGTCCAGGAGGGAATGCTGGGTTGCCCATTATCAGGAAAAGAGGAGATTCTCTGGTGGAAAGTGAATATAGTCTTGGAGCATAGGCGGAGTGTGGTGCCAATTAATAGATGCAATTTCAATGTGGTAGGTAAACAGGTAAAGAACCATACGGCTCTTTTCAGAGGGATAACAGTCTGGGCCTGTTCCAGCTGTTCCCAGATTTTATGCATCATGTGCTGATTCCAATCTAATGCTCCCCATGTGTACTGCCAGATAGTAATCTCTTACATCTGGTAGGGCCAAGCCTCCAAAGTGTTTGGGTAGCGTAAGATATCTTCTGGGTATGCAAGGTTTTAAGTGTGCCCAAATGAATTTGATGAAAAGCGAGTGTACTTGTTTAAAGTACTGTGATGGTATCTGTATCGGTAGGGCTTGAAACAAGTAGAGAAATTTAGGGAGTATACTCATTTTAAGCAAATTGCACCTGCCGAACCAAGAATGTATCCCTTTATGCCAGCATTCCAGTAAGACGCGGGTCGTGGTCACTAGGGGTGGGAAATTAAGTTTGTTGAATGTAGGTACCTAAGTATTTGAGAGCACGGTCTGTCCATTTAAATTTATAATTCGATTTCAGGGATGTTAAAAGAGAAGTGGGCATTTTGACGCCCATCGCTGCTGATTTGTTGAGGTTGATTTTTAGGTTAGACTTTGTTCCATAGATTTTAAATTCCTAAAGGAAGTTGGGGAGTGACACTATAGGGTTGGTTAGTGAGAAAAGAAGGTAGTCAGCATAAGCTGGGATCTTGTAATGGGAGTCTCCCACGGTAATTCCAGAGATGTCCGGATTCAAGCGAATTGTACACAGGAAGGGTTCTAAAGAAAGGGAGAATAGAAGAGGGGAGAGTGGGCACCCTTGAAGTGTTCCGTTGGTAATGGAGAAAGGTTCCGATAGAAAACCATTAGCCTTAACTTGAGCTGTTGGTGTGGAATAGATCTTATTGATCCATGTGAGCATATTGTTCCCTAGACCAATGTGTTGAAGCACTGATGACATAAACATCCAGTTGACCTGGTTGAATGCTTTTTCAGCATTCGTACTTAGAAATACACAGGAAGTACTAGTCACAGAGGCAATATGGATCAAGTTCAGAGCTTTGGTGGTGTTATCTCTAGCATCCCTTGGGGGGATTTATCCTACCTGGTCTAGGTGAACGATGTCATTTAGCTGTTATGCCAGTCGAGTGGCCAGTATCTTTGTGAAAAGCTTGAGATCTATGTTTAGTAGGGAAATGGGCCTGTAGCTACTACATGTGAATGGGTTCTTCGCTTCCTTGGGTATAATGGAAACGTGGGCCTTCAGGGTGTCTCTAGGGAAATTTGCGTCTGAGCTAAGGGCGTTAAACATCTTTAATATATAGGGACTTAAAGTCGGAAGAAGGGATTGGTAGTATTGTAGGGTGAAGCCGTCCGGTCCCAGAGCCTTTCCTGGCTTCATCACACTTATTGCACTCTGCAACTCCTCAACTGTAATGGGGGCTTCTAGCTCTTCCCTGACCACCATGGGCAGTTGAGGAAGTTGGGACGAAGTTATGAAATCCTCCATCTCCGCTTTGGAGGCTGTCCCCTCTGGAAGATTATATAGGGATGAGTAATAATCTCCTGAATGCTTTGGCAATCTCAGTAGGAAGGACAGCTTTGTGTCCTGAGGAGGATTCTATTTGGGGTATGTATGTACTAAGTTTGTGGTCTCGGACTGATTTGGCTAAAAATTTCCCGCATTTGTTACCAGACTTGTAACTGAACTTGCAACAAAATTGAAGTGCTGCTTTCGCTCTGTAATGCAATAAATCTACTGTTTACCATTGGAGGAATAATAGTTCATTTTCCAGAGATGAAGTAGGTATTTGTTTATGCTAGGATTCCACCACGTGTATTTTGTGCAGGAGTGTAGTTAATTGTTTTTCCCATTCTTTTTTATTCTCATGCTATGTTTTACCAGTACTCCTCTGATCCCCGTTTTGTGGGCTTCCCACAGGATGCCCGGGTCGCAGTCTGGCTGGTCATTTGCCGAAACGTAGTGCTTCAACTCATTGGTGACATCTGCCAGGACTTCAGGGGTCTGCAGAAGATTCTCATTTAAGCTCCAAAAGCAAATTTTGGAAGTCAAAACTGTCGAGAGTGAGTACAACAGACAGGAACGTGATCAGACCATGTGATATTTCCTATGCCTGATTCACCTACTGCCTGTAACTGTTGATGAGGGACCATAAAGTAATCAATCCCCGAATATACCTTGTGGGGTGAGGAGTATAATCTTTCTCCCCGGAGTGTTGTAGTCTCCAGACATTGACCAGTTGGGCTCTATGCAAATACTGGGTTATTCGTCTATGCATGCCAGCACGGACAGAGGATAGGCCCGACGATGTATCTACTGAGGGGAGTAGAGGAATATTGAAATCACCACCCAAAATCAATTGGCCCTCTGAGAATTCCAAGAGTATATCCAGTACACGGTGGATAAATACATCATGGTGGTCATTTGGGGCGTAAATGGTTGCCAACGTTACTCGCGTGTTACCAATGGATCCCTTGTGAAACACATATCGGCCATTATTGTCTATCAAAGTATCACTACACGTCCAGAGTATTTTACTAGATAGGAGTATGGAAACTCCTTTAGTTTTAGTGGGATCATTAGTAGCATGATAAGATAGGGGGTAGAATCTATTTGTAAGGCACGGAGGTCTACCTGTTGTGAAATGAGTTTCCTGAATAAATACCACAGGGTGAGCTCTTTTAAGATCGTTGAGGAGCATACATCTTTTTCAGGTATATTCAGACCTTTCGCATTTAGCAAGACAAGGGGTCAAACAAAGTAGGGAGAGAAGGGGGAAGGAGGGGTGGGGGAGAGGGGAGAAGGGACGAAACAGGTGGGGTACAGAAGATACCTAAAGAGAAGAAGGCGAGAGCGAAGGATAAAAGAAGAGTATAAGGCACTGTATGGTAGGCAGTGAATGACTTCTCACACAGCCAACTAATAGCAAAAAAAATTGCAAGGAAGCACCCCTCAAAAACCATCGAGGGTCTGTGCTTCAACCTAGGTGGGGGAGAGGGTGGATCAGTTCGAGAGGAGCCAACCCATCCCCGCCCTGTCACTCCAGCAAGAACAATAAGTAACGGCATATAAATCTAATAGTAAATAAAAGAAAACAGAAAGAACATGAAAACTTGGAATCACAAAATCCCCCCCCATCTTTTTTGTAAGGCACAGGTATGTCCTGTCTGCTATCTACACCATAGGGTCTCCCTGACCCTTCCTTACAAGGAGGGCAAACCCTGTTATGTAGGCTATGCAACATCAAGTAGGTAACGTGCCCTAGGATAATAAGTGTGTGATCAATCACTGCAGCACACTGGCAATATATTGCACTCGTCTATCAGTGACAAGGAGAGGGTCCATCCCCTCCATGTGGGAGATAACCAACCTGGACAGGCTCTCCCATGTATTCGGGGGGACTCACCATCTCTCCCCCCCCCCCAGGTAACGTACAGGGGGTGGGAGGAAGGACAAGAGATCACCTCAGTGCCTATTAGGTTGACAAGGGAACGCATCCTGTACATTAATATTATGAATGTCTCAGTGTAACATTGTAAGCGGCATCTAGGAATAGGAATTGGTACACCCGGGGGGGTGCGATGGGAGCTTAGCACCGGGGCAGTGGCCTAAACCCCCACCTGATAACCGACATTCACAACCACACATAAAGGCATCACAATCATAAACATATAATGTCAATGCATAAGGATTTACCGACCATCAGCCCATATATTTCTGAATGGTAGTAAAAAAAAAAAATATATAAAAAATAAAATAAAAGTAGAGTCACACTTTCAACGCGAAGACAAGTATCAGGTATTGTTTGGGAGCATACACGGAAAAATTTAGACACAGAGACCTAAGTAGTTCAGTGTAGTGAGAGGCATTCAGCTGCTCCCCTTAAAATGATCAGAGTGAATAGGGCAGTGAGATCGGTCCAAACATTGAGGTTCGCATGTACATACCAGGTCACCGAGGTGGGGAGGTCGGTGTCAGGGGGGTGTCAGTAATAATAAACAAAACTTAGGACAGGGGAAATAGCTCAGTAGAGGGAAACATACTGACAGCAACAACATTTCTTTATGAGACTCAGCTATTAGATCTCCTTTAACTACCTAGAATGCCTGCTATCCACATACACGGTCACCCTAAGGTACCTGCTGTTAGCCAATTGTCCTGCTCCCTCTTTGAGATGACCCTTGAAATGAGCTGCAATTCCCCAGAACCTGACCCTCCACTCTGCTCTGCCTCGATACCCAACTAACCCCCACTCACGTAGCAAACACCCCTCTACCTCCCCTTCTTTCCCTCTCCTCCCCCCTTCTTTCCCCCTCCCTCCCCTCCCGAGACTCACACTTCATCCCTAGGAGAGGAGCAGGCGACTGGTGGGGACTCTGCCATGCGGTTTAACCTCATGTGGAAAAAAGTGAAGTATTCTCTGCTTGTTAGGTGCTTTTTGCACCTGACCTTTGTTCTGTTCTCTTATTGTTTAAGTTCTATATATGTTATATTCATAATTACCTGTTTTTTACCTATACTCTCAGGAAACCTACAATACTTTGGTGACTCTCGGATTGACTACGCGATGCTTGAAGGGAGGCTTAATTGCACACTTCAAACTCAATACACCCCTCCACACCAGACATGGCCTCTTTAACCACTGGGAATCACCTAAAGATTGTGTCATGGAACGTTAAGGGGCTTCGCTCTCCAAGTAAGCGCATGTCAATTTTTAGATACCTGAAGTGCCTCCGGACAGATGTGGCATTGCTTCAAGAGACACATCTGTCCAAAGATGATTTGACGTTTACGCAAATTATGGGTAGGAACTGTGTACGGCTCACCATAGGGCGTAAGCTGGAGTAGCCATGCTACTTCACAAAAACCTGAAACATATTATCAAGGATATTAAGACTGACCTGACAGGCCGCAAAATGACGCTGCACATGACCCTAGCTAACAAAGAAGTAGCTATCACTAATAAATATGCTCCCAACTCGCCAGACACCTCATTTTTTCAAGACAAGTTGAAATGGGTACTAGATGCCCCAGACACTCTACACTTAGTAGGCGGAGACTTTAACTTGGTTATGTCCACACTAGCTGACCGCACAGTTGATCTGACCCATAGGATGACCAAAACTACTGCACCAACCCTGGCCTCGACACTCCTAGCACAGTCCATTGCTTTCATGCACTTGGTAGATGTATGCCAGTTAACACACCAGACAGACCAAGAATATACCTTTTACCCCCCACCCCCACAACTCCTCCCTATTTTTTTGCCTCTCCCGCATTTCTAGCGATGCTATGCGACTCGGAAATCAGCGACGCCAGAATCTCAGACCACAGCCCCGTTGCAATACACATGATTAATACCCAACCCACTTCACTCTCGCCCATATGGTGCTTCCCTTCCTACCTAGCGGACAATGAGGACTTTCGCCACATGCTCAATGAAGCATGGACAGAATATGCCTCTACAAATGCGACACACCTTGCTGAACCAAACCTCTTCTGGGAGACTGGCAAAGCCTCCATGAGGGGGGGAAATCATTTCTTATACCACCCAAGCCTGGAGAAAAGCCAAACGCAAATTCCACCTATTGGCTGAGCAACAAGAGGTGGTTAAAAACTCCTACTCTCTTTACACTTTCATAGGTTTGGTAACAAGGCTGGCAAACTGCTGGTGAAGCTCTGCACAGGGCCAAGACTACCCACCCATATCTCTACTTTGAAAAATACGGCCGGCGCACCTACTGAAATTAGTAAACTACTAGCAGACTATTACACTACTTTATACTCTGTGGACCCGAATGACCAACCGACTGCTGAAGCCCTCCTAACTAAGATACGTTTGCCCAAGCTTCAGGAGGTACATCTAGAGGTGTAAACGTGCCCATCACCATTGAGGTCTGCCAAAGCCCCAGGCCCAGATGGATATACGTCCGACTTCTATAAGTTAACAAAAGACTTTCTCCCTGACACCCTGAAACATGTCTATGCAGCTATGTGGGACGGTGGCCCCTATCTCCCTACAGGAACACAGGCACATATTAGCCTAATTGCTAAAAAAGGTAAAGATTTCTCACTTCCAGGATCATACCACCCAATCTCTTTAATCAATGTGGACGTCAAAATCCTATCCAAAATAATTGCATCACGCTTAAGCCCAAGCTCTTTATTACACACAGCTCAATCTGGCTTTGTCCAGGGACGTTTGGCCATCCTAAACATACGTAAGGTTCTAATGGCACTAAAATATTCTAGATCACACCAAGGCCAAGACGTCGCCAAAGTGTCACTTGATGCCGAAAAGGCTTTTGACGATATCAGTTTGTCCTGGTTATTCAGAGTGATGACGGACTTCGGTTTTTCGGGCCCAATCTTCCATTTTTTACAGCAAATGTACGCGTCCCCAACTGCGCGTCTGGTCACCCCCGACTTTATCTCTGATAAGAGCCCCTGATAAAGGGAACGAGACAGGGATGCCCCCTCTCCCCCCTACTTTTCAACATCGCTATTGAGCCTTTTATCATAAAGTGAAGTTCTGTCACTCCACCCCAGGAGTGACAAATGGCGACATTTGTCCCCTTTTGTCATAGCAACGCAACATATAACATATCTGGGCATTTGTATTGGCCGAGAACCCTCCTCTTTATATACACTTAACTTCCCACCATTAATATCCAAAATTGTAAAGGAGCTGGAAGCTTGGGCAGCCCTCCCCCTCTCGTTGTTTGGGCAATGCCACCTTTTTAAAATTTGCACACATACTCTACCCTATGCAGACCATACCTCTTCTATTAAAACACTCTGATGTGAAAAAAATCCACAAGGCATTGTCTGCCTTTATATGGTCTCGCAAAAAATCACGCATTGCTTTACAAAGACTTTCTCCCGAAGTCTGAAGGGGGGGCTGGACTGCCCAATATACGTTTCTACAATCTCGCCTGCCTACTTAGACAGGGCCTCGATTGGATATCTGGCAGATCCAGATACTCTAATACCATACTTGAGGGTGCCTCAACCTTTCCTATCAGCCATTCTCCACTCGAATCCTAACAAACTACCACCCCACCAAGTCAAGTGTAGTTATCAAAGACACAATTATAGCCTGGAAAGAAGTACGGAGAGGCAACCCTGTTTCTCCCGTCCACTCTGCACAAAGCCTTTGAGTAATGGAGCGCTAAGGGTCTTACTAAAGTTACCTCATTGTATCTTCATAACCCTGGCGAGTTTAAATCCTCCCAAACCCTATCACAGGAATTCTCCTTACTATCGACGCACATCTTCTTCTACCACCAATTGGTCAATTATTACGATCCTGCTGTGGCCCTAGGAAGGATCCCCTCCAAAAGTCATTTATCGATACTGTACTGCACAGGGACAATTACTCCATCTCCAGCCTATATTCTCACCTCATTACCCATCAAACAGACAAGTATCATTTCAAACCATTCCAAACATGGTCTAAAATATATGATGATGAGGAACTTCCGGAGAAAATCCTTGAAGGGTACAGGCAAGTACACAAACTTACTATCTCCAAAACATGGCGTGAAACGCAATTCAAGATTACCCACAGGGCATACTATCCTTTCGGTATCAATAAGGCAGAACCAACCCAAGGGCAGTGTCCCTGGTGTTCCACACCACACCTTACACTGCTTCACCACCTTTGGGAATGCCAACCCATCACTACATATTGGGACCCTGTACAGGGGGTCCCCGACTTACGAACATCCGACTTACGAACAACCCCTACTTACGAACGGGGCCCGAATGACGTCACTGCTGGCCGAATCTTCCTCTCCTGAGCCTTTCCTCCGTTCCTGGCTTGGCTGCGGGTCCTCTTCGTCCTCCTGCCTGCCCATCCACAGGCCTGGTATGGTCCGGTGGCTTGCCAGGCCGCTGAAACTGCCCGTCGTGGCCGAGGCCTTGTGCGGCCTACGAAGCCTCCACGATCCCCGGTCTTTCCTACGCCGCTGCCCCGCGATGGTGCACCGCGGCCGGCCGCCCGGCCGGCCGGCCTGCCTGGCCTCTGATGGCTGCTTTCACCATCCATCTCCCTGCTGTGCCATACAGTGTACCTCTCTGCTGTCTCCTGTTGCTGCTGCCATAAAAATAGTGAGAGGGGAGAGCTGTGCTCAGCTACGATCCTGGACTCCTGTTTTGGAAGTGACAGGGTCAATAAAGAGAACCTGTCACCTCCAATTGCTATCACACAGGGAATTGTTTCCTCCTGTGTGATAGCAATAAAGTTAAGTGAAAAAAAAATTTATAAAAAAAATAAAAATAAGAAATACAGCAATAATTAAATTAATAAAATAAAAAAAATAATTAAAAAATGTAAAGAATAGGAAAAATAATATTAAAAATAAGAAAATTATACAAAAATTAAAAAAAAGTAAACGACAAGCTACAAATAAATACAAATAAAAAAAAGTGATTAAAAAGTAAAAAAATAAAAGAAACAAAACATATTTGAACTAACCATGCCACCCCTGCCATCCAGTTGCCTTTCTCTGTTGATTTGGGTTTACATCCTGTCTCTGAGACTAGATTTGCACTTAAAAAAGGTACTGTTCCGACTTACAAACAAATTCGACTTAAGAACAAACCTACAGTCCCTATCCTGTTCGTAACCCGGGGACCCCCTGTACTGAACTTTATCCACAAGATCACTAAAATACGGATTCCAAGACATCATCTTATATGCCTGTTCAGCTGTGAACCACCGCTATCCACGCCTCCAGCAAAGAGTCCACTCCTAAACTAAAAAAAAACTAAAACTAAAAACTGACATTTAACCACTTCCTGTCCGGCCCATAGCAGATGACGGCCGGGCGGTGGTTCAGTTATCCTGACTGGGTGTCATATGACGTGCAGCAGGATAACATGACGCCGCGCGCCCACGGGGGTGCGCATTGCGGCGATCGGTGGATCTGTGTGTCAGTCTGACACACCGCTACACCGATCTTGGTAAAGAGCCTCCGGCGAAGGCTCTTTACCACGTGATCAGCTGTGTCCAATCATGGCTGATCACGATGTCAATAGGAAGAGCCGTTAATCGGTTTTTCTTCACTCGCGTCTGACAGACGCAAGTAGAGGAGAGCCGATCGGCGGCTCTCCTGGCAGGGGGGTCTGCGCTGATTGTTTATCAGCGCAGCCCCCCCTCAGATCACCACACTGGACCACCAGGGATCATCACTAGGACCACCAGGGAAGGGGGCAACATGTGGATGGCCAGGTATGTACCCCATGGCCATCCACATGTGCCCAGTCAGTGCCCAATCTGTGCCAATCAGTGCCCACAAATGGACACTGGCACCATTATATTGCAGTGATGCCCAGCAATGCCACCCTTAGGGGCATCAGTGCCACCAATCAGTGTCATCAGTGCCACCCATCAGTGTCCATCGGTGCCACCTGTCAGTGCCCATCTGTGCCCTTCAATGCCCACCTATCAGTGCCCATCAGTGCCCATCCATGTCATCTATCAGTGCCACCCATAAGTACCCATCAGTGCCACCCATAAACACCCATCAATGCCACCTATGAGTGCCCATCAGTGCCGCCTATGAGTGCCCATCAGTGCCACCAATGAGTGCCCATCAGTGCCGCATACCAGTGCCCATCAGTGCCACCTATCAGTGCCCATCAGTGCCACCTATAAGTGCCCATCATCAGTGCCCGTCAGTGCCACCTCATCAGTGCCACCTCATTGGTGCCACCTCATCGGTGCCCATCAGTGCCGCCGTATCAGTGCCCGTCAGTGCAGCCATATCAGTGCCCGTCATTGAAGAAGAAAACATACTTATTTACAAAAAATTTTAACAGAAACAAAGAAAAACATGTTTTTTTTCAAAATTTTCTGTCTTTTTTAATTTTTTGCGCAAAAAATAAAAACTGCGGAGGTGATCAAATACCACCAAAAGAAATCTCTATTTGTGGGAACAAAATGGTAAAAAAATTGTTTGGGTACAGTGTAGCATGACCTCGCAATTGTCATTCAAATTGCCACAGCACTGAAAACTGAAAATTGGCCTGGGTGGGAAAGTGTCTAAGTGCCTGGTATTGAAGTGCTTAAAGAGACAGTTTCAAGTGGCTGTTCTGGGCCCCACAGTAGAGAGCATATTTTTAGCCAAATGGCTGGGTCCATTTGAGGTGGTGGAAAAAGTGGGTGAGGTGAACTACAGGTTGCACCAACCTGGGAAAAGGAAACCGTACCAAATTTATCACATCAATTTGTTAAAACCCTGGAGAGACTGAGAACAGGTGTCCGCTGTGGTAGGTGTCAATACAGGGGACCCTGCCGGAGTTGACCTGGTACAGGTTGCTGCTGACCTCTCTAAGCCTCAAATCCAACAAACAAAGGAGTTTCTGCAAAGAAACTGAGCAATGTTTTCAGGGTTACTGGGGCTCACCAATGTCATTGAACATGACATTATAACAGAACCCAATGTAAAGGTTAGACTAAAACCCTATCGTATCCCAAAAGCTCATTGGAAGGTAGTGTCCGAAGAGGTGAGAAGGATGCTTGAGCATGACGTCATTGAAGAATCGCAGAGTGAATGGTCAAGTCCAATAGTTTTGGTACCGAAACCCAAAGGCACCCTGCGTTTCTGTATTGACTTTAGGAAACTTAATGAAGTGTCCAAATTTGATGCCTATCCGATGCACCTGGTAGACGAGTTAATTGAGAGGTTGGGTCCCGCCCGGTAGATCACCACATTGGACCTCACAAAAGGGTACAAGCAGATTCCCCTCACCAAGGAAGCCAGAGAGAAAACCGCTTTTTCCACTCCTGAAGGCCACTTCTAGTATAAGCGGATGCCATTTGGCTTACACTTTGCCCCTGCCATGTTCCGAAGAGCAATGGACAAAACATTACGCCCCCATCAACAATACACCTCTGTCTATCTGGATGATATTGTCATTTTTAGCACTGATTGGGAGTCCCATCTTCCTCGGGTTCAGGCGGTCATAGACTCTCTGAGGAAAGCAGGATTCACAATTAATCCTAAGAAATGTGCAATAGTAATAATGTTGGACTATTTCCAGATACAGATAAAGGTCCACAATCCCTGCTAATTATTCAAAAGTATAAACTAGGGGAGAGAGCCTCAGCTACCTCTACAATTTGGGATTTTTAAGTGGACAAAATCATCTGTATGATAAGGTAAGCACAGACTTGGAAGTTTGAATAAAATTACATTTTATTGAATACAAAAACACACATAAACAAGTGTAATAGAATCATGAGCTACAAACAGTCCATTAGAGATACTTAGTACTAATTATTATTAGTCCGAATATTGCCGGTAAAGATGCTTGAATATGCGAAGTGCCAACATGTTTCGCAGATTTCCTGCTTCTTCAAGGGCGTCGCTTACATCTGTTGGTATCTCCAGTATAAGTTATCAATGCCTAAAAATGGGGCCTGCAAAGCCCGACTCACACCAGAAGGTTCAGCTCGCTAACAGCCGATCACGATCACTACCCCAGGGCAGTCAGAGCGCACGAGGTTGGAGAGTGGGATGTCGGATCACGTACTGACCAGCCTAGTAGATAAATATATCCTTTGGTTTGGTAAGTATAAGAAAGCTTCTGGTTCATGACCCTCCGGATGTCATACCCTGCAATCGCCGCCCGTAATGCTGGCTGCCGCCGCCTGTGATGCTGGCTAGGTAGCTGAGGCTCTCTCCCCTAGTTTATACTAAGAAATGTGCAGTTGGGATGGAGGAGGCCAAGTACCTAGGGTACATTGTGGGTAGGGGGCTAGTGAAACCTCAGTTAAATAAGGTAGAAGCCATACAGAACTGGCCCTGTCCCCTAACTAAAAAGCAGATCAGAGCATTTCTGTGCATAGTCGGCAGGAAGTCAGTAATGATCAAATGGAATACAGATGCTGAAGAAGCCTTTCAGAAGCTTAAGGTGGCATTGTGCCAGCATCTAGTGCTTGTGGCTCCTGATTTTGTGAGAGAGTTTGTGGTGCAGACAGATGCCATAAGTGAGGGCTTGGGGACAGTGTTGTCTAAAGAGGTCAATGGGGAAGAGCACCCCGTAGTTTTTCTGAGTAGGAAGCTGACAACAGCAGAGAAAAACTACGCTGTGGTAGAGAGGGAGTGTCTTGCCATCAAGTGGGCTCTGGACTCCCTATGATATTTCCTCCTAGGTAGGAGGTTTCGCCTGGCGTCCGACTGTGCCCCATTGACCCGAATGTGGCAAAACAAGCACACCAATGCCAGGGTGACAAGGTCATTCCTGTCTCTCCAGGAGTTTAACTTTAAGGTAGAGCACAGACCCGGGAGACAATGTCAGAATGCCGATGCCCTCTCCCAAGTCCATTGTATGGTGGCGAATGGTGCCTCCAACACCTCCGCGTTGAGGCAGAGGGGGGGATATGTACAGGTTGCCAAGGTTGGGTCCTGGATGGGTGCTATATAGCACGATATTTGGGGTATGGTCCCTTTTAAGGGAAGTGCGGTAGTGTTCAGGGGGTCACCCAGAATGGGTGAGGAATTCCCGGGAGTAGAGTCAATCAGGAGAGGACTGACTCGCAGTACTTAATAGACAGTTATTTGGGACCCGGATTTGATTGATTTGCTTACAAATAAAAGTCTTTTTGTTTGTTTAAAGTTTAAAGCGGGAGTCCACCTAAAAAAAAAAATATTAAAAGCCAGCAGCTACAAATACTGCAGCTGCTGACTTTTAATAAATGGACACTTACCTGTCCCAGGGTCCAGCGATGTCGGCAGCTGACGCTGAACAATCGCTCCACTCTCGGCAGCTGCCGCCGCCATCCTGGCTGAGGGTCTCAGGAAGTGAAGCGTTGCGGCTTCACTCCCCGGTTCCCTACTGCGCATGCGCAAGTCGCGCTATGCTTTGTAACTGGTCCCCGCTATCTCCTGGGACACATGTGTGTGTATGTGTGTGTGTGTGTGTGTGTGTGTGTGTGTGTGTGTATATGTGTTTGGGGGGGGGGGGGGTCATGGTTTCTTGCACCGGGGCCCTGAAGATTCTAGTTACGCCTCTAGGTTGTGTAACCATAAAATGTACATTTACAAATGGAAGCCTCCACAAGGGGATTAGAAACAAAATCCAGCAGGAGCTACAGAGTATAAAAGAGAAGAAAGGTGGCTCTAAGTGTAGCAATATGATTACATTTAATGAAGGTACAACATTTAGCAACTCACATGGTTAATGACTAACTAAAACAGGCACATCTAAGTATGCAGGCAATGGGGTAAAGCTGTCCACAGGTACCATCCTCCGCACTGCCGGTTCTCACCGCTGTCAGTCTGCAATCGTGACCGGGAAGACTACCCTGTATTAGAGCGATCTGAAAGCGAGGCTTGGAGCGCAGTGTGGAAGGGTGACGTTGATGGCGGTGCGGAGGATGGTCTATGTGAATAGCTTTACCCCAGATGCCTACATACTTAGATGTGCCTCTTTAAATCATCAACCATGTGAGTTGCTAAATGTTGTACCTTCATTAAATGTAACCATATTGCTACACTTAGAGGCGCCTCTCTTCTCTTTTATACTCAGTTGTGAGGTGACACTAATTATATATCAAGACATTGCTTGTTTAGTCACCATTTATAAAAAACATTTGCTTGTCTTGCAAAACACTCGCAAACCAAGTTATTACCAATCCAAGGTTTTACTGTACGTTTGTATCTGGACTTTAATATCGTAGTGTGGCACTTCAAGGTTAACTCATTCCTACTTCAAATTAAATTGCCTGTGGAGATCCTTTAGGGCTCATTTACACCAGTGCAGAGATCTGCATTTTTGTGGACTAGAAAACAATTATTTTCTACACATGTACTGTATGTCCTGTTCACACAGCTTTCACATGAGCTGTGGTGTGGAAATCTACAACATCTATGCATTTCTCCTGCCAGCATTGAAGCTCACCTGCAGACACAGGAAAGTGATTGCTTTTTAAGGCCTCGTTCACACCATGGTGCAGAGACATCAGTTTTTCTGCACGCGTTCTGCAAGGGCACAAAAAAAAAAACAACAAAACAATTGTTCTCTATGAGCCCTGTTCACACCACATTGCTGGTATCAGGTATGAATTTTTTTCTACGCAGGAATCTGCAAAATGTATGCCGTTCTCTGCATGAAAAAAAAAAAAACTGACGTGACATGAGCACCATGGTGTGAACAGGGCACATAACTGATGCACATGAAAACTGATGTCAACATGCATAAAAATGCACTTAAACACGCATGAAAACTGATGTAAACGAATGTCTCTGCAAGTGAAATCTGCGTGATTTTTCCCATCAGTTTTCATACACTTATGGTGTGAATAAGCACTTAAAGGGGTTGTAAACGTTTTTTTTTTTTTTTTTTTTTTAATAACAAACATATCATACTTACCTCCGCTGTGCAGTTTGTTTTGCATAGAATGGCCCCGATCCACCTGTTCTGGGGTCTCCCAGCGGCACTATCAGCTCCTCCCCGCATCGGTAAACCCTCTAGGAGGGCGCACTCCAGAGTCCGGCTGTTGCGCCCATAGACACAGCATGCCGGACTTGGCCCCCCCCCCCGGCGCCCGCGTCATTGGATTTGATTGACAGCAGCGGGAGCCAATGGCTGCGCTGCTATCAATCTATCCAATCAAGAGCTGAGACAAAGGGCAGAGAGGTACAGCTCGTCTCCACCATGGGAATGAATGGGCTCAGGTGAGTAAAACGGGGGGGCTGGAGGGCTGGTCAGTGTCAGAATTTTTTTAACCTTACTGCATAGGATGCAGTAAGGGGAAAAAACACGAGGGTTTGCAACCCCTTTAATGTCTGTTGTAAGCCTATAGGCAGCTTATATTTTGTGTAAAATGTTTTCTTAAACTACTATTGATATCTACATATTACCAATATTGCACAATAAATGTACTGCTAAGTTGCTAACTTTCACTATAGACCTATTCACAACTGGGCATTTTCCTCTTAATGTGTTTTCTACTGAAATCAAAGGAAAATGCATCAAAACACATGTTAATATCTATTTTTAATGCACGTTGCAATACACTTTGTATTGAATGTCAAAATGCATCTCAACACACATCAACGCTATTCCTGATGCCTTCACATGTGATGGGATGCGCTTTGACTTGCTTTTTCACCCATGTGTTGACATGCATTTTGATACATTTCCATTTAGTCCAATGGAAAATGCATCAAGCAAAAACACACAAGTGTGAACCGGCACTTAAGCCCAACTCTAGACTGCTGTTAAATGTATCTATACAGTGGGGTTCCCCAACACTGCATAGGTGAAATGCTTTTTTGGCTAGGGGAAAGGAATCAGTACAAATATACAGTGCCTTGAAAAAGTATTCATACCCCTTGAAATTTTCCACATTTTATCATGTTACAGCCAAAAATGTAAATGTATTTTATTGGGATTTATGAGATAGACCAACACAAAGTGGCACCTATCTGTGATGTTGAAGGAAAATAATAAATGTTTTTCAACATTTTTTACAAATAAATATATAAAAAGTGTGGTGTGCATTTGTATTCAGCCTCCCTGAGTCAATACTTTGTAGAACCACCTTTCTCTGCAATTACAGCTGCAAGTCTTTTCGGGGATGTCTCTACCAGCTTTGCACATTAAAGCCCATTCTTTATTGCAAAATAGCTCAAGCTCTGTCAGATTGGATGAAGAGCATTTGTGAACAGCAATTTTTCAAGTCTTGCCACAGATTCTCAATTGGATTTAGGTCTGGACGTTGACTGGGCCATTCTAACACATGAATATGTTTGATCTAAGCCAGGGGTGCCTAACCTTTTGAGGAGCGAGGGTCACTTTAGCGACTTGGTAACCGGTCACGGACCACAATGAGCGTAGCGGGCGGATGGGAGGTCTGTGTCCACTCTGCATATGTAGAGCAGACACAGATGCAGCCTGCTCTACCCTAAGGGCCCTCTGAACTGCCTGTTTTTTTAAGCAGATTGGATTGCAGATAGGCGGGTGTAAGCAGACACGAGTCTGTTTACATCTGCCGCTCTATAGAGGTGAATGGAGGGTCTGATTGGGTCTGCCTGAAAAACAGACAGGCAGACCCAATCGGACCGATTGTGTGAAAGGGGCCTAATGCTGCTTTCATACTGATGCACAGCGGTTTACCTGCATCTCAACTGACCTTGATCTTCACTTCTTCCTCAAGATTCCTGCAGCTGGTTGCTGCTGTCCCCCAGGTGGTCATAATTGGTGGCTGCTGCTGGCTGTCCTCCAGGGCTGGTACTGCTGTTGGGTACTGCGGACAGGTGCTGGTACTGCTGACTGGTACTGCTGTTGGGTACTGCCTGCTGGTACTGCTGGCAGATACTGCTGGCTGGTACTGCTGGTTGGTACTGCTGGCGGGTACTGGTACTGCTGGTGGGTACTGGTACTGCTGGCGGGTACTGGTACTGCTGGCGGGTACTGGTACTGCTGGCTGGTGGCTGGTACTGGTACTGGTGACTGGTACTGCTGGCTGCCTTTCAAGATCGTGGGTTCCCATGCATTAGTGTGACAGAAGCATGTAGCTGCAGTAGAGAGCACAGCTGATGCTTCCTGTCACAGGTGGAGTACATTTAGTATCACTCCGCTTGTGAAGGAGCCGGTGCTATACAGGAAGCATCGGCTCTGCTTCCTCTAGCGGAGGCTCCGTTCTTCGCACTGATGCTCGGAGATGGCGGGTCTGGAACCCGCGATCTGGGCTTGCTGACCTGCCATCTCAGAGCAAGATGTGGCAGGCCACATCGGAGAGAGCCGTGGGCCAGCGGTTGGGCACCCATGATCTAAGCCATTCCATTGTAGCTCTGGCTGTATGTTTAGGGTTGTTGTCCTGCTGGAAGGTGAACCTCCGCCCCAGTCTCAGGTCTTTTGCAGACTCTAACATGTTTTCTTCTACGATTGCCCTGTATTTGGCTCCATCCATCTTCCCATCAACTCTGACCAGCTTCCCTGTCTCTGCTGAAGAAAAGCATCCTCACAACATGATGCTGCCACCACCATGTTTCATGGTGTGTTCAGGGTGATGTTTTCTGCCACACATTGTGTTTTGCTTTTAGGCCAAAATGTTCACTTTTGGTCTCCCCTTACCAGAGCACCTTTCACATTTGCTGTGTCCTCCACATGGCTTCTTGCAAACTGGGATTCTCCCACCTGAGCTGTGGATCTCTGCAGCTCCTCCAGAGTTACCATGGGACTCTTGGCTGCTTCTCTGATTAATGCTCTCCTTGCCTGGCAGTTTAGGTGAACGGCCATATCCTGGTAGGTTTGCAGTTGTGCCATACTCTTTCCTTTTTTGGATGATGAATTAAACAGTGCTCTGTGAGAAGTTCAAAGTTTGGGATTTTTTTTTTTTATAACTTAATTCCGCTTTAAACTTCTCCAACTATATCCCTGACCTGTCTGGTGTGTTCCTTGGCCTTCATGATGCTGTTTCTTCACTAAGGTTCTCTAAAAAACCTCTGGGGGCTTCACAGAACAGTTGTATTTGTACTGAGATTAAATACACACAGGTGGACTCTATTTACCAATTAGGTGACTTCTGAAGGCAATTGGATATATTAGATTTCAGTTAGGGGTATCAGAGTAAAGGGGGCTGAATTAAAATGCATGCCATACTTTTCAGATATATTTATTTATAAAAATTTGGAAAACCATTTATAATTTTCCTTCCACTTCACAATTATGTGCCACTTTGTGTTGGTCTATCACATAAAATCCCAATAAAATACATTTACTTTTTTGGTTGTAACATGACCAAATGTGGAAAATTTCAAGGGGGTATGAATACTTTTTCAAGGCACTGTACACTGGTCCAGCGTTGAAAAATGTAAGTACACATATTCCCTACTTGTCTTGTGGAAGCTGCTATCTTCCAGGTCTCGGCATGGCACGGACCCCATTCATAGAATACTACAAACCACAGAAATTAGTTTATTATGTGTTATTAATGCACTTTTTGTTTTTATTTTATATGAAATGAATTGTTAATGCTCTGATATGTATTATTGTTTTTTGGACAGCGCACTCGAATATTTTTTTATCTAACGATTCACAGAATACCTTGCATTTTTCTCAGTGAATACAAAGCGTTCTCTGATTGGACAAAGTGGAAAGGCAGGGCAATGACATCACAATCCCCGCCTAGTTCAATTTAGAGAACACCTTGTATTCGTTGAGAAAAACGCATGGTGTTCTCTGGTGCCTGTGCTGAGCAAGTAACCCCTGTGAATATAAAGACAAATGTAGGTATGGCGCTGTTCTAGTGAAGTGAGCATTTAATAATAGAACCACTGTGTTACACCCTATGTAGTCTCCAAAACTAGATGTGAAAAGTTGGAGAGTTTGGAAGGTGTATATTATAAATTATCAGCAGATGCCTTGAACCTTATGTGTATACACATTTAGCAGGGTGTGGTGCTATGAACTAATGGTGTCCATTAGTGGTTAAAACTAATTCAAAATGAGAAATGTGTAAATGGATAAAGGAAAAAAGGAAAAAAATGTGTTACAACCTCTGGCAACTAGTTAACGGTGGATCTTAAAAGTGTATCTAGGTTGTGTTACAGCCTCTGGTGGCTGCTTAGCAGTGTAGGGACAAAGAAAGCAAAGTAGCGGAGACTTTAACAGTGCCAACAAAACTTGAAAAATTATTTCATATTTATAAAAGTATGAATTTTATTGGTACAAAATATGTTTAAAAGAAACAAGTGTATTACAGATGATACATCATTTCTTACAAAGATAATAAAAGCAAGGTGGTTATGAAATATGTAGGTTCAAACCAAATTTGAGAGAAATTGCACATTAGCCCAACATGTTTCGCTGATTGCTTCTTCAGGGGACGTGCAATTCAGAGAAAAATTGGTATGGCAAACTAAAAAATATAAAAAAAGAAAAAAGACAATTTAGACCAAATTAACATTCGGTATTGATTTTAAACATATAAGCAAGTACATTCATGTATTAGCTAGGTTTCCACTACAAGTCATGTGAACGCAACCACTCACCCCACAAATAACACTATCAATAACACGCCAGACGGGTATGAAAGCTCACCCCCCAAAAGATTTCCCAACACAAGAGGGAGATGGTCTAGATTCTGCCCTCTATGGCCACTATCTGGACCATCTCCCTCTTGTGTTGGGAAATCTTTTGGGGGGTGAGCTTTCATATCCGGCTGGCGTGTTATTGGTGGTGTTATTTGTGGGGTGACATTATACAACCTGTGAGATTCATCAGGGGCTTGATATCCTTTGATCCTATAGAATTCAGGAAATTATTGCTGATGTACTTAATGTGATTTTTTTTTTTTTTTGATTACATGAAATATTCTTTTGATTTCCTTATTTGATGACATGCATGTACACAGTAATTCATTCCTGACTTTAAAGCCAAGTACAACTTTTTTTATAATTATTAGAATAAGGATTGTCATTGGTATTCTAACTCAATACTAAGGAGACTATTTGTAAATGTTATACAAGATTCAGACAGCTTTCACCTGGGGCCTACACATTTTTTCAGTTTAATCGAATTAGAAAAATGTGCGAATCTTGTGTGAGAACATTGATAAATTGCCTAATAAGAGTAATATGCGAAGAAAATCTACACAGAATTTGTGATTTTTTTTTTTTCAGCTGAACTCCAGCTAAAAAAAACATCTTTTCCTGCAATGATCATTTTAAACACAAAGCTATTCTCTGCAGAAATCCTTTTCCACCATTAGATGTCATTCAACCCACTTCCTCTGAGCCCAGGATGTCATGGACCGGCTCCTGGGGCGGGATCATCACAGCAGCCTGGGATCACTGTACTTCTGTGTACTAAACAACACTTACACAGCATTACGTGAGCAGCAATCAGGACTGTCCAGTAAATCTACCCAAATTTGCAACACCGCTCCAAACCACCTCTGCTCGTTGTTCAAGAGCTGTTAGGGTGCCGGCTCCTGAAGCCCATCACTGCTTCCCCAAAAGTGTCAAAAAGTTGAGTCACACATCTTAAATTATTCCTATTAGTTTATTCCATGAAAATGCCTACATTCTGCGTCCACACAGCATACCACACTACGCAGATGCGTGTCACCTCTAAGGGCTTGCTCACAGAGATTCAAGTAGGTAGAGTAGGTCTTCCTGGAATAAAACAATACAAAGAATCGAATAAGAACTGCATGTAAAGCTGAACTGAATGTTTCATATAAAACCGCTCCCAATCCTTGGATCTATTTTCTTGCTTCACAGCTACAACACCCAGCAGGCTGGGAGGGGATCAACTGTTCCTCTGCCTTCTATAACAGTATCTCATACTCCAGGTCCAGCATCCCTTATTATGGTTGGAAACAAATAGCTACAGTGTGCTAAGGCACATGGCAGCTGCCCCACTGTGTATCTTATGGGGAGTGTATGAAATGTTGCCAAGCTCGCACTCAGTGTTCAAAACCTCTCCAAATATACCCCTTCTTGGCTTATTAAATCCCCCCCCCCAAGGTATCCAAGCTCAGAAATGTTCCACAGTGAGAAGAGGCTAAGTTCACTACAGTGTTTGTGCAATATGACAAGGAGGTTCTACAATCATTTTACCCATTGCAGATTGAGTTTGGTCTCAGCAAAAAATCCTTTGCCAATATTTACAACTCTGAAATGCCCTACAGGCCCAGAATAAACTACAAAGACAGGCACTGTTCCCACTCCAGTGCTTTACGCTGTAGTTCAGGCAGGCACTGCTGATGGTCTAATCTCCTACCTTTAGACACACTTAAGCCTGCTACACACTATTAGGTTTTTTTTTTTCATTCAAGCCAGCAGGCTAAATGGAAAAAAAAAACTGAGGAGCTCGCTGTAATAACTATGCAACGTTAGAAGCGATCTCCCTGCTGAGCAATTGTGTGTTCTGACAGAGGGACCCCCCTCCCAGAACACACTGATCAGCGCTCAGAGCCATTGACTGCAAGAACTGATCGGATCAGCTGCTGGTTTTCCACCATGCTCCCCAGACAGAAGGCGGTCGTGAGATCGGCTTCTGTCAAACAAGGACCTGTACGCTCAGGCTGAATGTCGCCAGGTTTCTATTGTACAGGATGATTTTGGCCAATATGCGGCCCATGTGTACAGGGCTTTACTCATTAAATATTTAGCTACATTTCCCCAGCAGAGCAAATGCATATCAAGACATTATCTGTGTGGTATATCTGGGGACTATTGGAAGATAATCTTGGTATGGAACCAATGGTGTCTCTGTTGCAGTCGGGCAGGCTGACCCAACCATTTATTGTATGCATACCTCCCAACATTTTGAGATGCGAATGAGGGACACCTACTAGCAAACGTTTGTAGGCATAGGACATGCCTCCTAGCACCCCCCCCCCCCCCCCAGAAAAATTCTGGAAAAAAAAAACATCAATTGCAGCCTCACTATACCATCACTGCCACAGCCACTGTGCCCATCAAACGCAGCCACTGTGCCCATCAAACGCAGCCACTGTGCCCTATCAAACTCTCCCCCCTGTGCCCTATCAAACTCTCCCCCCTGTGCCCTATCAAACGCTCCCCCCTGTGCCCTATCAAACGCTCCCCCCTGTGCCCTATCAAACGCTCCCCCCTGTGCCCTATCAAACGCTCCCCCCTGTGCCCTATCAAACGCAGCCCCTGTGCCCTATCAAACGCAGCCCCCTGTGCCCCCTGCCCGCTGTCTGCACTTGCCCTGTCTCTGTGGGACAGCTCCTCGATGTCTTCTCCCGTCCTCTCTTCCCATCCTCTGCCTGGACATCTGATAGGTGTCCAATCACAGCGCCTGTCGTTTCCGCCAATCAGGTGACGGGTAACAGATCCGATCACCTGATTGGTGGCGAGGCGGTTCAGTGTTAGGAAAGTGAATATTCATTCGCTTTTCTAACACAGCTGAGTGACCTGCGACCGCCCACGATGGTAGTTTCATGATTTAAAAAATAACAAAACAGTAAAGTTAGCCACTTCCGCCACTGTGCCCATCAGTTGCAGCCACTGTGCCATCAATTGCCTCCACTGTGCCGTCTCAAACGCTCCCCACTGTGCCGTCTCAAACGCTCCCCACTGTGTCGTCTCAAACGCTCCCCCCTGTGCCGTATCAAATGCTGCCAGTGTGCCCCCTGCCTGCCGTCTGCACTTGCCCTGTCTCGGTGGGACAGCTCCTGGATGTCTTCTCCCGTCCTCTCATCCCATCCTCTGCTATGACTGGACATCTGATAGGCGTCCAATCACAGCGCCTGTCGTTTCCGCCAATCAGGCGGAGAGGCGGTTTAGTGTTAGGAAAGTGAATATTCATTCGCTTTTCTAACACAGCTGAGTGACCCGCGAGCGCCCACTATGGTAGTTTCATGATTTAAAAAAATTAACAAAAAACCGTAAAGTTAGCACAATTTTTTTGTATAATATGAAAGATGATGTTACGCCGACTAAATAGATGCCCAACATGGCATGTTTTAAAATTGCACACGCACATGGAATGACGCCAAACTTCGGTACTTAAAAATCTCCATAGTCAATGCTTTAAAAATTTTTACAGGTTACATGTTTTTAGAGTTACTGAGGAGGTCTAGTGCTAGAATTGTTGCTCGCGCTCTAACGCACGAGTCGATACCTCACATGTGTGGTTTGAGCGGGGTTTATATATGTGGGCAGGACTAACATGTGCGTTCGCTTCTGAGCGCGAGCTACCGGGGAAAGGGGCGTTTTTTACATTTTATCACTTGTATTCCTATTACAAAGAATGTAAATTGTTATTGTTTATTATTATTATTATTATTATTATTATTATGCTTTACAATATAAAAGGAAGACAATACATTTATAATACAAGAGGATTAAGAGGGCCCTGCTCAGAAGAGCTTACAATCTAATAGGGTGGTACAAAAGGTTGTAACTGTGGGGAATGATACTAAGTATAAAATTGATGCGCTTTAAATAAATAGTGCACAATATGCTGCTGCGACTAAGCTTAAATCCAGGAATAAAAAATTCATACATGTGAATAAAATAAATAAATAATTATGGTGCTAATACATGTGTTAAAATTGCCAAAATAAATCTTCAAATTGGTGATGTGACGGTGAGTATAAATAAAATAATGACACTCTGAGTACAATGTCCAGGCAGAGATAAATAGTGGGAGAAAGTAAAAATAATTAACCACTTTCCGACCGGGCCATTGCCGAAAGACGGCAACAGCGCGGTCGGCTAGTTCTGGGTGGACGTCCATGGACGTCATTCCAGAATGATGCTCCCGTGCGCCCCCTGGGGCGCGCACTCGGGAACATCCGTGACCGCCGGGTCCTCCGGACCCGGCGCATCACGGATTACGGTAAATAGCCTCTGATCGCGGCCGTTTACCACGTGATCGTTCCATCAAATGATTGAGCGATCACATGTTAACAAACCAGCGTCACGTCATGACGCTGGTTCCTCCCTCCCCTCTCTGTACCGATCGGTACAGTGCGGAGGGAGAGGGGAAGAGATGGCAGCGCTGTGGGCTGGATGTTTAGTGCCCACAGCGCTGTTCAATATACATAATGGCAACACTGTGCAATACTCTGCATCACTGTGCAATACTCTGCAACACTGTGCTATACTCTGCAACACTGTGCTATACTCTGCAACACTGTGCAATACTCTGCATCACTGTGCTATACTCTGCAACACTGTGCTATACTCTGCAACACTGTGCAATACTCTGCATCACTGTGCAATACTCTGCATCACTGTGCAATACTCTGCATCACTGTACAATACTCTGCAACACTGTGCTATACTCTGCAACACTGCAAAACTCTGCCAATACTCGCTAATACTCGCTAATACTCGCCAATACTCTGCCAATACTCGCCAATACTCTGCCAATACTCTGCCAATACTCTGCCAATACTCGCCAATACTCGCCAATACTCTGCCAATACTCGCCAATACTCTGCCAATACTCGCCAATACTCGCCAATACTCTGCCAATACTCGCCAATACTCGCCAATACTAGCCAATACTCTGCATCACTGCGCTATACTCTGCAAAACTCTGCCAATACTCGCCAATACTCTGCCAATACTCTGCCAATACTCTGCCAATACTCGCCAATACTCTGCCAATACTCACCAATACTCACCAATACTCTTCCAATACTCTGCCAATACTCTGCCAATACTCGCCAATACTCTGCCAATACTCGCCAATACTAGCCAATACTCTGCATCACTGCGCTATACTCTGCAACACTGTGCAATACTCTGCAACACTGCAAAACTCTGCCAATACTCGCCAATACTCTGCCAATACTCGCCAATACTCTGCCAATACTCGCCAATACTCTGCCAATACTCGCCAATACTCTGCCAATACTCTGCCAATACTCTGCCAATACTCGCCAATACTCGCCAATACTCTGCCAATACTCGCCAATACTCTGCCAATACTCGCCAATACTCGCCAATACTCTGCCAATACTCGCCAATACTCGCCAATACTAGCCAATACTCTGCATCACTGCGCTATACTCTGCAAAACTCTGCCAATACTCGCCAATACTCTGCCAATACTCTGCCAATACTCTGCCAATACTCGCCAATACTCTGCCAATACTCACCAATACTCACCAATACTCTTCCAATACTCTGCCAATACTCTGCCAATACTCGCCAATACTCGCCAATACTCTGCCAATACTCGCCAATACTAGCCAATACTCTGCATCACTGCGCTATACTCTGCAACACTGTGCAATACTCTGCAACACTGCAAAACTCTGCCAATACTCGCCAATACTCTGCCAATACTCGCCAATACTCTGCCAATACTCGCCAATACTCTGCCAATACTCTGCCAATACTCTGCCAATATTCTGCCAATACTCGCCAATACTCTGCCAATACTCTGCCAATACTCACCAATACTCACCAATACTCTGCCAATACTCGCCAATACTCGCCAATACTCGCCAATACTCTGCCAATACTCGCCAATACTCGCCAATACTAGCCAATACTCTGCATCACTGCGCTATACTCTGCAACACTGTGCAATACTCTGCAACACTGCAAAACTCTGCCAATACTCTGCCAATACTCTGCCAATACTCGCCAATACTCTGCCAATACTCTGCCAATACTCGCCAATACTCTGCCAATACTCGCCAATACTCTGCCAATACTCTGCCAATACTCTGCAATAAATTTTAACAGAAACAAGGAATTTTTTTTTTTTTTTATCGAATTTTCAGTCTTTTTTGATTTATAGCGCAAAAAATAAAAAACCCAGCAGTGATTAAATACCATCAAAAGAAAGCTCTATTTGTGGGAAAAAAAGGACATAAATTTCATAGGGGTACAGTGTTGCATGACTGAGTAATTGTCATTCAAAGTGTGGGAGCACTGAAAGCTGAATATTGGTCTGGTTAGGAAGGGGGTTTAAGTGCCCAGTTGTCAAGTGGTTAAACAGTTCCTTCCCTTAATCCAGATTGATTGACTCACTGGGTTAGATCGTTTGTATCAGGATATTTAGTTTTTCTTGCATCCCACTTCAGCAATTATACTGCTGGTGATTCGGCTCTCAGGATAAAGGTTTTATGCAAAGCAAGCAAAGAAAAAATAGATCATTGTGCAGTGAACTTACTAGATAGTACATAAGCAAAACAGGGACAAGAGATACACTCACAAACTCCCGGTCTATTAGAAGCATTCAAATAAGCAGATTGCAGTCAGCCGCTGTGGACGAGGTTTCCCATAGAGAAACAGCTGCTGTTAACCTTCAGGTGTATTGCAGCACTGAACGTCCTAAGCTCCTACTGTGGGGAATGAGCTGTTGGAAGTGGTAGGAGATTAGTTGGAGACGTGATAGGCTTTCCTGAAGAGATGAGTTTTCAGGGATTGCCTGAAGGTAGCAAGAGTAGGGGATAGCCGGACAGGTTGAGGTAGCGAGTTCCAGAGGATGGGAGAGGCTCTGGAGAAATCCTGGAGACGAGCATGAAAGGAGGAGATGAGAGAGCTTGAGAGTAGGAGGTCTTGAGAAGAGCGGAGAGGACGATTTGGGTGATATTTGGAGACAAAATTGGTGATGTAGCTCTGGGCAGAGTTGTGAATGGCTTTGTATGTTGTGGTTAGTATTTTGAATTTAATTCGCTGGGTGATTAGGAGCCAGTGTAGGGATTGGAGGAGAGGGTTGGCAGACACTGAGCGGTTGGTAAGGTTCATCAGTCTGGCAGCAGCATTCATGATAGACTGAAGAGGGGATAGCCTATGGAGAGGCAGGCCAATGAGAAGGGAGTTGCAATAGTCAAGGCGAGAGATAACAAGGGAGTGAATGAGGAGCTTGGTGGTTTCATTTGTTAAAAAGGGGCGAATTTTAGAGATGTTGTAATAGGAATCGTTCATGACAGGTCCTCTTTATGGAGGTCAATAGGACCCCACATCTCTCCTCCAGGCTGGAAAGCATGAGATCGGGAAAAAAAATCCACAATCTCATGCTTGCCAGCTGCGATTGCGGCTTTGTTTACATCCGCGGCCTGGACGTGACGTTATAACGTTGCACCCAGGCCTCTGGTCATAGAGATGACTGGTGACCATCTGGAGAGCCCGGAGAAGCACCAGATGCCCGCTATGATCATTCTTATGGTGCACAGAATCGCCGGCTGAAAACACGCATATCTGAATGATGCCTGTAGCCGCAGGCATCATTCAAATATTTCCACTGAAGTTCAAAGACATCATATGACGTCCTTGGGCAGGAAGCGGTTAAAGTAAGGGTCCGGTCACACCACATGCAGTCCAGTGCATTTTTTTCTGCATTAAAAACACATGGAAAGTAGGTTATATAGTTTATATAAGCCCCGGTTCACACAAGGGCGGCACTACTTGCAGGTCGCCTCAACGAGGCGACCTGCACACGACTTCCACGGCGACTTGCAAAACGACTTGCGTTGCTCCTATTAGAACGGTTCCATTGTACAGAACGGGAGGCGACAAGTCGCCCCGTGTGAACCGGCATTAAGTGTGCGCACTGCGCTAATGAAAAACACCTGTCTGTGCTGCCACTCTCTCTCATTTTTACATTGACATTTGTTTCATATCATTTGCAAGGTTATATAGTTTTCAATGGCATAGTTCACACCATTGTGGTCAGTTCCGGGACGTTCCAGTTCTAGAGAAAAAAAGTAGAGCATGCTGCATTTTTACTGCACATGACTGTACTTTAACAAGGTAAAACTCATAAACACACCAAAATGCACTGGAACACATCAAGAATGCATCAAAAATGCACCAGACCCCAGTACAGTGAAAACAAAACCAGAAAAAAAGCATCTGGAATGCATCCAGAAACGCATCAAAAATGCACCGTAATGTATCAAAAACACATTGAAAACACGCAGGCAGAAATGCACCGGAACGACTCTGGAGTGCGTTTTTGTGGTGTGAATCAGCCCTATATATAATCCCTTATCTTGTAAAACAACCCACTTCAGTTTTTAAAATAGAAATGCAAGGCAAAACAAAACATTTCTGTAAAAAATGTATTAAAAATAATATTTTATTTTTTTTAAGCGATCACGTGACCTCTGTTCTCAGATAAATAAAGGGGCTTAGGACAGTGGGGGTGGAAACTGCAGGGGGGGGGGGGCATGTCAGCATGACGGCAGAGAAACAGTAGTACATTGGTCTTCCCAGTGAAAAGCTGTTCGGGGGGGTGTTCAACAGAAGTCTGACCAATGGATTATAGGCTGTACTCCCAATTAGAATGCAAAGAGGAAAACTTGCCATACTGGGATGGATGCGCTTCCATGTCAGGTCTGGTCAGTTTGAAATAGGAAAGCAGTGGGACTGGCATGATTACCAGGTATTTCACACAAAGGAAGAAATACAAAGAGAACAGGATACTTTTTCATTCAAGTACATAGTAACGCAGACACATATCAGGAATATGAAATGTTGGGTAACATACACTTTTAAGACTGTTTTTATACTTGCGGTTTGGGGGTAAAACCACACGGATGTCCCACTATTTTATTAATCTCCAACTGCTCCCTCTTAAGCTGCAAAGCCACAAGATGTACAGATGCAAAAATGCACACATACGGCAAAAATGATCCCCCCCCCCCCCAATCATGTTGGCAGGCGGTATGGCCTGCTGAGCAAGACCCATGCTGCAACTGGCTGTGACAGTGCTGAGGGGTTAAAAGGGATAAAACAGGTGGTTGTGAGGAAATGACATAACGCCTCCTCACCGCCTGTCTGCGGTGGGTCTCTCTTCAGAGGGCAAAGCATGTGTAAGCGAGCCCTAAGTGCCAGTTCACACTAGGACGACTCCCGTTCTGTACAATGGAACCGTTCTAATGGGAGCGACGCAAGTCGCTCCGACTTAGAAAAAGGTTCCTGTACTACTTTGGGGGTGACTTGGGGCGACTTGCATAGACTTCTATACAGAAGTCGTTTTGCAAGTCGCCGTGGCAGTCGTGTGCTGGTCGCCTCGGTGAGGCGACCCTTCAAGTCGTGCCGCACCTAGTGTGAACCGAGCCTAAGGTAGTAACCTAATTACTGAGTGCCTGGTTACAATTGATTGACTGGGAATTGCAATGTCTGTCTACTCGTTCTGTAGATTTAAGACCTGATGTTGCGTAATCTATACAGTCATTACAGCTTGGAATATGTCTATGAAATGTTGAGAGACACTCAGTATGTGGAACAAGAAAACAAACAGTATGACAGTAAATTTATTTCATGCCAAAAATACAACAAGTAATTTATTTTACTCAGTTTACAATCTCCATATTTTTTTTATTAAGTTTCCTACTGCGGTGATGAGGATTAGACAAACCCATGGTGTGTAGAACAAGCAAATTCCCAATTTCCACAAATAATGTGGATCCTTGGAAGAGTGTGTGGGTAGATGATGAAAAGATTAGTGAGGAGTGATCAAGATGATTTGTAGTGGGTGTGAAATACTTAAGAATCAACAAATGGTTTGAAATTGGCTTTGGAAAATAAATCTATGTGAGTAAATGCACATGTTGTAGACAGTTACTAAAGCTCAAAAGCAAGCAACTACAAGTTCCCAAGATAACCTTGTCAGTCTATCCTTTAATAAAACTTGAATAGCTTTGGTTATTTTTATATTCAAAACTGTATATAAGGGATAGAGAGGGCAGGCATTTGGCTGGTGTGTAGTGTCCCCAAGACCCTTCTAAGCCCCCCAACTAGCTACAAGACTTATAACCGCTTTTCCCGACCTTTTCTACACAGAGGAATCCTTGAAATAACTTTCAGGTCTCAGGGAACCCCTGTTACCCCTGTTAATAATTACCATGTCTACAACTCATGATACATTAGTATAATGGTCATTGGGAAGAATGCGCTTTAGGCCTCATGCACACGAGACGCCGGTGCAAACTCTGCTGAACACGTAAAAGCTGAAACCGGCGTTTAGAAACGCCCGTTTTGCCACGTTTGCATGCCACGTTTAGCCGAGTTTAGAAGCGTCTGCAGAGCAGAGAATGACATTTTTCGACCAAAATTTGGGGCCCCGTATCCCCGGGCCACTTGGTGCTAAGAACCCCAAATTTGGTGTGCTAAAAGAGGGAAACTAGCACTACAACATATCCATTTGGGGTTCCTAGCACCAAGTAGCCCCGCGATACGGGGCCCCAAATTCAGGTCGCAAAATGTCAAGCACTTATGCAGCAGAGAATGACATTTTCCGACCTGATTTTGGGTCCCCATATCTCTGGGCCACTTGGTGCTAGGAACCCCTAAAGACAGCTATAATTTGGATATGTTATTGTGCTAGTTCTACTGTGTTAGCACACCAAATTTGGGGTTCCTAGCACCAAGTGGCCCCGAGATATGGCTCCCCAAAGTCGGGTTGAAAAATGTTCCTTAAAAAACACTTATAAACGCGGTACCGGCGTTTAGCCGCGTTTGGCTCTGCAACGTGGAAAACTTTTGCGTCTGAACCCATTTTTTTTGCTTCTGAAAAAACGAGATTAAACGAAACTGCCTAAAAACGCTAAAAAATGAGACTGTGTACATGGACACATAGGATAACATTAAATGGGTTCAGGGGCAGTTGAAAAAAGTGTCCAACTGCCTCTGAATGCGAGTTTAACAGCGTCTCATGTGCATGAGGCCTTACACTTGGGGTCATTGGGAAGAATTACCCCTACAGCAGTGTTTCTCAACCTTTTTTCAGTCAAGGCACCCTTTAAAAATATGGACAATCTCGAGGCACCCCTTTGAAAATTATGAAGAGGGGCAGGAGAGGGGGATACAGGGATGATGTGCAGGCAACTGATATCCTCCATATCATTTGATGATGCCATTGGTCGTTAGGATACCGACAGCTAGAAGGTTGTAATGGTACACAATGGAAACCTCTGGCTTTGTGTAACTAAAAGGCAGGATTCATCCACACCCCAGCTTGTATACAATTTTTGGGCAATTTTTAGGCATTTTGCCAAGGCACCCCTGAAGAAACCTCAAGGCACCCCAGTTGAAAAAGGCTGCCCTAAAGACAGCTATAAAGATCAATTGTGCCTGTGGGAACTTATCTAAGAGGCAGAAATTACTCTGTTCTTTTAGGGGAAAAACAATGGTAAAGGTTGTCCTTTGACTTATCCCATGGTGACCAGTTTATCAGGGATCTTCCTCTTGTTCTTTAAATCTCTGGGAAGTAATGTTGAACGCATATTTGACATATACATTATAAAGTCCTGTTGGCGCTTGTTTTTGTTCAATAGCCATTTAACAGTTGATTTTATATCTACATTGTGTACACTTGTGTACTGCTATGATTTGTACTATGTTTGTACTACTGTCTAACTATCCTGGACATACCTTTTCGAATGAAAATAAAATATTTGAAAAAAAAAAAAGAGGCAGAAATTGCTCATTGCTCAAGAAACCCCTAGCAACCTCAGGAGGTACCCTAAGTTTCCATGGAACCCCGGTTGAGAAACCCTGCCTTTATAGGCGGCATGGCTCACGAGGAGCGTCTCATAATTTTACAGGAATGTGCAAATGCCAGCCGTTAAACATGATGGAAACAGTAAGCCTGGTGTGAACTGAACTCAGGACTCCAATGCTTCAAATCAAGGTTGCTAACTATATAACCATTGTACAGCCATCACACCCTATGGATGCATATACAACAGACAAAAATCATTCAAGATCTCTGCCTGATCTATGAAATACTACCTACACTAACTGTATAATATCTATAGATGTTTGACTTTGCTTACCAAAGCTGTGGGAGATTGGAAGTTCAAGAAAAATATTTCACAAACAGTAATTTTCCTAATCGCTGGAATGATGTTTCAACAATCTTTTTTTAAGACCAACATTTTCAACTCAAAATTACCTTTATCTTTATACCAGCCTGAATTTAATTCAGCACAGATTAACTACTTTACATGGCTAAATGCATACCTCCCAACCATCCCGGATTCCGCAGGACCTTCCCGCGATTTGAAGTAAGTCCCGGGGTCCCGCGGATCTGGGCTGAAGTCCCGGAGCCCAAAGCTGGAACAAGTTCCAGCCCTGGGCTCCACTCTGTAGTGGAACCTCAATGGGTGCAATGTGTGCTCTCACACACAGCACCAATTGAGGATTCCTGATAGAAAATCTGGCAAACTCTGCTCCCCCCCATGCAGTCATCAGTTGTTAGGACCGCCGGCGTCCTAGCAACTGATGACATCATTTGCAGGCCTCTCAGTTCCGCCCCATCTCCAGCTCCCAATCTTGCCTATTAGCGGTGCCTATGCCGGCTCTCAGCGGCCCCATCCCGTGTGCCAGCAGCCTCCATGCTGGCTCTCAACTGCCCTGATCCCGCCTCTCAGCGGCTTGTGGAAGGTAAGCGGCGCCAGCGGTGTTGCAATGGGGGACGGGGGGTGCGGGTCGCCCCGGGTGACACCCGCTAGAGGGGTAACACCATTCCCAGGTCACGGAGGCAGGGTTTTTTTTTCAGCAGCGCTAGCTCTGTATCTTCCTCTCACTGCTATAACTTCTAATACAGAAGCTCGGCTTTTGTAATTAGAAGTCACCGTGTAATTCTCTGGGCAGTACGGCTGCACTGAATCCTCCCCGCCTGGGTGTAGCAGAACTCCAGTCATGTGAGGGGGGGGAAGACCAATGACATTCCTGGTGCCAGGACTGAGCATCCATCCAGGCCCGCCGCTGCTGCGTTGACTGCTGCGATTGCTGGCACCCACAGCACCTTCCCTGCAGCTGTCCTATCCACATCCTGATTCCAGCAACAAACAGGTCAGTTCCGAATTTTATGCCATTGTCTGCAGGAACAGATCCCATCCTCCCCAGATCCCCCATACCAGCTCCAACCAGTCCAGCTAGCTACCCCCCCCCCCCCCCCACGATGAGCCCTCCACACCCCTGCCTGGAATCTGTCCGGACATGAGAAATGAGAATGTATTGGGGGGTTCGTGCAAGAATGGGGGATTGGGGGGATTTGTGCAAGGAGGGGGATTGGGGGGATTTGTGCGAGGAGGGGGGTTTGTGTGAGGAGGGGGGATTGGAGGGATTTGTGCGAGGAAGGAGGATTGGGGGGATTTGTGCGAGAGGGGGGTTTGTGCAAGGAGGGGGGATTGGGGGGATTTGTCCCAGGAGGGGAGATTGGGGGGGATTTATGCGAGAGGGCGGGTTTGTGTGAGGAGGGGCGATTGGAGGGATTTGTGCGAGAAGGGGGGGTTTGTGCAAGGAGGGGGGATTGGGGGGGATTTGTGCGAGAAGGGGAGTTTGTGCAAGGAGGGGTGATTGGGGGTATTTGTGCTAGGTAGGGGGTTGGGGGGATTTATGCAAGGAGGGGGGATTGGGGGGATTTGTGCTAGGAGGGGGGGATTGGGGGGATTTATGCAAGGAGGGGGGGATTTGTGCTAGGAGGAGGGATTGGGGGAATTTATGCAAGGAGGGGGGAATTGGGGGGATTTATGATAGGAGAGGAGATTGGGGGGATTGCGGGGATTTGTGCAAGAAGGGGGATTGTGCTAGGAGAGGGGATTGGGGGGACTTGTGTGAGGAGGGGGATTGGGGGATTTGTGTGAGGAGGGGGGATTTGAGGGGGAATTTGTGACAGGAGCAGCGGCAGGACAATATGGTGTCACGCCCCCTGGGGGGGCGGGGGTGACACCATATTTTACCGCACCAGGTGACACCAACCCTAGTGACGCCACTGAACGGAACTTCACACAAATGCACTTCCTGCTTCTGTGTGTTTGCGCCAGGCACCCAGGAGGGACATGTCCACATTTGCTGGTGGGTGCCCTGGGTCCTGGCGCAACCACTGCCCACATTGGGGATGCCGGAGGTGTCTTTCCCCACCTGTCAGGACCGTAGCATGGAGCAAGTGAAGTGCTGTGAAACTCCTCCTCGAGTCCATGCTACAGTTCTGACACTCGGAGCTGTCAGCAGCACTTTTATTAAAAAAAAAAGCACAGGGATACATATCAGTCTGCATTTGTAAGACTGGGGGGGGGGGGCATTAGTAAGAGAGGAGGGGGGAATTGGTGGGAGAGCTGGGGTGAATTGGTAACAGAGGAGGGGGAATAGGTGAGAGAACTGGGGGGGGCATTAGTAACAGGAGGGGGAATTGGTGAGAGAGCTGGGGGGCATTAGTAAGAGAGGAGGGGGGAATTGGTGAGAGAGCTGGGGGGCATTAGTAAGAGAGGAGGGGGGAATTGGTGAGAGAGCTGGGGGGCATTAGTAAAAGAGGAGGGGGAAATTGATGAGAGAGCTGGGGGGCATTGGTAAGAGAGGAGGGTGGGAGAGCTGGGGGGGGGCATTTGTAAGAGGAGGGTGGAATTGGTGGGAGAGCTGGGGGGGGGCATTTGTAAGAGGAGGGTGGAATTGGTGGGAGAGCTGGGGGGGCATTTGTAAGAGGAGGGTGGAATTGGTGGGAGAGCTGGGGGGAATAGTAACAGAGGAGGTGGGAATTGGTGTAAGGGGGGGGATTGGTGGGAGAGCGAGGAGGGGGCATTAGTAACAGAGGAGGGGAGGATTGGTGGGAGAGCTGAGGGGGCATTAGTAAGAGAGCCAGGGGAAATTGCTGAGAAAGCTAGGGTGGGGGCATTGGTGAGAGAGCTGGGTTTTGTTTAACTACACCTGTTAAGACCCTCCATCCATTAAGATTTTGGCAACACCCACATTTTGCTGTTACACGTGCCACAGCTCACTTACTCCCTCATGTGTCCCTCATTCTGAAGTTCAAAAGTTGGGAGGTATGCTAAATGTACAAGACTGCTGATTATCAGGATCTCAGCTGCTGATAATCAGAATATATCAGAATATTTACATTACCATGTCTTCTGACAACAAGTGACTCACGCCACTATGGAGGTCAGTGTACATGCTGAAGGCCTCTAATCTCTGCTGATCCATAATCCTCTCTAAAAACCACTGACAGATGCACACAGGGACAGAGGGTGGCAGGAAACTCTGCCTGCCCACAAGGCTCAGCTCGTGGATTCTCAGGCTCTCAAACTCTTATCTCTCCACTGGTCCTCTTCCTGAATGTCATGCAGTAATTTCCTCACTCCTCCCGTGCCATGCTGGTGATGCTCCTGGCAGAATGTGTACCACGATTATGGTGCTCAGTACGCTTGCTATGCTACTGCGACGGCATTTCTTCAACAAGGTGCAGCCGTACGTATTCTGGAAACTGGCACCCAGCATTCTATCCTGGCAGCAAGCCAGCATCTAAATAATCTAATAGCTACCCTGCTGTGCTGAATATTTGCAAACCTGCTGGGTGACTTGCCTTCTGTATCAGTGCTCCTTCAGTATTGCATCTTTTGCATGATTTTAAAGCATACTGTATCCAAAGCCCTTTTTTTTTCTTCTTTTTTTTCTTTTTTTTTCATTTTGGGTGGAGTTGGATAGGGTTAAAACCCTGTCCGTGTTTGCCATCTGTGTCTCATAGGAGAGATTTCCCTTTACTTCCCATTCTGGAGACTCAACAGGAGGTGAGAGAAGGTCTTTCCAATGTGAAGGATATCCTCTTTCAGACAGTTGTCATAGGAACAAGTGTCCCATTGGAAGATTTTCCCACTATTCCTAATTTGATGGCAACTCAAAATTTACCTTCACTTTCTTTCCCGGTGAGACTGGTGATGAGGACAATTAGAGTGAGTAAATGTCCCTAACGGGGACACAGACAGCAATTAAAACTTGAATGGAATTTTAACCCCTCACTCTTCTATCCAAATCTAAAAAAAGAGTTTGCTCTAATTATAGTTTAAGTACGCCATGTGCCAAATAGTCAGGATTATCTGACAAAGGTGGATGCCAGGTTGCTGTCAAAATCTCTTTTAATATCCCTTGGCATCTTTATAACATTTTAGGTATTTTCCCATACTTTCTTTGTTTTTCAATTATATTTTTGCTATGGGTATTTAAGATGAATTTATTGGTATTTTTCAGACTCGCTGAAGTAGCTGATGATAACCCAACTCGAGGGCTGCATGTGGCATCGGCATCACCAAGCGGGTGAGTTCAACCACATCATTTGCTAGCATTTTACAATCATTTCAAAGAACACATGGCTGATATAATAATGTATCTGAAACTAGCCATAGACAGGTTGCTTGACTGTAGAATATTTTGTCACCTGACTTGTACAGTATATCCACTGTCATATAGCCATCTTACACATGTGTATGCCGTCTTATAGTTTGAAGTCCTTAGTTTTAATAATTCCCCCAAAAAATAAAAAACGGTCTTCTACAGACAATGCACAATACTAGATATCATCATTATCATAAAATAAAATGGTATCTTATTTAAATTGTGTACTAAATTAGGACATATGCCAGCTTTATCGGTATTTTGTTTTATGATAATGTTGATATCTAGCATTGAGTATGGTCTGTAGAAGTCCATAAAGCAGTTTTATTCTGAGTATTACAAACGGTTTAATTTTACCCAATTTTAATACTTTTATTTTTTAAATTTGCTGTCTTGAGGTCATCAGTTACACACAAACAAGATACACAATTTACGTCAAGTTGAAGTATACCATAGCTGTTGCATGTATTATTAGTACCTCAAGAAGCCCAACACCAGACAATACGTATTTGTTTTGGTTAGAGTAGAGAAGGGTTTTTGCTGTCTTGAGGGACAAACTAAATAGAAAAATCTCTCCGATGGCCACAGAGTCATCACTTTTTTTGTAGTAATGTTCAGAATGGTTAGAATCCCTGTAAAGTTTTCATTGCGTCTTGTACTGTAATCATATGGATAAAGGTGAGGGGAAATCCCCTCTGAGTTGAAAGCCAGCAATAACAAACAGACAATCTAGCCCTTCCTCAATTTAAATTATGAAAAACAGGTTTATTTTTTTACAGTGGCTTGCAGTTTGAAAAACCATCATTGGATGAGGAGTGTTAGCTAGAGAACAGTTGAAAAGAAGAAAATTCTGGGTGGAAGGAGAGCAGATGAAAATTACCCTTAGTTCTAATATGAGGAGGCATCCAAACTTTCCTCTAGCTATTCTTGCTCATTGTTTATCCTTCTAGGAGACATCTAATGGGTCTCTAGAGATGCCTACTTTCAGGGCATTTTTTCAGCCGGAACGCGGAGGAATGCAGTGCCGGCACCCCCAACACTGAATGTATGTAATGGCAAGGGGTGCTGGGGTGGGCTGGAGGGTCTATTGTTGCTGGAGCGGATCTATTTTTGAGTGGCGGTCTATTGTTGCTGGTGGGTCAATTATTGCTGGAAGAGATCTACTCTTGATGGAGGGGGGTCTATTGTTGCTGGCTGCAGGAGAGTCTATTGATGCTGGGTGGTATTTTGTTGTGGGGGTCCATTGTTGCTAGGGGGGGTCTATTGTTTCTGAGTGAATCTATTGTTGCTGGGGGGGATCTATTGCTGCTGGCTGTGGGGAATCTATTTTACTACTTTTCTTGCTATCATTAACAAATTTCATTTATAATCAATTATTCTTGGCTCTGTACTCTCTAAAAGGGGCAGTACTGAGGGGTGGGTAGGGGATGAATCCAAGCAACGGTGCTCAGAGGTGGGTAGGGGGCGGAGATAAGTGACTTAGAAGGATGCAGTTACTGCACCTATTCTCTGAGAAAAAAAGCTCTGCTTACTTTAATACAGTTCTCTGCACAGTGTTCTGACAATCATTAGACCGAGAATCCAAACTGGTAGGCCCTCTACGAGAGCTCTTGGGAGCAATGAATACGGGTAAAGGGGTGACAGTCCTAAAAAAGTTTTTGATTTGTCTGGATTTTTAAAATAATTTTTTTTTTTAAGTGGATTTAAAAATATGACCTCAAGGTAGTAGGACGAAAGTTCAAAACTGATCTTAGAAAATATTTTACCAAAAGAGTAGTTGGAGGGTAGTTGGAGTGAGTCAGTAAATAGTAAGTGGATTCAGACATGCATCTATGTTTGAAAAAAAAAAAAGACTCAATGGATCACTTATCAAACAGATATAAAATGCTTTTAATGACATATTTAATAGACCAAAAAGATGTTCATTGTGAGTGGTTACCCATTATGTGCCAAGGACTCTTAGTGAAAACCAAAACGGGAGGGTACAAAGTTTGAGAGAACTGCTATGATTTAGCTTGACATCTGAAATGATGTAACATGTCTGCTGTGTTGTATGCAGGGTTACAGGGCGACAATGATTGGAAGACATACACTTCTCAGGAATCTATGGAGGTAGGAACCATGTCAGAAAATTTACTTTGAAGTGGATATAAAAGGTACCTGATATAAAAAAAAATGCAATGGGAATGTTTTAACGTAGTCTTTCATTAGAGATCATTCAGTGGCCGGATAGGTTTGTTAATGTCTGTACATGTAATAGTAAATGTTTGATTTAAAATTGTAAATGATAAATTGTTCAAATAACATAAAGATTGATTTGGTTGAATTAAGTTGGATTGTCCACCAAAAATGATTTTTACTTTTCAATTGAGATTATGAATCACTTCTCAATTAATTCATTTTAAGCAATAGTTTTTTGAAAGAATTGACTTTCATTGAAATTATTGTCATATCAAATTGTCACCTTGTGTTATGTGCATGGCCAATACAAGTAAATGTATATAGACATTTGAGTTTTTCTGTTAAGTTTATTCATTTATTGCTGCTTTGTCATAAATCTCCATGCTTTTCAAAAGTGTCCCAAAAGGATCCAATACGAAAAAAAACCCTTTCCTTGGAGGCACATGAAACCATGTACAGTTAATAATACTCAAGTGAGAGCAATAAAGAACAGTAATCCATGGTGACCAATCAGAAATCAGCTATTAGCCTGCGCAGTCTAGGCTGCTGTAACCTTGATTTTGGTTGGCTACTGCAAAGTTCTTTCGCTGTGTACCTTGAAAATATTTACATTTTTTAAAGCAACAGTGCACAGTTTATATATGCCTAGTTACAAATATTGTGCTTATAGATTATGATTAAAGTAGAACTATTGGCAAAACTTTTTTTTTTTTCATGTTGGATAAAGCAAGGAAGGGTTATAACCCCTGTGCATTTTTTTTTTTTTGTCATCTGTCTCATTACCGGTGCTTTTCTGGGCACAACCCAATTTGGCTAATTCCTCTTACTTTCACTTTAGAAAGGGTGAACCTCCTTAATGGGGGCACAAACAGCAATAAAAATAAATTGGCAGGTGTTCTAATCCCTCTCCACTCTATTCAAAACTAAAAAAAAAGTTTTGCCTTTAATAACTGCACATACAATACCTTATAGCAGACCTTTCAGTAACTTTACAAATCTACTCACTTAAAGTGAGTAAAAATACCACATTTTGGGGAATTCATCCAATAAGGACACCTGTTGCATTGAATGAATTTCCTTTCACTTTGTAGAGATATCCACTCACTTCCTGCTTTGTCTACAGGAAAGGAAGTGAAGGGAAATCTCTGCAATGGGAAACAAATGCCAAAAAACTGAGATTTTAACCATTTCTTACTTTAAAGTGGTTCTAAAGTTACAAGGTTTTTTACCTTAATGCATTACTTGTTCACTCCCCCACCTCCCTAAATACTTAAGTCCTTTCTCGGTGAAGCACTGTGCCTGTTTGCACCAGTGCTGTTTTTTCTCCCTGGTCCCACAGGAAGGATTGATAGCAGTGAGAGGCATTATCTCCTGCTGCTGTCAATTAAATCCAGTGAGGAGGAAATGGGGGGTGGAGCCAAGCTGTGCTGTGTGTGTCAGTGAACACATACAGCTGAGCTCAGGACTTGGGAGCAAGCTATGGGGGCAGACACAAAAGAGGAGGATCGGCGAGCGCCAGCGGGGGGACCTCAAATAAGGAAGTTCTGGACTGCTCTGTGCAATATCAGTGAACAGCAAGTAAAATCTTTTTTTAATTTACCGTATATACTCGAGTATAAGTCGAATTTTTCAGCACATTTTTTTGTGCTGAAAGTGCCCCCCTCGACTTATACTCGAGTCAAGCACTTTTCTGCAGCAAAAAATTTCATTTTCCAAACCGACTTTGGGGCCCCGTATCTCAGGCCCACTTGGTGCTAGGAACCCCAAATTTGGTGTGCAAACCCAGTAGAACTGGTTTCATAACACATCCAAAGCTGAAGTTCCTAGCACTGAGTGGCCCCGAGATACGGGGCCCCAAAATCGGTTCGGAAAATGTCATTCTCTGCTGCATAAGTGCTTGACATTTTCTGAACCAACTTTGGGGCCCCATATCTCAGGGCCACTTGGTGCTAGGAACCCCAAATTTGGTGTGCAAACCCAGTGGAACTGGTACCATAACATATCCAAAGTTGGGGTTCCTAACACTAAGTGGCCCTGAGATACAGGGCCCCAAAACCAGTTCGGAAAATGTCATTTTCTGCTGCAGAAAAGTGCTTGACATTTTCTGAACTGATTTTTGGGGCCCTGTATCTCAGGGCCACTTGGTGCTAGTAACCCCAGCTTTGGAAATTTTATGGTGCTAGTTCCACTGGGGTTGCACACCAAATTAGGGGTTCTTAGCACTAAGTGGCCCCAAGATACAGGGCCCCAAATTCAGTCAACTGTGTCCATCTGCAGCAATGTCATTTTGGGACCCTTTGAGTTCAGAGACCCCAAATTTTGGCTGCAGCTACGGGGCATCTAGGAACCCTTAACTACCGAGTTTGAAGTTCAGGAGACCTATGACTGCAAATGGGCACAGTGAGGCATGCAAATGGGCACAGTGATGCTGCAAATGGGCATTGTTGACCCTCTTTTCCACTTACAGTAGCTGTGCATTTCTCACCCTCGTCTTATACTCGGGTCAATAAGTTTTTCCCATTTTTTTTTGTGGTAAATTAGGGCCTCGACTTATACTCGGAACGACTTATACTCGAGTATATACGGTAGGTTAAAAAAGGAGGCTTTAGAACCAGTTTAAAATTGTCTAAAAAGACGTTTTGGCTTTAGATACATTTTAACATCAAAAAATTCTTATGCCAGGTCCACATCAATACCCTAAAAGTCAACCCAGATGGTGATAAGTTAACATTTAAATATAATCCTATGTAAAAACATTATAGCCACGAAACACATGTTGTTTGGTAAAATAAAGAAACTTGATGTTCATTAATGCAAACGACTCCAACCTATTCTTATACCTTTAACTTCGGTGCCTCTGGCGATTGGACCCCCGAAGGGTTATTTTTGCAGACTCCTTTTCTATGTATTGATACTTCACTGTTGTATCATTGGGCACAATTTTAAAGTTCCCAGCACTGCTATTTTAACACACTGTTAAGGCAGAGCAAATTGTGTGCTCCATCACTAGGTGGAGTGTTGTACTTGCACACTTCCTTTTTTCCACTATTCAGCTTAAAGGAAATGGAGGGTGGCTTCTTTCCTCTTGTTATTTGAAAGTCATTTTTTCAGGGTTGTTTGAGTTCTTTGCACCTTGGAATCTCTGATTTCCTACTATGGTAGGAGCTTGCCCTTGAAAATGATTCCACTCAATCTCAGTCCTTACTGGAGAGGAGTCATTTTCCCTTGGTCCTGCTCAGCCCTATCCATCTTACTGAGGGACTTCTTGACCCAAAGAGTAAACAAATATCAGTCTCCACTGTTCCATAGTAAGGACTTGACTCTTCAGCTCTAGGCCATGTTCACATTATTTACATTGTGGAACTCTTAGGAAACTTTCCTTGTGAGTTTGCCTCCTAGATTTTCGCAATTTGTATAAAGCCAAGGGTCCTATTTTATGCAAGCTTTGTCTAGATGTGAATTGCCAACTACCTGGTGCTATTACCCTGGACCATCTTTGATTAGAACTGTTTGACGTAAATCATCCCTAATAAGTTCACTCCATTTGGACCTTTTTTGGTGTGTAGCCATTTTTCCCTTACACCCCTTTGGATTTTGCAGGGTTGTTTAGTGAATTCTCTTTTAGTGTAGTACACCCTTCCCATGCAATCTCTCAGCCCTTTTTTATTTCTCCCTCTAAGCTAAGCTAGCCATAGATGGGTAGAATTTCAAATGAAAATTCTTAGTAAAAGAATGTTCTAAAAAAGTGTTGTCCATTTTTCTATTCATTAGTGGGTCAAATCAATGTTCGTTTTTCAGCACAGTGATGAGAAGTTTGAAAGGAGCAGGATTGGATTTTTTTTTTTTTTTTGAATTAACAAATTTCATTGGTTTTCATTTGGTAAAGTCCATTCATTCCAAAATCAAATGTTAAAAGCAAACAAAACCTTTCAAATAGCATTCTACTGTTTTGAAAATTTTCATATGAATTTTCCTAAGAATTTGGTCAAATTCCATCAATCTATGGCCAGCTTTAGGGAGTCTGGAATCTGGGCAAAGAACCAAGTTGGTTTGCTCAGGTTCTCTGAAATAGATGGTTCCCGAGCTGTTGAGGGAACTGTTTGGTCTTTTGGTCTGATCTCTTCTGGACATCATCTGGAGGCTGCACGATCTTCACCTCAAAGTTTTGAAATTTCCCCTTGCTACAGACAGAGCAACCCATTCCCAATAAAGCCTGATTCACACCTATGCATTTTTAGTGCATTTTGCAGATTTGCACTACAGTCCATTTAACATGGTTTCCTATGGAACACGTTCTGTAGTGCAAATCTGCAAAATGCAAAAAGCACTAAAAATGCATAGGTGTAAATCAGGCCTTGTAGACAGTGTTGAGTAATTTGTGGCTACACTGTATTTCTGAATTTAAGATATTTTCTTTAAGATTACCAATTCTGACCATCCCCCATTTTGCACAGGGGGAGTTCTGCACCCTTGCTAACGAGTATCCATTGCTGTAAGGTTCTGTACTTCACTGAAGGATTAGCAGGCTAGACATCACTTGCCATTTCCCAGCCCCTCAGTTGGAGTGCTTTCTGGATTTCCTGTTCCAACTCTTTAAGAATTTCTATAATTAATGTATGCCTCAATGGATGATAAAGAAAATAAGATTGTTGTACTTACCATAAAATCTTTTGTTGAAGTCCATTGAAGGACACAGGTCCTGCCCCTCTGTAGAGGCAGGACCTGTAGACATAGAAGTAACCGAGGTGGGGTTTTACGGGGGCTGGCTTATTGCTTTTTTGTTTGCCAGTATCCCACCTTCTGGTAGGATTTGCATCTTGAATGCTGCTAGTCTGCCTGACCATGATAGTTCGAATTTTAACAATTTATCAAGTTTATGTTTCAGGGAGTCTAAGAATGGGGTGTAGTTTTCTTTGACTAATTCTGAGGTTTTAGGTGTAAGAGTAATCCCTAGGTATGCAATGCCTTTATCTTTCCATCTGTATGGAAACTTAGTGGTAATGCTTTGTTTCACTTTTTCTGTAAGCCCCAGACCTAGAAGGTAGGATTTGGTATCATTTACTTTATAGTAAGATATAGTATTAAATAAGTGAAGAGCATCGTGAACCGAAGCCAGGGAGGACATCACGTCTGTGAGAATCAAAATAATGTCGTCTGCAAATAGACTTATGGTGTGCATTTTGTTCCCGCTTGTCAACCCTTTTATTTGAGGGTGTTGTCGGATGTATGCTGCTAAGGGTTCCATTAAAAGATTGAAGATTAGTGGGGATAGTGGGCATCCTTGGCGTGTCCCGTTTGTAATTTTAAAAGGGGTTGAGAGCATACCAGATACATAAACCTGTGCTGACGGTGTTGTGTAAAGTGCCATAATAGCTTGAAATATTTGGCCCCTGAAACCAAACTTAGTCAGGGCATATTCTAGGTATGTCCAGTGGATCCTATCGAACGCCTTCTCTGCGTCCAAGGCAAGGAGCAGAGAAGGCGTTCCAGATTTATTGGCAGAATATATAAGATTGATCAAGCGTCTGGTTGCGTCAGCCGTTTGGCGCCCTTTGGTGAAACCAGATTGGTCGGGGTGGATTAATAATGGTAGAAGATCCACTATTCTATTGGCTATTAGTTTGGCATATAATTTTAAATCATTGTTAAGCAACGATATTGGGCGGAAATTTTGAGGAGTGTCTGGATCCTTCCCCGGCTTCGGCAACGCCACTATCATCGCTTTTAACATCTCAGAGGGGAATGAGGAGGAGGAGGCAGCTTGGTTAAATATTTCAGTGAGTCTGGGTGAAAGTATTTCTTTAAACGTTTGGAAATATTCTCCTGTAAATCCGTCAGGTCCAGGGGATTTATTTTTTGGTAATGAATCTATTCCTTGAGACACTTCTTGTGTCGTGAAAGGGGAATTCAATGATTCAATTTGGGATTCTGTAAGGTGAGGTAAATTTATTTTACTGAGAAATTTGCAAATGGAATCGGATGATGGTTGAGTTATTTGAGGGTCTTTACTCAGGTTATACAAGGACCCGTAGTAGGTGCTAAAGGCGTCTGCAATTGCTTGGGGATGATATAATTTTTCTTGAGTTTCTGGGTGAATAATGCAGGGAATTTTAGTTTTATGTCTTATTCCTCTTAACCGGGTTGCTAATAATTTCCCTGCCTTATTTCCAGTGGCATAGTATGTCATTTTTAACCTCCTGGAAGATTTTTCAAAATCATCCAGCAGTATAAGCCGTAACTCATGTCTCAGTTTTGTTATTTTTTCAGTCAACTTATTGTTGAAATTGGCTTTATTTTGATCTTCTAAAATTTGGATTTGTTTGGAAATATCCATTATGTGCTGCCCCCTTTTCCTCTTAGCCCTAGCTCCAAGTTTTATTAGAAGACCCCTCATAAATGCCTTATGCGTGTTCCAGGTAACAAAGGGGTCAGTAACTGAACCCACATTGTGATCAAAAAATTCCTCGAGATTGTAAGGCAGACCTGGAAGGATCATCCTGAAATAGGTGTGGATTAGCTCTCCATATAAAGGTGGCACTATTAGCGGAGTTGTCATCCACCAACAGTGAGACCGATGCATGATCCGACCAGGTAATGCTATTGATTTGTGATGCTTTGATTTTAGTTAACAACCATCTATCTGTCAGGAAAAGATCTAGTCTGGAATACATTTTATGGCTAGCAGAATAGAAGGAGTAGTCCCGTTCTGAAGCGTGAAGGCATCTCCATGCGTCATATACATCATATGAATTCAATAGTGGTTGGAGTGTTTGGGATTTTCTTTTAGTGATTGAACTAGAGTCCATGCTAGAATCCGGTGGTAGGTTAAAGTCCCCGCAGAGAATCAGGTGGCCTTTCTGTATTCGGAGCGCTTTTTTCAGTAATTTATGAAGAAACTGGGTCTGATGATTGTTAGGGGCGTATCCATTTACCACTGTGTAAGTGGTATTATTGATATCACATATTAAAATGAGATATCTACCTTGAGCATCTTGTATTTCTTCATGAAGGCGAAAAGCTACCGTATCTTTTATTGCTGTAAGGACTCCTCTTCTTTTGGAATTAGAATTTGCAAAAAATATATGCGGGAATTTAGGATGAGCGCATGTAGGTTGAGCTTGCTTTTTGAAATGTGTTTCCTGTACACAGAATATGTCCCCATTATGCTGGATCACTTCAGCCCACATGGATCTACGTTTGGCTGGATGGTTAAGGCCTCTGGCATTGACAGTTAGGAAAGTTATAGGCATCTATGTAGAGTAGGATTGGCTGCGTAGTGAGGTATGTGTATGTAACACTTACATTTGGTGTTTCGTTGGTCAGGGTGTATCTCGATGCGACTGAAGAGTGGAAGGATGAAGGTGTGATAGTTCTTCTGTTCGGCTTGGTCACTCTGGAGGGATGAATCCATATTCTGCGGCTGCGGATATAACTGGTAGAAAACTAAAATGAAAAAAAAAAGTAAAATAGAACAGGGAACAATGATTAGGTCTGTACGACCTGGGTGTGACAATAAGTCACTCATATTGTAATCTGGGGTTATCAGTTCAGCTTAATAGATAATACTTCTGTTTCAGGGAACAGTTATATATGACCTGTCTTGGTTTCCTTCGATTAGGAGTGTTTGCGGGCATTCTTGGCTGTGACTAGGTTCCAGTCCTCAGCTAAATGATCAGGGCTTTTGGCGTGGCGTTCGCTTTGCATATTTTCTGGGATGATATGCCATTTTTGGAGTAAGATCAAACCTTTGGCGAGGTTGTCCACTACATGTTCTCTGCCTTCCCTTGTTATGATCAATTTTGTAGGGAACCCCCATTTGTATGCGATTTTATGGTTCCTCAGGGATTTTGATATTGTATTGAGGTTCCTCCTTTTCTGTAGAGTGAATTGGGATAGGTCTGCAAAAAATTGTAGGTCTTTGTACTGTGGTGGGAAGAGGTCTTTGCTGCGTGCAGCCGACATCAGGCGTTCTTTCGTTTGGAAGAAATGTAACCTGAGTATAACATCTCTGGGTATGTTGTCTGGTAGGTGGGATGGTTTAGGTAGGCGGTGGATTCTGTCCACTGTTATGTCCAAGTCTGATAACTCCGGGATTATGGTTTGAAATAACTGCGCTGTATAGGTGCGGAGATCAGATTGTTGTATTGATTCGGGGACCCCCCTTATTTTCATATTATTCCTCCTGGAGCGGTCTTCAATGTCAGCCATTTTAGCTTTCATTGCGTCTAGCTCATCAGTGTTGCTGTCATGAGCGTCTACAAGGTCATTGATGGTGGTCGCAAACTCCCCCATTTTATGTTCAATGTGATCTACTCTGGCTGTAGTATCTCTTAATTCCATCCCAAATTTATGGACACATGATAGCATGTCAGCATGCAGTGAGCTTCTAATGCCGCGTACACACGGTCGGACTTTTCGTCTACAAAAGTCCAACGGACGCTGACGGACTAAAGCTGGCTGGTAATCCGATCGTGTGTGGGCTTCTCCGGACTTTCAACTGACTTTTTTTGCCTCAAATCCGACGTACTTTAGATTTGAAACATGCTTTAAATCTTTCCGACGGACTCGAGTACGGTCGAAAAATCCGCTCGTCTGTATGCTAGTCCGACGGACAAAAACCCACGCTAGGGCAGCTATTGGCTACTGGCTATCAACTTCCTTATTTTAGTCCGGTGTACGTCATCACGTAAGAATTCGACGGACTTTTGTGTGATCGTGTGTAGGCAAGTCTGTTCGTTAGAAAGTCCGCCGCAAGTCCGTCGAAAGTCCGCCGCAAGTCCGTCGAAAGTCTGTCGGACAGGCTGTCGGACTTTTGTAGACGAAAAGTCCGACCGTGTGTACGCGGCATAAGAGACACTAACATGTCCTTAAGGGTGGTATCCAGGACAGGTTGATTGCTTGTGGGGAATAGATCAATTGAGTCAGGGAGGTCTCTGGTGTCCTCCCCTGAGTCTAGGCCTTGTGTTATGTCCTGGCTCGCATCCGAAGCATCCAGCCTAGCTCTTGCTTTTTCTGGGCTGCCAGAGGTAGGAGTATGAATCGGGGACTGTATGCTTCTTTGTGGGGCATTTCTTTTGTGTGGAATACTTTTCCCTTGGCTGTATTGAGGGGTGCTAGACATACCTCGTTCGTTCTGACCGCCGCCATCTTGCTTGGGCCCGAGCGGGTAGTATTCGGTAAGTTTTTGCGGCTTACGGTTTTCTTTATTCCTCCGCGGCATGTTCATTCGTTTCACCGGAACGAGCTGCGGGTCCGCTGGTATATTTAGTGCCTTTCTGCTGTGTATAACAGGTGCTGCGTGCCGTTTTGTCCCTGAATGCAGAGGAGCTCAGCTAGAGAGCGTCCATCTCCTTCCGCTGCAAGCTCCGCCCCTCCAGTATCCCACCTTCTGAATGTGGAAGTGTAACTGTTTCATAATTTTTTTATAATTCCTGTGACCCTCAATGAATGTCAAGAAATTTTTTTTATGGTAAGTAGAAAAAAAATGTTATTTTATCAATTTTACATTACTTTTGCACAAAGCAAGTCAAGACGGATCTATGCATATTTTTGTGTGTTTGTGTTAGAGACGGCTCAGACCTGAGTGTGGCCGGACATTTGGTGTCCTGTGATATGAGGCCAGGGATGATTGTGACTTGGCAACCACTGCTCGGGACAAGTTCTGGAAAAATAGAAGATTACAGTTGTCCGATGCATGGGCAGAGGGGAAATCTGTAAGTTGGGACACTGGTTGTGGTGACTACTGTCAAAGTACTATATAGAGAGAACAGCCAGTGGAATTGGTATCCCTATCACCTAGTTTATACGCAGAGGACGGATCCTAGGTATGATATGAACCCACGCCCAACTAAGCTTCTGGAACTTTGAGCTTAACCGTCTAGCAGAGAGAGCGGCCAGTGGAATTGGTAACCAGACCATCTTGTTTACATCCAGAGGACAGATCCTATGTATGATATTAACCCACATTTACTGGTCTCCTATAACGTGGAGTCTAGTCATCTGGTAAGGGACAGCCTTTTTTCTTTTCATGGTGGAAGGTGCACTCCGGGTGTTTAATTATACAATACCGTTGAAATACATATCAAGGATATTTTCACTTATTTTGGTTTCCTAAGTGGACTGATCATTGCTATTTTGGATTCCTTTGTGGACTGATTATTACACACACATATATATATATATATATATATATATATATATATATATATATATATATATATATATATACTTGCTATATATATTTATATTAGCACGGCAATCTTTGGTTTTTATTGTTTTTACATGAATGTTCTGTTGTGTGATCGCCAGCTGCTATCTTTTTGAACATTCAATCTAATTTTTCTTTTTCACCTGCGCAGTTACTGACAGTTTTCCATATTTTTGTGTGTTAGTCTTCACATTCACTTTATGTAACAATAGCAGTATGCATGTAGGTCCGATTGTAGATATTTACAGTATGTGTAGGGCGCTTGTGTATGGGCTAGCCTTATTTTATTGGAAAACATTTTCTGTGCAGCATGATGACAATCAGCGAAATGTTCACAATCAAAACTTGATCAGACTGAGAAGACTAGGCTAGTATTTTCCTTTCAAAAGCTCAGTAGGGTATCCCTAAACTAACGCAGATCTGAGGAACTGCACAGTGAAATGCCATAGAAACATGAGATCAAATGTATAGTATCAAAGTAAAATGATGTGTCTGCATCTAGCCATAGCAATCAATCAGATTCCAGAAACTGAAACCCTGCCCCTGAAAAATGATTTCTGTAATCTCATTGGTGGCTGAACCAATTCAGATATTTTCCTTTCAGATTATTTAGATACATTAGACACACTTTTTATTAAAACAGAGGTTGAAAAAGATTTAAACCCAACTGCTAAAATCTCATATAAACTGAAACATGTTAAACTAATTTTCTTTTTAAATCTGCAGCTTTAACACTTGGTGATTCTTCCATGAAGGTACCTATGCAGGCACTTCCTGTTATAGGGTGACAACACTTCCTCCCTGTATTGTCTCCCTGTCGCACAATCTCACAATGGAGACTGCAAGCTGCCATGCAATGCACAGGGTGGACTACTGTTTCAGGAAACCTGTCCTGAGAAATGCCATGCAGCCTTCTCAGGAGCCAATGCATGGAGTAGGGTTGCCACCTTTCCTTCAAGTCAAACCCGAACAATTTTGCCGAGCACAGCAATTTTGTTTTATAGTATAAACTATACATATATTTTGGTATTAAATAACATTTCTAATAATATGAAGTTAATCACAAGAGTTCCCCTTTACATCAGAGTCCACAGAGTTCCCTTTGTACATCTGAATCCACAGAGTTCCCCATTTACATCTGAACTCTGAGTTCCCTTTCACTGTACGAGGGACTCTGCGGACTCTGACTCTGGGGACTCTAACATAAGTAATGCTCTGGAAACCCTGATTTAAGGGGAACACCTTAGAACTCTGATGTACAGAGAGAACTCTGATGTAAGGGGGAACACTGTGGCCTCTGATGTAAGGGGTGCTCTGGGAACCATGATTTAAGGGGGACACCTGAGAACTCTGATGTACAGAGAGAACTCTGATGTAAGGGGAACACTGTGGCCTCTGATGTAAGGGGTGCTCTGGGAACCATGATTTAAGGGGGACACCTGAGAACTCTGATGTACAGAGAGAACTCTGATGTAAGGGGAACACTGTGGCCTCTGGTGTAAAGGGGAACTCTGATGTAAGGGGTGCTCTGAGAACCCTGATTTACCTTAGTGTACTCACTCAGAGGCAGGAGAGTGATGGGGGGAGACTTCAGTCACAGACAGGGATGGATGGTGAGATCACTCACCCCTTAACAGTCAGCACCTCTCACCCAGATGTATAATTTCCGGCCCCCACTTTCCTTTTCTGAGGCACAGCACTGGGATTGGAGTGTGGGCAGACAGAGGGGTAGGGGTGGAAGGAAGAGGCGCAGATTGAGCCCTCTCTCCTCTCCCATCTGTGTGTGTGTTAGGGGGGGGGGTTGTTAATGCTGGCTTTGGGCAGCTGCTGGGAAGCCATAGTCCGGTCTGAATAATGTATCCGGGTTTCAGTCAGTCTGCAACCCAGATGCATGATTCCAAACCCAAATTGTCTGGGTGAATTACCCGGACAGGTGGCAACCCTAGCATGAGACAGGAAGTGGCTTCAAAAAGGCTGCTGCAGATTAGCAATGTCGATATACATCAAAGGATGAAAGAAGGTGCAAACAGTATATTTTTTATTTTATAAAAATGGCCTTTGTTTAGGATACACGGTGCTGCAGTAAAGTGAGCGCCATTCACTTGGGATTTACAAGACAGAGGTGGTATGTGCCAGTGTAGCCTGTGTGAGGACTGCTCTTCATGCAGTTTAGCACAAGCTACAACAGGCAGTACAACAGAGAGGCCTGTGTGTGAGCAATTACTAATTTCCACAACCAGCAAAATAGCTAACAGATGAAAATATTGGGCCGCTCAAGTTGCGGCCTGCAGATCACTGTGTCATAGAATGGTGAAGCCTGAGTCTGTCATTAGAGGACGGCTATTGAGAGATGCAGGGCGAGATTACAGTGATTCTGTGCATGTCCCCAGGATTCTCAGACTGCTTCCAGCATGTTGTTACTGCAACTCCTGGAAAATGTGCCATATTTCAGTTACTGAACTGTAACTTTTATTGATAGAAATTCTGTGCGCTGGAGCCATTGTCAGCTGTGTACATCAGGTGTATGACAGGAAGGGGACGAAAAGGCCCCCTCCTCCCCCTCTACACAACAAAGCCTTGTAGGGGGGGGGGAGGTGTGGAGATGGGGAAAGGAACTCTGCAGTCCAGTCACGCTAAGGCTGAGCTCCAGAGCGCATTGCCTGTGGAGGCAGAGCATGCTGGGAGATGGGGAGCAGCAGGGAGCTGTGTGCTACAGCAGATTACAAATACACAGCATAAATCTTCACTGAAAAGAGGAAAGGGGTGGCTGTATGTCCAGAGATTTACATCAGATGTGCACACAGCCATATGTGTGGGGGAATGAATATCCTGTATATGGTCGCCCGCACTATAGTCTAAATCCAAATTCACATATCAACTGAGACCACACATTTTTGGTGTCCTACAAGTAATGACAACTGTTTTCTTTCATAAATATGGAGTCATATATGCATAAATAGACACAGGGCTTCCTCACTGTACAGCTGTTCTACCACATATCCTAAATGGATAAGTCCCATTAATCAACAAAATGTCTGTCTGTATATGCATAGGAATGACAAAAAAAAGAAGCTGCTTAGACCCAGTTTATATTTATATATATTTTTTGTGCTCAAGCAGCATCCTGTTTTGTTAAATTGAAAATTATTTAAAAAATTCTCAATTTGTTAAATTGAGAATTTCTGCTATGTATGCCCAGGCACTCCTGTGCATACAGTTTCATAGCTGAGATTAAAGTGGTTGTAAACCCTAAAAAAAACAACCCGCAAGACAAAGGCATAAAACCCCCCAAAAAAACAACCTGCAAGACAAAGGCATAATGAGCTAGTATGCATAGCATACTAGCTCATTATGAATTACTTACCTGAGATCGAAGCCCCCGCAGCTGTCCTCGTTCACCGCTCCGGCGGCCGACATCGCTCCTGGGGGTTACTTCGGGGTATCGCGGCTCCGACCCTGTGATTGGCCAGAGCTGCGATCACGTCACAGCCACCATTAACGCCACAGTCTAACTGAAGCAACGGCACGTACGTGCCATTGCTTCAGTTTGCTTAAGTGCGCATGTGCCGACGACATCGGTACATACAAATACAGTGTAGCTACAGCTAAGCCTAAATATAGGCTTGCCTGTAGTAAAAAGTAGTTGTTGTAAAGGGTTTACAACCACTTTAAGCTCAGGTTCACACCGAGCTGCGGGAATGAAGCCGTGCGAGTTCAGCTTAACTCGCACGATTTTACTCCCGCATGCCAGTCCCGATTTCGGCCGCAATTTCAGAAACATCTGTGCGGGTTTCTTCACAGATGTCAATGTAAATTGCAGCCCAAAATCTCAATGATGTACAGAAACTACTTTTTGAATCGGTGCGGCGCTGCAAATGCAGTGCCGCACCGATTAGGACGGTGCAATTGCCGCAGATTTGTCAAATCACATGTCCAATCGTACCAATGTGAACCAGGGCTAAGGCCGGGTTCACACTGCTCCAATATGAAAGTAGTGTGACTGCCAGGCGACTTTGACTCCACTTTGATGGAACTTCGACACACCTTCGACATGACTTATGCTGGCCATACACTATGCGAAAAAACGGCCGAACACATTTTCGAAAAACGAACATATTCAGCCGTGAGAGCAAACAATAGTGCCATCATGTAATGACCGATAAATCGTTCAGTGGACATAAATGATTGCATTTTTTTGTTCCTTTTTTTTTACATATACCCATAGCTACCAACTGTCCCTGATTTGGAGGGACTGTCCCTGATTTGGAGCAATGTCCCTCTGTCCCTCTTTCCCCCTCATTTGTCCCTCATTTTTGTCTAATCTATATAGTTGTATATAAAATGTACTTTTTATCTTTCAAAAAGTGTTTTCCAGTGCTAAACCTTTCATCTGATTTCTAAATTGCTGCATTTGTACATTTTAAAAGCCAATATAAAGGAATAATAGTGGTAAACGTCCTTTAATTAACCTTTTTTTTTGGTTAATTCTTCTCTAACCACTTCAGCCCCAAACGAATTTACCCCCTTCCTGACCAGAGCACTTTTTGCGATTCGGCACTGCGTCGCTTTAACTGACAATTGCGCGGTCATGCGACGTGGCTCCCAAACAAAATTGATGTCCTTTTTTCCCCACAAATAGAGCTTTCTTTTGGTGGTATTTGATCACCTCTGCGGTTTTAATTTTTTGCGCTATAAACAAAAAAATAGCGACAATTTTGAAAAAAACGCATTATTTTTTACTTTTTGCTATAATAAATATCCCCAAAAAATATTTAATAAAACAACATTTTTTTTTTCCTCAGTTTAGGCCGATATGTATTCTTCTTCTACATATTTTTGGTATAAAAAAATCGCAATAAGCATTTGATTGGTTTGCGCAAAAGTTATAGCGTTCACAAAATAGGGGATAGTTTTATGGCATTTTTATTTATTTATTTTTACTAGTGATGGCGGCGATCAGCGATTTATTTATTTATTTATTTTTTTTAAATATATTGTGACTGCGACATTATGGGGGGAATATCGGACATTTTTGACATATTTTTGGGACCATTGTCATTTATACAGCGATCAGTGCTATACAAATGCACTGATTCCTGTGTAAATGACACTGGCAGTGAAGGGGTTAACCACTAGGGGGCTAGGGAGGGTTCAGGCATGTCCTGGGGAGTGTTACTAACTGTGGGGGGGGCGTGGCTACGTGTGACACATCACTGATCTCTGCTCCCGATGACAGGGAGCAGACATCAGTGACACTGTCACTAGGCAGAACTGGGAGATGCTTGTTTACTTTAGCATCTCCCCGTTCGTCCTCTCCATGAGGCGATCGCGGGTATTCCCGCGGCGATCCAGTCCGCGGGACCCGCGAAATGACTCACAGAGCTGCTGGCACGCGCACGCAATGGCACGGTGGCAAATTTAAAGGGACGTACGGATACACCCATTTGCCCAGCCGTGCCATTCTGCCGACGTACATCAGCGTATGACGGTCGGGAACTGGTTAAGGGGGTGTGTCCTATGCCTACATACATTTGTTAATAGGTGTCCCTCATTCCCATCTCAAAATGTTGGGAGGTATGTATACCTAGTACAAACAGTTCGGACAGGAAACACATTAACCTTTCAAATTATCATTCGTTCAGCAGAAAATTATCAATTACTCATTACTTGTCCTTCGTTTTTTCAGCTCAAAAACGTCCCAACGATTATCGATTTTGTGCCCATTAACTGGCCAAAAAACGAACGAACGGTCTAAATGAGCGAATTTTGGCTAATTTTTTGAATAGTGTATGGCCAGCATTAGAAGCAACTTCAGGGAATGTTCCTGTAATGCCAGATCCAAATGGCATCAATTAAGATGAGGATCTGACTTGGATGCGACTTCTATTCGATTCTATGGGCTAAAATGGGACAGAAGTCGGACCAAAGTAGTGCAGGAACCTTTTCCAAAGTCAGACCTACACAAGTTGGACCATATAAGATGGCTCTCATAGAGAAACATTGATTTTTACATGTCATGTGACATGTGCTCTCAAATTCGGAGAGCATGTCACACCAGTGTGAACCAGGCCTAAGGCACTTCTGCCCCTGACTGTCACTACTTATTACTGAATGTCACTTCTTTGCTGCTCACTGTTCTCCTTGCTGAGGGCTATGAAATGTGAAAGAAAAACCCTCTACTATGATGGCCACCTCCACATGGAGCCACAGTGCAGAACAAGGCATAGTACAATGCCTTGAAGAAAAATTCATGCCCCTTGACATTTTCCACATTTTATCATGTTACAACTAAAAATGTAAATGTATTTTATTGCGATTTTATGAGATAGACCAACACAAAGTAACACATGATTGTGAAGTGGAAGGAAAATTATAAATGGTTTTCAAAATTTTTTACAAATATGTGACAAGTTGTGGCATGCATTTGTATTTAGCCCAGCTGAGTCAATAGTCAAGAAGCACCTTTCCCTGCATCTACAGCTGTAAGTCTTTTTGGGTATATCGCTACCAACTTTGCACATCTAGAGTGAAATTGTTGCCCATTTTTGTTTGCAAAATAGCTCAAACTCTGTCAGATTGGATGGAGAGCGACTGGGAACAGGAATTTTCAAGTCTTGCCACAGATTCTCAATTGGATTAAGGTCTGGACTTTGACTGGGCCATTCTAACACATGAATATGCTTTGATCTAAACCATTCCATTGTAGCTCTGGCTGTATGTTTAGGGTTGTTGTCCTGCTGGAAGGTGAACCTCCACCCCAGTCTCAAGTCTTTTGCAGACTCTAAGAAGTTTTCTTCTAAGATTGCCCTGTATTTGGCTCCATCCATTAACTCTGACCAGCTTCCCTTTCCCTGCTGAAGAAAAGCACCACCACAGCGTGCTGCTGCCACCACCATGTTTCACGGTGGGGATGGTGTGTTCAGGGGGATGTGCAGTGCTAGTTTTCCGCCACACATTGTGTTTTGCTTTTAGGCAAGAGTTCAATTTTGGTCTCATCTGACTAGAGCACCTTTCTTCCACATGTTTGCTGTGTCCCCCACATGGCTTCTCGCAAACTGCAAATGGGACTTTTTATGGCTTTCTTTCAACAATGGCTTTCTTCCTGCCACTCTTCCATAAAGGCCAGATTTGTGGAGTGCACGACTAATTGTCCTGTGGGCAGATTCTCCCACCTGAGCTGTGGATCTCTGCAGCTACTCCAGAGTTACCATGGGCCTCTTGGCTGCCTTTCTGATTAATGCTCTCCTTGCCCAACCTGTCAGTTTAGGTGGACCGCCATGTCTTGGTAGGTTTGGAGTTGTGCCATATGCTTTCCAATTTTCAGATGATGGATTGAACAGTGCTCTGTGAGATGTTCAAAGCTTGGAATATTTTTTTATAACCTAATCCTGCTTTAAATTTCTCCTCAACTTTTTCCCTGACCTGTCTGGTGTGTTCCTTGGCCTTCATGATGCTGTTTGTTCACTATGGTTCTCTAACAAACCTCTGAGGGCTTTCTAGAACAGCTGTATTTATACTGAGATTAATTAGACACAGGTGGACTATATTTACTAGATTTTAGTTAGGGGTATCAGAGTAAAGGGGGCTGAATACAAATGCACACCACACTTTTCAGATATTTGTTTGTAAAAAAATTGGGAAACCATTTATTTTCTTTCCACTTCACAATTATGTGCCACTTTGTGTTGGTCTATCACATAAAATCCCAATAAAATACATTTACATTTTTGGATGTAACATGACAAAATGTGTAAAATTTCAAGGGATATCAGGGCTGGACTGGGACAAAAATTTGGCCCTGGACTTCATCATGACCGGCCCAATTTAATTTTGAGCGTACCCAACAGCGTCCCCCTTACATCAGAGTGTCCTTATCAGCACCCTCTTCACATCAGTGTGTCCCCATCAGCAGCCCCCTTCACATCAGTGTGTCCCCATCAGCAGCCCCCTTCACATCAGTGTGTCCCCATCAGCAGCCCCCTTCACATCAGTGTGTCCCAATCAGCAGCCCCCTTCACATCAGTTTGTCCCCATCAGCAGCCCCCTTGACTTTAGATTGTCCTCCCTCTCCCCCCCACGTGTACTCACAGTTCTGAAGGCAGCTTCTCGTTCTCTCTACAGTTATGTGATAAGGGGAGAGAGGAAGGAAAGTCTGCCGGCTGTCTATCTCCCCCTGCCGGCTGGAGGGAGCAGAAAGCCTAATCCTCTCTCCAGCAAGTGACGGCAGTTGCTCCTCCTGACAGGAGTGAAATCGCGATCACTCCCTGTCAGAGAGGAGCAGCTCCAGGGCTGCACCTGACCGGCCCACTGAGTCACCGGCCCACCAGGAAATTCCCGGTAGTCCCAAAGGCCAGTACATGCCTGAGGGGTATGAATACTTTAGGTACTGTAAGTCAATAATGGGAAAAATATCAGCTGTAGGGAGAGCACAGTCAATACTCCTGCCTAGTCTGGTGCCCTCGCTTGCCTTATTTAGGCACATCTTCCAGAGTAAACACCTGTGTTGCAGCATGCATCTTTTAATATATTAATCTGCATCTACTGTGACATCTATCGATAGCAGTTTGTGGATTTTACAGCCCATTCATAATATACAGGCCAGTTACTAGCCTACAGTGTCTGGCAATTTCACCCCCTTCCTGCCCAGGAAAATTTTAAGCTTGCAAAAAAATGGCAGCAAATGTCATGTTATGTCATTATATATAAGCAAATCTTACCTCTAATGCTGTGTACACACGGGCGGACTTTTCGACCGGACTGGTCCAAGGGGAGAATCCGTTGGACAATCCGACCGTGTGTGGGCTTCATCGGACCTGCAGTGGGCTTTTTCGGCCGAAAATCAGACGGACTTTAGATTTGGAACATGCTTCAAATCTTTCCAACGGACTCGAGTCCGGTCGAAAAATCTTTGGAAGGCCTTCTTAGAATAGTAAAGGTTGTTATAGGCATACAGGGAAGGGGGGCAACTCCAAATCAATGCCCATGGTTTTAGAATGGGAGGACTAACAAACTCATATAGGTGTAATGGTCAGATGTCCACAAACATTTGGTCATATAGTGCAGTGTTTCTCAACTCCAGTCCTCAAGGCGCACCAACAGGTCATGTTTTCAGGATTTCCACTATTTTGCACAGGTGATTTGATCAGTTTCACTGCCTTAGTAATTACCACAGCCATTTCATCTGAGGGAAATCCTGAAAACATGACCTGTTGGTGCGCCTTGAGGACTGGAGTTGAGAAACACTGATATAGTGCACCAGGAAGCTGTATTTTCATTCCAAAACTCACTGGTTGGTCCAGACTCTTTCAGTTCTTCTGGTGTGACTCTAGATGCCGCTATAGATGGGTGAGACACTTGGGCCGTGGCACTTTGAGAGCTGCTTAGTTTCCATGTCATGGGCTGCGTATTCAACTGTGTGTCTTCAATGGGCAATCCCTAACCTTTCAGAGTAGGTAATTATGAGGGAAAAAAGATGGCATTGACAGCATGAAAATGGAAAGCAAAGAAGCAAAGTTCAGCGTGAGGCTTGCAGCTCTCATTTTAGCTACATTGTGCAGATTATGGTTATTTCGATTTTTTTTTTTTTTCCGTATGTTTTAGTTCTGCATTAGGGATTTAAAGTGAATGAAATCCCAGCCATTCTCCAGTTGATAAGTACTAGACATAAAGCCAGACCATTAAAAATGATTCCACTAATTTTGGACTACTGTTTGACATGCCTGGTCTAGAGAAAAATGATTTCAAAAGGTTTTTCTTTTTTTGTGACATTTGAAGTTATGTAACATAGCATGTTTAGATGCAAACAGTGCTTTGTTGCTGACTTAGTGCATGTATACAGGCCTGGATGATGCAATTTCACAGGGCAGCATTAATTTTAGAGCACAATTTCCCAAGCAGACGTATGCCTATTCCAAGAGGTTGCCAACCTGTGTGGAACCACTCATTTTTGTGTTGAGACAGCCCTGTTGCCTACTGCCTATACTTGTCTGCTCTCAGCTGCCTGCATTGATGGTGCTGCCTGCCTCCAATTAGGTAAAAAGACATGCAAGATAGCAGCCAGGGTCTTCACTAATGATAGAAGTTGAAATTCGTGAACAGAAAAATGTCCATGATTAGGAAATTTGGCAGCCTTTAGGTTTAACGTTAAAGGTTAAAGTGCAAAACTGGCCACCAGAAAAAGAAATACACCTTCAGTGGGGCCTCCTACACTGCAAGGGTTAAATGCTCATTAAGTCTAGGGGTAGAGGAAAAAGCTGCAATACTTACCCTATTCCTCACTATTCCTCACTCTAGCAACCTTCCTTCATGTTGTGCGACCAGTCCAGTGAAGCCTCTATTCTAAGGAACTCTAGCTGGCAGTCGCACTCTCAGGAGCTTCTTGTAATAAAGACCAGTCACTGCAGCTCCCTCTCCTTGTACAAGGTGAAAGGTCTTGTATCCACCCCTTCCTGTAGTTCTCCGAAGGCAACCTGTAGTGGGTGGGGACTGCTAGATCTTGTTCACAGCTTTGCCCTCTGCAAAGCCTATGTGCTACACAGTCATGATGCCACTATTTCTATAAGGTAATATTGTACCGCCCTAAGTATTCCATTAGTCTTTTTTTCATAAGAGCCCTTTCACACTGGGGCGGTTTGCAGGCGCTATTGCGCTAATAATAGTGCCTGGAAACTGACCCGAAAGTGCCGCTACTTTCATTCCAGTGTGAAAGCCCCAAGGGCTTTCACACTGGAGCGATGCGCTGGCAGGACGGGAAAAAAAGTCCTGCCAGCAGCATCTTCGGAGCGGTGAAGGAGCGGAGTGTATACCGCTCCTTTACCGCTCCTGCCCATTGAAATCAATGGGACGACGCGGCTATACCGCCTCTGCAGAGGCGCTTTGCGGTGGTATTTAACCCTTTCTCGGCCGCTAGCGGGGGGTAAAACCGACCCACTAGCGGCCGAATACCGACGGTAAAACGCTGCTAATAATAGCGGCGTTTTACCGCTGACGCCGCCACCCGCCCCAGTGGGAGGGCTCTTATAGATAAGCATCATTTTGTTTGTTGTTTTTTTCTTAACCACTTGCCGCCCGCCATATAGCAAAATGACAGCGGCAAAGTGGTTTCAATATCCTGACCGGATGTCATATGACGTCCGGCAGGATATCAACCCGTTGCACGCCCACGGGGGCGCGCATCGCGGCGATTGGTGTTGCGGGGTGTCAGTCTGACACCCCCCAACACCGATCTAGGTAAAGAGTCTCTGATGGAATCGACAATAACGATTTTTTATGATCACAGTGTAAACAGGAAGAGCCGGTGATCAGCTTTTCCTCACTCGCGTCTGTCAGACGCAAGTAGAGGAGAGCCGATCGGATGCTCCTCTGACAGGGGGGTCTGTGCTGATCAATGATCAGCGCAGCCCCCTCCCCCGAGGATGCCCACACTGGACCACCAGGGACGCCACTAGGACAACCAGGGATGCCACCACCAGTCACCACCAGGTATGCCACCCTAGACCACCAGGGATGCCAATCAGTGCCCACAATGGATGCCAATCAGTGCCCACAATGGGCATCACTGATTGGCAGGCATTATTGTTTGGCACTGATTTGCATCCATCAGTGATATTTATTAGTGTACAGTGCCGCCTTTCAGTGCCCATCTGTGCCGCCTATTAGGGCCGCCTTTCAGTGCCGCATATTAGTGCCCATCATCAGTGCCACCTCATCGGTGCCCATCAGTGCCGCCTTATCAGTGCCCGTCAGTACAGCCCCGTCAGTGCCCATCAGTGAAGGAGAAATTTTCTGTTTTTTTTTTTTATTTCGCAGAAAATAAAAATCCTAGAGGTGATCAAATACCACCAAAAGAAAGCTCTATTTGTGGGAAAAAATTATAAAAATTTTGTTTGGGTACAGTGTAGCATGACCGTGCAATTGTCATTCAAAGTGTGACAGTGCTGAAAGCTGAAAATTGGTCTGGGCAGGAAGGTGTATAAGTGCCCTGTATTGAAGTGGTTAAATACCCTATGAGAGGCAGTTTTTGTTTGGGTATTCAGACAAATGCAGGTCCTGCTGCTGTCTGAATACAATAGCTGTCAAGGGAGATTCCTGCATCCTTGCTGTTTTGGCCTGGATGTAGAAATCTATTATGCTGCGTACACACGACCAGTTTTGCTGTCGGAATAAACTCCGAAGGTTTCTCCAACGGAATTCCATTCAAGCTGTCTTGCCTACACGTGGTCAAACCAAAGTCCAACCGTCAAGAACGCGATGACGTACAACACTTACGACGGGACTAGAAAAAGGAAGTTCAATAGCCAGTAGCCAATAGCTTCCGTCTCGTACTTGCTTCAGAGCATGCGTCGTTTTTAATACGTCGGAACAGCATACAGACGAGCGGTTTTCCTGATAGGAATTGGTTCGGTCGGAAATATTTAGAACATGTTCCATTTCTAGGTCTGTCAGAATTTTAGAAAAAAAAGAGCGATGAGGCATACACGCGATCGGAATAGACGATGAAAAGCTTCCGTCTGACTTTTTCTGTCGAACATTCCGCTCGTGTGTACGCGGCTTTAGACTTCTCTTGATCAGCTCGCAGGCTGCACAAGAGAAATCTATGTGTGTATTGTCAGCTTAAAGTGTAACTTAATTGTATCTGAGCACCACAAACTGAAAAACGGTATTTAATTATTTTTTATATTCAATGCAACTATGTCTTCATTCTTTTATTTTTGTGAGAAATCACTTTGAAAAACACCCCCTATCATTTCTAGCTGCGCCATCTTGAATAAGGGCAGATGATTCATGTAGCATTTACTTCCTGGAATCCATCTATCATTAGCTCAAACATGCAGGCAGGTGGGTGTGCTTAGCCAAGAAAGCTCCTCCTCTAGATGAAGGGAGAAAAAAAACCCATGAAGACTCGGGGGATGTATGACATCGTCTTGGCCTAGGCCAGAAACCAGGAAGCAACTCAAGAAATATAAATATGATATACCTTTCTATCTATTTACTACAGCTAGCATAATAACGATAAAAAATAGTTATTGTTTGTTGAGAGAGTTTAGTTCTGCTTTAATAGAGGCTATCCCCTAACTTTGGAGAGATCTTGTCCTACTTTCTGCTGTGTCATTGGCAAGGAAGTGAAGGTGATCTCCAAGACAACATTTAGAAATGTTTCTTACAAGATTTACACATATTTCTCCCAAGATTCACCTGTTTTTCTAAGAGCCCTTTCACACTGCGGGGGGGGGGCGGCGGCGGCGTTAAAACGCCGCTATTATTAGCTGCGTTTTACCGTCGGTATGCGGCCGCTAGCCGCATACCGACGGTATGTTCGCAGGCGCTAATTATTAGCGCAATAGTGCCTGCAAACCGCCCCAGTGTGAAAGGGCTCTAAATGAAATCAATTGAAAAATATATAAATCCTAGGAAAACTTTTATAAATAGTCCCCATGATGTTTAATATCATATATATCATTTTTCATTCATAATTTTTGATGTTCACAAACATTTGAAGCTCCCTTACAGTACATCACACAAAAAAAATAAAAAAAGCTGGCAAGGCTCCAGTGCTACTCCTGCCTGTTAAAATACAATAAATTCAGAATGCCTGTTTTAAATCACAGTAGAATATCTGTATAGATCTGTAAAGCTGGCCACAAACAAAAAATCTTTGTATTGTCTAGGTGGAATGTTGGAAAAATAAAAATATCTTGCAATAAAAATGTAAGAAAAATAATTAAAAGAAGGGATTTTTATGTGCATAGCCACCTTTTAAAATATACATAAGTCTCAAAGAATTCTCAAAGTTATTTAGTTACTGTTTCCTACAAGCTCACTGAGTTTTATTAAAGGCATATTAAGCAGGCAGTATCATTACATTTTATGCACTATTCTGTCCCTTATGGAACCAAGTACATGTACAATCAGTACTTTGTCCCATGTTGCTACATGTAGCGGTCAGACTGGGTGTCCCCACCCCTCTATGGCAAGGTGGGTAGGAAGGAGACATCTGCTTCATAATGGTTTCTTGTCTCGGTTGCGGGCACTTTCTCAAGACAAGCGGTGGCAAGAGGAATAGAGAGGGAGAGGAGCCAGGTCAACCTCCCATCCCTCTGCATTCCTTTTGCTGCTGCTTGTTTTGGAAAGTGCTTCGAGTCGGGACAAGCAGTCATTGGGGAAGCAGCCATCTCCTATCTAGCTATGTTGTTGGGCCAGCCAGGGGAAAAAGAGGCCCAGACTGACATCATAACTACACTTTGGAAGCACCTAGCACCATGGGACAAATTAATACATGTACTTTGCATCATAGGGTATAGAATAGTGACAAAAAATTGTATTGATACTTCTGCCTTATCAGCCATTCTCAACCAGGGTTCCTCCAGGTTGCCAGGGGTTCCTTGAGCTGTGTATGATTGACCCCCTTTTCATTGTGCCTACATAGATCTGACACTAGTGATCATTCTAGGTGTCTTGTAAGGGTGGCATTCTGACCACCAAAGTAAGGGAGGGGAATTCTTCCTACTGACCACCAATGTAAGGGGGGAAATTCTCATTACTGACCACAAATGTAAGGGGCATTTTTCCCATTGATACTGTCAGTGCTGAGCTCAGCCCTTCCTACTCTGAGCTGGCCGCTCAGCTGTCGGCTAATTGCCAGCTCCTATCTCCCCACAGTGACTCACCTGTTGATGATATCCTGCTCTTCAGTCCTGCCTACTTAAGCCGTCCAGCTCAGATGATCTCTGCCTTCGCCTTGGTCACATCTCTAGAGACGCTCTCCTGTGTTCCTGTTAAAGACTTGCTTGGCTGACATTCCTTCTGGCTCCAGATCCTGCTTACTGTTCTACTACGCTCATCTCTGGCTCCCTGACGTTTTGGCTTGTCTGACTATTCCTTCCTGTTCCTGAACTTTGGCTATGTTTTGACTACGTTTACTCTGTTTACCTTTTTTTTATTATTATTAAAGAAGTGAGATTTAACTGTACTTCTGTCTCAGTCTGATTCATGGTTTCTGACAGATACCCAAGTAATTTGTTTTAGAAAGAGTTCCCTGAGACATGGCCTGACCTTATAGTAGGGATTCCTCTGGAGTAAAAAGGTTGTGAAAGGCTGCTGAATATAGTCTTTTCAATGTTTTTTTAGATATAGAAGTGCATTTTACAATTGTCTGTTAGTTAGTCATTAAAAACAATACACTCTATTTGTGGCTGATATTTTAGCTCAACAGGTTGGTGGGTTTTTGCAGTTGCTAATCTGCAAATCTACAATTATTTATGTTTAATACAATAAAAAGAATATAACATGGCAAACTTTCTTGAAATGTGAACGTTGTATCAAACCTGATTTTAAACTTGCAGTCACTTATACAGTCTGTACAGCAGAGAAAGAATCGTAACAAGGAACCAATTAGATGTGCTACATTACAAGGAGCCTTGCTAATAGGAGGGCAGAGAGATAAGCTCAGGCTGGGGGTGAGTAAGTAAAAATGCACTTGCACCAGAGAAAGATCGGGTCCATTGCCCTGCTAGACAGGGCAGTGCTGTGGGGCACAGCTGTGTAAATCTCAGGACTAGATGGATGTGAATACAAATCCTTTCGCAGGCAAAACAGTTCTGTATATTTAGTTGTTCACCTTTAAACCCCAACTGAATATTTCATTTAAAAAAAACTAAATAGATTCTAGGTACCTCAAAACAACAGGTGAGTAAAGTGCTCCAGCTCATTTACTTTGGGAAAAAAAGCCAAAGTCTGGGTAGAAAAACCTGCTCCCTGCCAGTATGCTGTAGAGAAGGACCCTTGCTCACTGTATGTAAGCAGTGATCTATCTTCAGAGGTCTGACATGACCCCTGCAAAGTCAGCAGGGTTATACTCGACAATCAGCAAAACACATTCAGCTCAGTGTACATTTAATAGAAAACTGCAAGCCAGCAGGTCCATGTGTGTTATTGCAGAAGAGACACAGCATGACAATGAAGTCACGGTACTCATCCAAACTAATCAGGGAATGCTTTGTACTCATTGGAAAAAATACAAGGCTTTCTTTAAGGCTTGGTTCACACCGGAACCAGCTGCGGATCGCACAGGAACGTTGTGCATCCCCATTCTCCGGTTCAGGGATGAATCAGGGCCGAATCTTTGCCTGAATTCGGCCCTAAAATGGAACCAAAGACGTGCAGTACGCTCCGCAGCCGCCCCGAAAAATATGTGAACCAGCTTCATAGAACCCGCATCCAATTTGCATCGATGTGAACCCAGCCTGAATTGCAGCCAAGCGACCACCTGCTTACTAGGCAGAAGTGCAGTTGATCTTGTGGATCCAGTAGACTGCCGCTACCACTTTAGTAGATAAAAAAAACTACTCACAAACATGGGAAAAAATTTGCAATGCAAATGATCTCCAGATGACAGCAATTAGTTGACAAACAGACTCCAGATGGTAACAAGAGAGATATCAAGGGCCACTGCCGGCTGACGCGTTTCGAAGGGGTACCTCTTCGAAACACATCAGCTGGCAGTCTGTTTGTCAGTCAACTAGTTGCTGTCATCTGGAGATCATCTGTATTGCAAATTTTCCCCACATGTTTGTGTAGTTTTTTTATATCTTATTTTTAATAAAAAGACATTTAAGGTTGGTGTGCACATTCCACCACAAACTTTAGTCCACCTGGTAACTCACTTGTGCGCAGGAGTGTTTGTCTTTCTGCTATCACTTTAGTAGCCCTGACTACTACAGTAATTTGCAGCTTCCACAGGGATTGGTCAGGTATGAGATACAATTACTTACATTGCTCCAATCTGAAATAATACTACCATGGTATAAAAAATCATATCTAAACTTTAGCTTTATATTAGGGGTCATAGTAGAATAAAGGCATCATTCACTTCTGTGAGTGTCAAATGCTAAGACGACTGGAGTGGAAGGGAGGTAGGAGCCACAGACTGCTTGTAGGGGAGTATACTACCACCTGTATTGCAGAGTAGTGACATTTGCATTTGTTTAGGAACCTAAAGCAGCCCATTAATGATTTGGTTTTCTGTCCTTCCACCATGGGGAAAAGAGAGAAAATCACTAGATTACCCCATCAACATAGTCGTGGTAATGGGGGAATGCCTCCAGCAGCACTATTGGGTCCTGCCAGCGGGGGAAGGGGTGCGAAAGGGGGGGAGGTCGCAGGGAGCCTTCCTGGCTGGTAGAACACAATGATTAGTGCTAGAGGCTATAGCCACCAGCAGTAAATCGCATGTAAAACAATCTGACAAACTGATTGTACCCAAGTCCATCGATGAGTCGACTGGGGTACAATCAGCCTGCCCATAGATGGATATAATTTAGATCCATGTATGGCTGGCCTAACAGTCTCATTACGCTAAATACTGCAGTAACAGCTTGGTAATATGTGTTTGCTGAAAATGTAATATACAGTGGGGACGGAAAGTATTCAGACCCCCTTACATTTTTCACTCTTTGTTATATTGCAGCGATTTGCTAAAGTCATTTAAGTTCATTTTTTTCCTCAATGTACACACAGCACCCCATATTGACAGAAAAACACAGAATTGTTGACATTTTTGCAGATTTATTAAAAAAGAAACTAAAATATCATATGGTCCTAAGTATTCAGACCCTTTGCTGTGATACTCATATATTTAACTCAGGTGCTGTCCATTTCCTCTGATCATTCTTGAGATGGTTCTACACCTTCATTTGAGTCCAGTTGTGTTTGATTATACTGATTGGACTTGATTAGGAAAGCCACACACCTGTCTATATAAGACCTTGCAGCTCACAGTGCATGTCAGAGCAAATGAGAATCATGAGGTTAAAGGAACTGCCTGAAAAGCTCAGACAGAATTATGGCAAGGCACAGATCTGGCCAAGGTTACAAAAAAATTCTGCTGCACTTAAGGTTCCTAAGAGCACAGTGGCCTCCATAATCCTTAATTGGAAGACGTTTGGGACAACCAGAACCCCTCCTAGAGCTGGCTGTCCAGCCAAACTGAGCTATCGGGGGAGAAGAGCCTTGGTGAGAGAGGTAAAGAAGAACCCAAATATCACTGTGGCTGAGCTCCAGAGATGCAGTCGGGAGATGGGAGAAAGTTGTAGAAAGTCAACCATCACTGCAGCCCTTCACCAGTCGGGGCTTTATGGCAGAGTGGCCCGACGGAAGCCTCTCCTCAGTGCAAGACACATGAAAGCCCGCATGGAGTTTGCTAAAATACACCCGAAGGACTCCAAGATGGTGAGAAATAAGCGGGTTGCTTGGAGATCATATTTTGTTAGTCATTGTATACCCTAATTTGTCATTTCTACCTACAGGCAAGCCTATAATAAGGCTTACCTGTAGGTAAAATTAATATGTTCTAAACCTGTATGGTTTAGGAGACTTTCCCTTTGCATGCAGCCGCTGACGTCAGTGGCGCATGCGCTCTGAATGCCCAGCTGAAGACTCCCACATGCTTGCAGGACAAGATGTCAGCTCCCTCGGTGTTGACCAGGCACAATACGGGGGATTCGATCTAAGGTAAGTATTTCATAATGAGCTAGTATGTGGTGCATACTAGCTCATTATGCCTTTGCCTTGTAGGGTTTTTTTTTTCTTTTTCTTTTTTTTTTTTAGATATACAACCTCTTTAAGGCCGGGTTCACATATGTGTGAATTGGATTCAGGTTTCTCCGCATCCAATTCGCATGACATGTGAGTCTTCCCGGTTCACACAGGTCCAGGGTGGCCTCGGCCCGCATTCCAAAAGGGCAAAAGTTCAGACCTGAATCGCACCTGAACTGGTGAACAGGGACGCACCGGACCGCATGCTGGGAACAGTGGCCGCACATATTTGAACCCGGCCTAAAACATATTCTGGAATAGCAACCTTCACTTGGATACAGCTATTAGATGAAGAAAACAAGTGACTTCTCTAACATACTAAAAAGGACCTTAAAGAATAGGTTCACCTTTTTGGAGCATGTTACACATTAGACCCAAATTTAGGGTATAATGTGTAACATGCTCCAGGCCTGCCCCTCTGCACCCCCCTTTTTCCCCATAATAGCAGGTGGGGGATCTCCTCCCCGCACCTGCTGCCACTTTTTCACTGACACCTGCATCATTCTTTCACAGCAATATGTGAATGAATGATCTACAAGTCCACTGCTGCAGATAGCTTGTAGTCCAAGGGCGCTTATGAGTGCTCTTGTAGTTCATTGACACTTCCTCCAGCTTAGTAACGGTCTGCCCATATGAAGGTACAGACAAGTAAGCTGGTGGCGGTGTCTGCAGGAGTCTGACTTTGCACTTCGCAATCTTCTAATCGCGGGTGCAATAATCTGCAGGCACATGAAAATGAAAAAATGCAATTCCTGCAAAAATATGTGCATTTATTATTTTTTTCTTAACCACTAGCTTCCCAAGCCAATTCTGACAATTCTATCACACATGTAAAAATCTGCATTTTTTTTTGTTCGAAAATAACTGGGAACTCCCAAACATTATCTATTTTTTAAGCAGAGGCCCTAGAGAATAAAATGGTGGGTCTTGCAATTTTTTTATGTCACGCGATCGTTTTTTCAAAGCAATTTTTTGGGGAAAAAATACGCTTTAATGAATTTTAGGGAACACAAACACAATATATTAGCCAATATTTTGGTAAATTGTAAAAGATGATGTTATGCAGAGTAAATGCAACAACGAACATGTCATGCTTTATAATTGCACACGCCCGTGGAATGGTGACAAACTACAGTACATTAAAGTATCAGTAGGCAACGTTTAAAAGCTTTTACAGGTTACCAGTTTAGACTTACACAGGAGGTCTGGCCCTAGAATTATTGTTTTCACTCTGACGTCCCTGGTGATACCTCAGATATGTGGTACGATCACTGTTTACATATGCATGCAGGATCAACGTGTGTGTGTGTGTGTGTGTGTGTGTGTGTGTGTGTGTGTATATATATATATATATATATATATATATATATATATATATAATTTTTTTTTTAATTTACTTATTTTATTTAATCACATCCCTTGTGATAGCATGGGCAGTGGCAGCTCTTCTTTATGGAGAGGTCTGGGGTCTACTAGATTCCAGATCTCTCCTCTGGCCTTCAAAGCAGCTGTCACGTACCTGGTTGGTGAGCCTGACATGCAGAGGAAGGCCTCTCGTACAGCTACGGCTCAAGGGCCACCAATGGTGAGACAGCAGCCACTGGAGTACGGCGAGGTAAGAGCGCCTAGGATCAGTCCACTGGTCTGTGCGGGTAGTAGCCAGGAACCCAGGATTGGCTGGTAGCAGGCACATGAGACAGCAGACAAGCTGGCAGGCTTGGCAGATGAGAGACTGTGGATGCACAAACAGGAAGCAGGGACCTGAAGATGCTGAGCTGGACTGTAGGAGCTGTACCAAGCTGGAAGCAGGGTCAGGCAAGCCAGGTCGGTAACGGGCAGGCAGATCAGGCATAAGCGTAAGGCGGCAGCGTAGTTGGGTCACTGGCAGGGTTGGCAACAGATGCAGGATTAACAGGAGCAGCAGGCAGAAACGGAGTCTGAGATAAGCCAGGGGTCAGAGCAGGTAGCTGGCAAGAATAGTCGGGAGCAAGCCGTCTACATCAGAAGTCAGACACAGGAATCAAGAACATACACAGACGTTGTAGACCAAGCAGCAATTAGTCATCACTGAAGCTCCGTTTAAAAAAAGGCCACTTGGCGCCAATCTTGGTGACAGGCGCGCATACGCGAACACGCAGTCACGTTCGCACATGCGCATTCGCATATGTGCCTGTAACTGTTCAGCTCGTTCTTTGTTTGCGCCTGTGCACATGTGTATGCCTGGAAATGGCAGCTGTACTATGCAGACGTCTTTCCTGACAGCAGCAGCTCAAACTAAGACCAGTTTGATCTGCTGCTTCACAAGGTGGTCACTGTTTGTAAACAAACAAACAAACCGGAAGTGACTTAATCGTTGTTGCTTCTGGTTTCTGACATCACACAGTGACAGGAACAATATCAGTTCATCTCACTGTGTCTGGGGAAACTGATGCCATCGGTCATATACCCGATCGGATGGGAGGGCCTGGTAAAGGCAGTAGGGGAGTGGGACCCCATTCTGCCACCTGTAAAAGTAATCTAGAGACTGCATAGCCCCTTGGATTACTTTTACTACATAGAGATTCGCCTGCTTGAAAAAATTATACCGGGATCATAGTTGTAGCCTCAACCATGATCCCATTATAAGGGCTTCAATACCAGGCCCTATTTATACATATGGTGGTGTTGAAGCGGTTAATGGTGAACTTATTCTTTAAGTCCAGTAACTTACAGGAATCAAAATGTATCTAAACCCAAAAACCAAAAATGCAAAACATTGTAGCTTACCAGTCCTTAGATGTTGTGGCTATATTCATTTTCCTTTATCAAGCTTACTTTCTTATATTTTCACTTGATGTTTCTGCCGTAACATATTCACAGTCCTAAAATGATAACACTCACTCACCCTTCTGTATAAAAACAACAGAAACAATATAGGACTACCTCTTTACCCCTCTTTTGTCAGCCAAACAATTTTTAAATTCTGTAAATCAATCTTATCATTTACAAACGTCAGCCTCCATGAAGTCCAACCATGCAGCTAACATTGCTGGATCAGCAACACAGCTTCCTATGACACTTCTCCACCTGTAGCCTTCTCACTAATATGACCCAAACTGATGGATGGTCACTGCATCCAGCACCAGATCGTCCCTGGAATTCCTTTTTTTATTAAAAAAATACTATTGTTACTTCATAAGGGGCAGATATTTACATCAATATGAATGCACATATTAGGGCTTTTTTTCTCAAACAATAGGTGCTGAAACTTAACCACGGCCCCACAAAACCCCTCCCCCCACACACACCCTCCAAATCACATAAAATAGTGGGTGTGTTCAGTCAAATTTCACAAAAACAGTGGGAGGGTCTTAAAGGGGCATTAAATGCCAAAATTGCATTACATACAGAGTGCAGTGCTGTCACTTGTAAACACAGAAACCAGACTTCTGTGTTTACAAGTGATTATGGTGACCAGGCCCCAAGGGGTCTGAGCCAGAGGTGGTAGAACTGAGTTCCACCAAGTTCCCCCTGGAAGAAAAGCCCTGGCACATTTCAATATACACCTGCTCTGATTTGTAAATGTGGATAAGTGATTGGAAGGGTGTCATTTCAGGCCTTTAAAACTGATACCATGACTCCAGCTAATCTTTTTGAAAGTATTAACAAGTCTATTAATTATTGACAAGTAACTTTGGTATAGGCTTGTAAAATTGTGCCCTAGAAGCAATAAACCCAGTTCAGCGTGTAACATACTATGTAACCTTACATTCCTTCTACAGTGCAATTACCTGGACTGTTACCTATACACCCACTGAGGACTCATTTCTGACAGTTCTGAATCCCATCCTGGTGCAGGAGGAGCGCAGAGGGGATCGGTAATCAGATCTCAGCATGACGCTGGAAAATCCTTGTGGCAAACAGGCACATGAGAGGCGCCAAGGACAAAGGTCCCTCACCCAGGTGACACGTAGCAGATGGCTTTGTCTGCACAGAGATTAAAGGATTTTGCATGCATTAAAACTACTTGTGTGGATTTCTTGATTAATCACGTGAGGAGACCTGCTCATGTGAATAACCTATCAGTGGTTTGTACGCAGCATTATAACAAATTGAAAACAATACCAGCAAGTGTCCATACACAAATGGACAGATACATTATCATGACGTTACTACAACACCAATCCAAAACTTAAGCTGGCCATACGTTATATAATTGTCTTATTCCATTTCTTTTAGATTTACCTTTAACTATTTAGTGCAGTGTTTCTCAAACTGTTTTGTCTTGCAGCGCACCAAATAGATTTAAAAATTTTCACAGGACACCAGAAAAGACTTTAGTGGTGAAGAACTTATTTATTTTTACATAAGGTATATATTTAACCACTTGCCGACCAGCCGCCGTCATTATACATTATACTTTTTTTTTTTTTTTGGATTGAAACTTTCAAATTGATACATTTCGAATCAGTCGAAAATAAAATGTTATATTTTTTCTATTCGAATGCGGCAAATTGAACTTCATCAAATCATTACAATGACTCTTTAAATCACCTTTGGCTTAACAAAGACAGCATTATTTCGAAATGGTACACTAATACAGTGTTTCTCAACTCCAGTCCTCAAGGCGCCCCAACAGGTCAGGTTTTCAGGATTTCCCTTAGATGAAAGGGCTGTGGTAATTACTAAGGCAGTGAAGCTGATCAAATCACCTGTGCAAAATCATGGAAATCCTGTAAACATGACCTGTTGGGGCGCCTTGAGGACTGGAGTTGAGAAACACTGCACTAATAACACTCACAGACTTTGATTTCAGAAATGGGTTTACAGTTCAAATTCGAATGGAAAATTCAATTTGAACTTCAATTTGAATTTCCGAAATTCGGACAAATATTGTGCTGTTATTCGGAGCATTTGGTAAACTTTGTTTAGACTGTAATTCAGGTATTCAGATATATCCGAATCTCCACATAATGAAAAATTTCTCCAAATATTAATTCGGAATGAAAGGAACTGTACATGTCTAAGGTGAAGGATGTATCAGCTTTCAAGAGCAAATCAGATTGAAGCGATTGTAATCTTCTTTGTACTTTCGCTTGCGTCCTTGCTTTTCATTTAACAGCTTCTCTTTCAGAGTTCAAGACTTGTTTAAGTATTTTTCCATCGCTAAACAATTAACAAATTGTATTTATCAGCATCAAAGTTGGAATGGAATGGTCTCTATTATTATAATATAATTAGAGCGATTGAGTTCTCCCGAGATCTTGCACAAGTCTCACATTACGAAAGGAACCAATGACAGAGATTGAGTTTTTATATATATTACTTTTTTAACTTTTGCAACATTGATTTACCATTTCATTTTTAGATATGTTCAAGGTTTCAAAACGCTAGCAATTTTAAATATTTCTCAAAACTCCCATGGCACACCTGCAAATCTCACGTGACACACAGCTGAGAATCACTGATTTAGTGCAAGGGCCTGCCTGATTGCATACAAATTTCACATGGGCGCCCCTGCTAAGCGGAATCTTCATGCTCAGCAGGGGATCTCGCCGATGATCCCTGCTGAGCAGGCAGATGACAGGTCTGTGTCCGTTCCGCTATGCAGAGCAGACACAAACACAGTCCCTCTCTCCTCTATGGGTCAATCTGGTGGATCGGATCGGATGGAAACGGACTGCCTGTTCGTTTTTCATCCGAAGCCATTCGATCCACCAGACAGATGGAAAATAGAACCAGCACCTGTCTGTTTTTGGTGGACAGGATCAGATCGGATGGTGGCAAGTGTCAGCGGACATCTGTCCGCTGACATCCACCGCTCCACAGAGGACAATGCAGGGTCCGATCAGGTCCACCTGAAAAACTGATAGGCGGACCTGATCGGACAGCCTGTGTGAAAGGGGCCTTTAGGTTTGACCTCACATTATATGGGTTTGGTAAATCTAAAATAAATTTTTACAAGCAAATTGTATAATGTGTGATCAGCCTTACTTCATACAAGTATACCTAGATAGATAGATAGAGTGTCTTGTATGAAAGTTTATATTCCAAAATATAAAATTTGGTGTTTTGATCTGTTTCATCAAATCTTTGCCTCCTCTACCACTGGACTACAATAAAAAATAGCTTTTATTTGGCACTGTCTTATAAATTATACACATAACTCACTTCCAGTCCATATGACTTCTCCTTTACTGTTGTTTTGGTTTTTGCGCTTTGCATGGTGTCTCTTCTCTAACTTTTTTGGTCTCTTTCCAGGGGCTTACTACTTTGGCCAGTTTTCTTTAATGCCTTTTAATAGGTCTGCTCTTTCTATGATTTGCAAGGACTTGTAAGGACTCTTACTTTCCATGTGCAGATTGCTGAGGCTTTGGCTACCTATAAAATTAAACAATTGACCTCCTCCTTCCCCTCCCAAATTGACCAGACGACACAGTCGAATGGCCATAGCAGCCTTTTTATTATTCTTTCAAACAATTGAAATACAAAAAACTTCATAAACACTCGTAATGCATGAATACATAACCACATATAATACACACCTATTAACAAAATACCTCAGCCTAATCCTACCTGATCTAAAGATCTTTGAAGGCCTATTTACTTTTTACCAACCAGTTATAACTGTCACCCCATGAAAGGCCCCCAGCTGCAACTTACACCAGCTTGGGGACAATTACCACTTACTTACTACCAGATACAACCAACTTAAAACCCCCCAATGTTACCATTGTATTATTAGGAAGGAAAGACCCAATAGACCTCCCTCCGCTGCTATGACTAGTAATAAAAGAACCCATAATTGAACAGTCAGGTAAAACTTACCCACCTAAACTTCCCGCTATGGAAGCCAAACCACATTAGTACAAAATTGGCAAAAAACATCCCCAGACCAAACCAACTAGGGAGGGTGGGCGGGAGAAACCTTCCTGACACTGTGAGAAGCTCCCTGTCATGACCTTGCAGTAATACATTCATGACCTGTCTGTCTCTTACCTGGTCTGTGTATCAGCCTTGAGGCTTGTACTCTCACACCTGCATGCTTAAGTAATCTTCCCTCTGTGTGGCTCCACCCTAGCCTCAACAGGAACCACTATTTAACACCGTATTCTCCAAGCCTGCCTTGTCGTGCAATATTGTGTGTTTGGCTTCCTGTTTGCCGTGTGCAAGTTAGTTTCTGTCTCTGTTACCGATCTTGGCGTGTTCCCAACTATTCCTGTCTGCTTGTGACCCTGACCTTTGGCGCGTTCTCGACTATCCCTGTTTGCCTGTGATCCTGACTTTTGGCGTGTTCTCTGTTATCCTTGTCTGCTAGTCGCCCCGACATTTGGCTCCTTACTATCTCCTTACTATCCCTTGCTGTCCTGGGCTGCTGTTTCCTCTCCATCCTGCTGTAGCCTACCGTGACCATGAGCTGGGAGACCCTGGGGGCCGCGACCTTGAGCCAGTTGCAGCCCAGTCCATCCTCACCACTCGAGGCTCTGGTGAACACCTGCTGGCTCTTAGACTCCGCGCCCTGGGGAATCTATGCTCTAACTCACTGTGGGATCCGTGTTGGTGCTCCAGGGGACCTGCCTTCCTGAACCACCCTGAGTTCCATCTGCAGCAGTCAGCCTTAGGGTCCACTATCATAGCGGTGCACTCCTGACCCCAACGGGGTGCATCTGTCACCTGGATACAGGTGACCTGACACTCCCACTGATCTCCGACAGAAAAACCTCCTCCCCTCCACACCCTACTAGATACCCCCCATCACTTTGGGACCCAATCATCTAAGAGAATAACCCCTTTTCATATCATACCACTACTCACTCTGCCTCACTGCCCACCCCAGTCATGCTGACCCTCTTCCCAGTTTCACTCCAGGCCATATACTTTACTTTCTATAACTATCTTTTGCCTCTCTCTTCTTTACATTCCCTCATTTCTCACTTTTAATCTGTATCCTGCAAACACTCTTTTTTTCGAGTAGCATCTTTATTAGTACCAGTGACCCATAAAAACAACATAAGTGCTCAAACAGAACGCCTCCAAAACCCAGCATGTTTCACCATCACTGATAGAGGGGGTACAGGCAGTCATCTCATGTTGGTATCATGCCTCGTTGGCTCAACAGGGGGTTCTGGGCATGACGGGAGTGTCCATGGGTGATGCAACACACCCAATGTATCTTACATATAGTTACATAGTAGGTGAGGTTGAAAAAAGACACAAGTCCATCAAGTCCAACCTATGTGTGTGATTATGTGTCAGTATTACATTACATATCCCTGTATGTTGCGGTCATTCAGGTGATTATCTAATAGTTTCTTGAAGCTATCAATGCTCCCCGCTGAGACCACTGCCTGTGGAAGGGAATTCCACATCCTTGCCGCTCTTACAGTAAAGAACCCTCTACGTAGTTTAAGGTTAAACCTCTTTTCTTCTAATTGTAATGAGTGGCCATGAGTCTTATTAAACTCTCTCTTCTGCGAAAAAGTTTTATCCCTATTGTGGGGTCACCAGTACAGTATTTGTAAATTAAAATCATATCCCCTCTCAAGCGTCTCTTCTCCAGAGAGAATGAATATCTTGCTTTTACATTCCCATAAATCTAAAATTCACACCTTTTTTCTGTCCTTACAGAAGCCTGCACTCACAAGTCACTAAAGCCCCTCGCCTATACACATCAGGCGTGGTTGCCAGGTCATTCAAAACAAGGTTGTTGTGATTGTTGCAGCAAGCTGCAAAAAGGGTAATTCAGTGACCCCAGGGCTCTATTAGAGCGGACATAAGGAAGTAACTCCTCTACCTGTTAAAAAAAAAACGCCTGCCCAATTTTTGGCAAAAGACCAACATGGACCTGCTTAAAAAACGTCACTCCAAATTGGAGTTGACATCTGTAGAAACCACTCAGATTCTCTATGGTAGCTCCACATTCCCTCAGTTACAATTTCTGTATTGGTTCTATAAAAAAGTGGGTTGCTCACAGTAATGAGTTAAATGTTGGCTCATATATTAACAAATAAAAAGTTAGCTGGAATTTTGTTAGGGACCGCACCTTTTTTTTACCCTTTTTTAAACTAAAAAACAAAAACATATTTATATTCTTGCTTACCAGCTGTTAGATGCGTGGTCTGCTTTATTTTAATATTTTTCTGACTTTTTTTTTTTTTTACCTGGTGAGCCTACCAGTAACATAATTTCGGTCCTGGGTTGATACCTTTCATTCACTGTACTGTATTTCTGAAAGGGTAACTCCACTCTTCTAAGGAAAAAAAATCAAAATTATAAAAAAAATAATATACAATTGCATCACAAGTCATATTGTAATTGAAAGTTTTCACTTTCAATTGATTTTTTTTTGAGCATTTTTAAAGAGGAACTGCAGTCTGCTCACATAATTTGTAATAAAAACATCTTTGCCATTCGGAAGCTTCTCTCCAACCATTTTGCATATTATTTTATATATACTGTAATTCTGTACTTGCCAAATATGCTGTAGAAATATCCCTCCACTATCTTAGCGGGAATTATCACCAGGAAAATCAGAGAGAGTGGATCTCCCCAGATGGGAACACAGGCAGTATTTGACCAAGCGTCTAACCCTTCCCTACGTAGAAGAAAAAAAAATATTGCTACCTTATACTGGAAAGAATAATATTAATTAAATGTCAACCCAATAGTTTAGAATGAAAGGCAATGTAAAAATAGATATTTACTTTCATTCCTGTGAAACTGCCTTTCTACACCTGCCCCATGCACATTGGACAGTGAGCTGCAGGCAGGAAGCACAGGTGCACTGACATGCCCCACTACTGGCAGCCTGTCAAGCTCTATGAGAGGCTTGCAGCTGCTGTGGCTGGATGGTGCACCTAGTGGTACAAGTGTTTAGGGTAATATGTGTCCAGGGACGGATGCCAAGAACGCAGACTTCTTGTGTTCCAGGCATTCTTCCATGAGCGCATACTGCCCAAAATGTTTCTAGCACTAGGTGCAACGTTCAGCCACAGCAGCTGTCAGTCTCACCTAGAGTCTGCCAGAATCAGTGCTAAACTGTGCCCTCCACGAACAACGAAATGCCAGAGCTGGTATTAAACACCCAGCGCACATGGCACCTAAATGTCTACAAGTGAGACTCACAGGACTGCAGAATATATGTGATGCTGTGATTCTCTTATCCTTAGCTCGAGTGGCTCTATAGAATTTTCTGTGTGGCAGGAGTTGAGAGACACCCTCTCTGGAAGTGTTCAAAAGAAGTCTCAAACACATCTGCTCAGCCAGGCATTTGGCAGCAATTAAATTCATTTCATCACATTGACAAAATCTACAACTCAGTCATTTATACGATGTAAGGAGCTTTGAATTTATGGCAGGGAAGTACTAAATAAGGATAAATACACAGCATCAAAAGACTACTGAAAACAAGGGAAGAATAAAATGCACACTTGCATGATGATAAGCCTACTGAGTTTGTATTTGGGTTGATCATTGTGGAAGATCAGGCAGATTCCTTCCTCCCGTGCATGACCTATGTTAGCAACCATGGACTCACCTGAGCTTTCCTTATGATAATGATTAAAGGATCTATTTATAAATGTTTTCACCGGAGATTTCTCCCATTGTTCTCACATTCATTTAATAAAATGTGAGGATCCTTGGTGAAAGTTGTGAGCAAATCTTTATAAAAACCATCCCCTAGCATAATGACAAAACAATAACTATGATTCCTTAAAAAAACTCAATAACCAAGAGAAGGAGGGTGTTTATTAGGGTTAACAAAGGGTTAAAAAAATAGGCATACCTTTTTTTTCCGTATAAAGCCGCGTACACACGAGCGGAATGTCCGACAGAAAAAGACCGACGGAAGCTTTTCATCATCTATTCCGATCGTGTGTGTGCCTCATCTGACTTTTTTTTTAAATTCTGACGGACCTAAAAATAGAACATGTTCTAAATATTTCCGACGGAACCAATTCCTATCGGGAAAACCGCTCGTCTGTATGCTGTTCCGACGGTCAAAAAACGACGCATGCTCTGAAGCAAGTACGAGATGGAAGCTATTGGCTACTGGCTACTGAACTTCCTTTTTCTAGTCCCGTCGTACATGTTGTACGTCATTGCGTTCTGGATGGTCGGACTTTGGTCAGACTTTGGTTTGACTGTGTGTAGGCAAGACCGCTTGAATGGAATTCCATCGGAGAAACCTTCGGAGTTTATTCCGACGGCAAAACCGGTCGTGTGTACAGGGCATAAGGGTTCCTTGCAGACATTTGCAGACTATATTGTGTTTACAATAACTTTGTATTATTTAGCAGTTCCTGGCTGTCAGCTGGACAGCTGGTAATTGCCAGTAATATTAGTGGGGGAGAGGGGCTGAACGTAGATAAGCCCTAGAAACTTTGTTGAAGTTCTTTTATGGCATATGTCATATGTTTAAAATCTGTAAAGTGGTTCTAACGGCATGATCTTTTTTACTTTAATGCGTTCCCTGCATTAAGGTTATAAAAAATGTCCCCTTGAATATATCGCCCATTCACCCTCTTTTACGCTTACTTGAGTTCTATCTCAATCCAGCACTGTGCAGCAGCTCTCTCTTACTCTCCTCACAGGGCTCAGTGAGAGCAGTGGGAGCCATTGGCTCCCACTGCTATCGGCAGGGGGGTCAGGGCCAAGCTGCCCAATACCACAGGTGTGCAACCATAGGAAACAGCTTGCTATGGTGGTGCACTGAGAAAAGGAGGAGCCTGGAGCGCTGGCAGGGGACCCAAAAAGAGGAGGTTCAGGACCGCTCTAGCTGATTTAGCAGGTAAGTATAGCATGTTTGTTATTTTAATTAAAAATATATATATAATAAACTTTACAATGACTTCAAGTGGTTAAAGGTGCAATGGTCTTTAAACTACCTTGGACCTGTTTTTGTGCCAAAAGACAGTTCTTCATTAGCCTCATTAGTTTACCTCTTTCTGTAAAGTGACAGTACACTAATAACAAAGAAAAAAAAAAGGAAAAACACAGCTACAAAAAAACACAAAGGGTCTTCAATGCATTAATGTGCATGTTACAGAAATGCAGCATGCATGTGTTAATACATTGCGGTGCCATTCATTTTCAAAGGCATCCAAACACACTAAGACAATACACCTCTGATGCACATGAATTGCAGCACAATACAATACACGGTATTGCACTACATATTGTTATGCGCTTCATTTGAAAAAGTGCTGCATGTGTGCTTTTTTTTGTCAGTACTGGTGCGTTGGTAGCCCATTAACTTAACAAGGTTGGCTTAATGTATTGCATGTTAATGCACACATTAATGCAACATGCTATATAAATCCGGCATGATAACAATAATATTATAATAACAAACTAGAATGTAAAGGTGAAAATGTTTTTTTTTTTTAATGAAATAAACTAAACTCCTACTGCTACAACTACTACTAGTTTAAATCTAAAACATGACTGATGTATTGCTGACTTCCCGGCTGCCATGACAGTACCTGGCTCCCACCTTATAAATAAGACACAACCACTTTAGAATGGCCATAGCAGCCTTTTATTAACAAGCACATTTTAACCAATACATCTTTTATCACATTCCATGAAAACAAAACTGACTGACTCTTTTAAGTCCTGGTATTTTGGTGACAAACATGGTCTACCAACTCGACTGTATCAAGCACCAGTTCCATACCACGGTCCCCAGCAGCAACTACACCGACACAGGGACAATTAGTTACCACATTATCACCTGATACAGCCCCAATACCGATGTTGCCTTACTGACATCACTTATTTGGGAAGGTACCCATACCAAAGACGGCCCCACCCATAATTCTCCACAGACAATTTTGACCATGCCCACCTTCAAAACCCTGAGACCCCTGCCACAGACGCCCAAGTGCAAAACCTCTTACTTGGACGGCCTACCACAGACGAAAAGCCCTCTGAATACCCTCCTGCAGACCCAGAAACCACATATCTATCCCGATGGCGTTCAGATGGACCCCATCCCCCCCGTAAATAGATCCAGTTACATCCCTCCAACTACAAATGGCGCACCGCTAGGCTGCCGTTTCTGACAAAAAATGTTGCCACCTCTTTGTTTACTTTGATCCTCGCCTTATTGATCGTATCCAAAGAGCGGACCAGGCGCCAGGCGGATCTGCCCACAATGTCGGACCAAACCAAGATGGTGTCCGGGAAGAAGGATCTCAAACGAAGAAAATCCAATTTTATGTCCCAGATCAAATCCTGGGCAGCATGGAACCTGCAACATGCAACAACAGGATATCCAGGGGTCTATCCAATCTGGCATAGCGATTGACTTCTAACAACAAATGAGACCACAGCATACCTGGATCACCGATCCACTTCACCAGTGGCGGAATTACCAGGGTCGCAACAGTCGCACTTGCGACGGGGCCCTGGCATTCCGTCACTGTAGGGGGGCCCAGTGGGGGTTCCTATTCACAGCGCCCTGAGCGGAGAGCATGTCTCTCATGTAACAGCAGCACAGAGACACCGGCATTGACAGTTTTATTTCCCACTCCGTCCGTCCTCTCTCGCACGCACGCTCCGCAGGCAGTCAAGTGTAAAGCTAACAAGCTCACATTTCCCGCAGAGCACACAGGAGGGGGGAGGGGGGAAAAGGGGGAGCAGATCAGCTGTGTTTCCTGTGTTATCCCGAGAGAGGACGGATGGAGTGGGAAATAAAACTGTCAATGCCGGTGTCTCTGTGCTGCTGTTACATGAGAGACACGCTCTCTGCTCAGAGCCATACTGTCCTGAGAAGACAGAGGACTCTGATGGGCACTGATAGGGGACACTGATAGAAAGCACTGATAGAGGACACTGATGGGCACTGATAGGGGACACCAAAAGAAGGCACTGATAGGGGGCACTGATAGAAGACACTGATAGAAGGCACGGCCACTGATAGGGGGCAATGATAGGGGACACTGATAGAAGGCACTGATAGGGGGCACTAATAGTGGGCACTGATAGGGGGCACCAATGGGAGGCACTGATAGGATTTACTGATGAGCACTGAAGGGAGGCACTGATAGGGGGCACTGAGAAGGCACTAGGGGGCACTGATAGGGGACACTGATAGGGGGCACTGAGAAGGCACTAGGGGGCACTAAGAAGGCACTAGGGGGCACTGATAGGGGACACTGATAGAAGGCACTGATAGGGGATGCTTATAGGGGGCACTGATGGGAGGCACTGATAGGATTTATTGATGAGCACTGAAGGCAGTATGGATGGGCACTAATGGGCAGCATTGAAAAGTACTGATAGGTGGCATGGATGGATGCTGTTAGGTGGCAATAATGAGCACTGATAGGTGGTGCTGATAGACAGATTTGATGGACACTAATAGGCGACATTAATGAGCACTGATAGGTAACACTTGTAGGTGGTATTGATGGGCACTGATAGGCGGCATTGATGGGCACTGATAGGCAGCATTGATGGGCACTGATAGATGGCACTGGTGATTGGGGCACTGATTATCAGTGTAAACAATTTACTGACATTCTTGACAGTTAATGGTAGTCCTTTCCTAACACAGACACAGCGTGGAAGGAAAGGGCTGCGGATAACCGGCAAGTCTGTTTACATGTGATCAGCTGACATCATATGGTAAAGGGCCACTATGATTGCGCTCGATGCACGTCCCAGGGGGCATGCGGGAAGCACGGTTTTGGGAGGATGTCCATGGACACCCTACAAAAATTGAAAGCCCGGGGCTCGGATGGAAGGGGGGGGCCATCTTGGTTTTTTGCACCGGGGCCCTGAAGGTTCTAGTTACGCCTCTGCACCTCACACTGGCTGTACTCCGTAGATCCCCAACTGCCTGCCCTCTGGTCTGACTGCAGCCCTCTTGGCTCCCCAAAAAACGTAGGAGTGGCCGAGAATCCATACCAAACATTCTCTGTCTGAAAAACATAAAATTCACACATTACAGCAACACTTAACGACCAGAACATAAAACAGTCAGAGACAAACCAATTGCCAGAACAATGACAGACCAGAACACAGGGAGAACGTAACAACTAGCAAACTTATAAGAGATGAGAACCAACATATAAACTCAAATGCTGGGATTCCCAGCGCCCAATGCGTTTCAAAACCTGATCACCCAGACCCCATCTTGCAGCCTCCGTGGCAACTCCAATCCTAAAAGAAGTCAGTTGGGGGAAACCCAGCAAACAGTAGGAACTTCCTGAAAACTGAGTTGAACTCAAACGCCAAACCGTCGACATGTGTCAGAAAAGGCCTGGGCCCAATCGACCTGAGATTCAACCAATCGATCACAGCAGTGACCGGGCAAGCAGAAGAATAGGGAACTCATCCAAGCTCAACACTAGTCCCGCGACCCAACTGATCAGTCTTTAATCTACAAATAAACAAAGAAACCCTGTCATCATGATGTCTGAATCCCCCAACCCTCCTCCGACATAGGTAGAAGGACTCACTAGTTTACCCACCCGAAGGGCCCTGAAAAAAAACAGAACAAACGCGTTTCTAAAGAGGACTGCTTTTAAAGAAGAAGAGCAAACCTTAGACAGATGCTCTAAGAGCACTCCTAGCAGGTCGAATGAAATGGGGTGGCGGGAATCCGGAACCCGCCAGCCTTTCCTGTAACCCCGCAGAGCTTTTTCACCAAAAAGGATTTTGTAACGTCCGCCAACCCCGAAAGTCGAAACAGGAATGCAAGGCCCGCCATTTTGCAATTCAGCGAGGAAATAAAGACAGCTTCCTCGAAGTTCTTACCAATGAAATATAACAGAACCTGCAACCGATCGTCCTCCTGAAAGTACCCACCAACCGAACTTACCAATTGGTGGCGTTCGCGCCAGACCCATTCGTATGCTGTCCATGTGGAAGGACTAATCGACTGCCGAATCAAAACAGCTACGGTGGCAACTTGCAAGGCGATGTTCCACAACTGACTGGGGCACGGAATTCCGAGCTGCTCCACCTCCGGTGCCAACTGGCGGAACTTTTCCTACCGCAGGCGACAAAGGGCATCAGCCACCGTATTAGTCACCCCAGGCACATGGACAGCATACACAAAAGCATTTAAACTCAGACAACGTTGAACTGAACGCCTAAGCAAACGCACAACAGGAGACGAAGAAGCAGTATTGGTATTAATGGCATTCACTACCCCTAAGTTATTGCAGTGAAACCAGACACGTTTGTTCCTGAATTCCTGTCCCCATATTTCGACAGACAACACTATGGCGAACAATTCCAATAGCACGAGGTTGCAATTGAAGTCTAGATTACTCCAGGCCTCCGGTCGTTGTCCCGCGCGCCACTGGTCTCTAAAATAGGCTGCATAACCCACCAAGCCTGCCGCATCCGTATAGAGGTCCAAATCAAAGTTGGACACCATCCCCTCCATTGACAAGGACCGCCCATTGTACTTGTCAAGAAACATCTCCCAGACCCGCAGATCTTCCCGGTGTTCCTTGTGGAGTCTCACAAAATGGTGGGGGGATTTTGCCCCAGCAGTGGCAGCCAACGGCAAAAGACTCGACCTATAGGCATGATGCGGCAGGCAAAATTTAGCTTACCCAGAAGAGACTGCAGGGATCGTAATTGCAATTTTTTGCAACGACACATACTGACAACTGTCCCCCGAAAATCGTCCAGCTTTTCCATGGGCAGCCTACATTCCATCCTAATCATATCAATGATGATACCTAAAAATTTCAGTCTTTTCCTGTGCCAAAGGCACCCCAAAAACCCCAAACACATGCTGGGCCGTGGCAAGAAAGATCTGGCAAGTCCGAGGACCGATGACCAAGAAATCGTCCAAGTAATGGATAGTGGACTTTAAGCAAACAAAAGGCTGCCTCAATGTCAGTTTTGGCTAGTAGCGCGCCCTTGCCAATCTTGAGCAGCCATGCAATGGCATCTTCAAAAGAGGCAATTGTGTCATTGACCGAACCGCCCCAAGGATGGGAAAGATGGTGGATAAGGCAGAATGTATTGCTTTCCCTCTTGGGGACCACTCAGAGAGGAGAAACCACCAAGTTGGCAAGCGGCGAGAAAGAAAAGGGACCCGCCATCCTACCCAAGGACACTTTCTTAGCCAATTTAGTGGAAACCACCTCAGAATGCAAGTTCGCAGAGCATAAGTTAGCCCCCACCGGAGGGATACTAGACATCATACAGGGAATCGGAAAACCAATAGTAAACCCCTGCAACAAAAACTGCAGCGGCCCTGTCCGGGTACCTACTGAGAAAGGGCGCCATTTTTTCCACCCTAACCGGAGTTCTTGCTTTTCTTCCTCCTTTTTACTTTCGTCCGGCTTTACGTTATCCAGATTAAACTTTTCAAGTGGTAGAAGGGAAAATATCTCAACATTTTCCCCCTTCCAAATCTTTTCCCTCACCTCCGGCTTAAGATGTGCACCTAAAGGGCCCTCGAAGCAGACGTAAACCTTGCATTTTGCCGTGTCAGATAAACGCACACCATCGGAGGCCCCATCCGCCTTCTTGAATTCTGATGCAGTCTTTGGCGCACCTTCCGACGAAGCTACTACAGGAGCTGTGATGACCCGGTCCGCTTCTCTTCCTACAGTGGTTGCCGCGGCCCCTGGCACCTCAACGGCGAGTCCTGGCGGCGATCGCGTAGTTCCGGGATGACTGGTTCCTGGACGACTGCGGGAGAGCAGACTGCTCCCCCACAGTCAACCAGGCTGACACTGGTGAACTTACCTGAGGATAAGAAACCCACACCCAACACTGTGCACCAACAGATCCCTCAACCCCGACAACCAGGTCTGCAGCATCTGTACCATTAACCCCTCCTGCCCAGCAATACCCACTGAGGCCGCAGCCAGGGGACCACCCAAACCACCACCCCAAGAAGTGAGAAGCTGAACAGGGGGGAGCACAGATTTAACAACAGAGGGCTGCACAGAACTAACAGCAGAAGGCAGCACAGAGCTAGAGGCAGAAATGACAGGCAATGGGACAGACACACAGGCAGACTTGCCAGGCTGACCCGGCGTGGGAAGTCGCACAGTCGTGCCTTCAGATCCCTGCTGATCTCCCACTCCACCATTTATGTCTTCCTCCCCCTGGGATACCTCGCCAGACTCGGAAGCTGTAAGCTCGCCCTCAGACCTGTCCTCCTCGCAAACAGCAGTGGCGGCCAGGGAAGCGTTAATGCATGCTGCGAGTCCCGACCGGGCACTTGTTGACAACTTCAGCCGCAGCAGAGAGGCCTGCATAATTACCCAGCTCCCTCCTTCCTTGCAGAGCACTTTGCCTGGCAGCCCCGGCCGCAGATGCCATCCTCTGGTGTGGAACCGGGGGCGGCGACACTGGAGCCGGATGCCTGGAACCTCGGCTTCTGCTGGATGGAGTCCGGGCCACTCCTGGGGACAGTCCGGCACCCGCTGGAACCTCTCTCCCATGCCGGGCTGCGCTAGCAGCAGGGAAAGACCCTGATGAGCCAGCCACATGGTCCTGGGCACCAGTAAAAGGGGGTAGAGTAAGTGGCTGACTGTGAACTCCTGCCTGTGGAGAGGATTCCTTCCAGCCCTGCAAGCAGAAGAAGGGGGCTGCCTCTTAGCTTTTGGTGCTGAAGGGTCCCTAATGGTGCTCCTAGTGGGACGGCCAACCCCAGGGGTCATCTCTGGACTAAGGCGCTCAGGAGGGCAAGACCTTCTAGCCCGTGGTAATTGGGGGGTCGGTGTAGCAGGAACCTGCCCTGACCCCTGCAGCATGTCGGTCATCTGGGTCTCAAGCCACTGCGGGTTTTTCTGCATCCAATTCGCATGTCAGGAGATTGTTTGATTGTGTAGGACACTAGTGACACTGTGACACTAGGAGGAGGAAGAGGGTGGGAAGCACCTTTGTAAGGATGTCCTTATATTTTGACCACAGCTGCAGGTGTATACTCTCAGGCTGGGTTCACACAATTCCCGACCAATTCGCATGTCAGAAGATTGTGACCGGCTCTCTATGGAGCCGGTTCACACATCTCCGGAGCGGCTCTGGTGCGAATTACACAGGAGTCCTGTGCATTGACAGGTGTGATTCAGGCCCAAATTCCAAAATCTGACTGAAACCGGTCCTGAAACGGTGAACAGGGACACTCTGTGCGACAGCATTAACCCAGCCTAATACAGCCTGGAGCAATACATATCTGGTAAACTTGGGTAAGTGACCTATACTAAAATACAGATGAGTTAAGTTTTATGGGATTTTCACAATAATTTTGCTACATTAATAACAAGGGTTCACAAAAATGTATACCATAATAAAAATTAGTTTGATAGCAGGCATGCATATGTTATAATGTACGGACAGCAAATTGATCACATTAAATCTTCTAGGCAATAAAGACAAGTTTGATCTTTTTCAAATCATAATTTCATTCTGTCCAATAATATGTTGGTTGTTGGACTGTAAAACTGTGCCATCTAAAAATATGAATATGGATCAAATACTTGGCAATGAGGGCCAAAACACTTCAGAACTCCTACATCACGTTCCTCAGGTCTTTTGATTCAGTGGTGATTTGCTCAGTGACACCTTCTGGAGGGTCTACAAAAAGCTGCTGCAATTAGCAGCTTCAGTTATTTATTTATTTATTTCAGGTACTTATATAGCGCCGTCAATTTACGCAGCGCTTTCCATATACATTGTACATTCACATCAGTTATTTTTTACTATCAAAACTGCTAAGGATACTAGAAGCTTCATTCATGAGAGCTAGTGACTCTAACTGAACTTACTCTGCATGGAATCGAAAAGTAGGCAAGCTTTGCATGTGCTTTTTTACTTTGAGCCCTCGTTCACACCAGGTCGATTTGGCATGCAATTTGACATGCGATTTGGACAGTGCCGGCAACTGCACCGTCTGAATCGGTGCGACGCTGACTTTGCAGCACCGAACCGATTCCTAAAAGTAGTTCCTGCACTACTTTTGGTGACTTCGGGGGCGATTTCAATAGACATCTGTGCATGAACCTGCACAGATGTCTCTCAAATCGCCCCTGAAGTCGGACTGAAATGCTGGTTTTAAATCTTGCGAGTTCAGCTGAACTATTGCACGATTTCAAACCCGCATTCAGTGTGAACCTAGGCTTAATCCCATTTATTTTACTGTTGCTATGTCTATTTTTGTAATATTTTTTTCTGTAAATGTTGTCTTGACCTGTTCTTTTTAAAACGGTATTTAAAAATCACTAAGCTGATTCTCTAAATGCTCCATTCAGAAAAAAGCACCCCTTTCTCTTTTCTCTTTCCATATTTAAAACTCTAATAAAAATCTGATACAATCAGCGCAGATAAAAACTATGAATAATATAATACATTTATTGCTAGCTGAATAATGGAGGATAATTCACATCACCTCAAAATAAACCACATATACATAAAAAATGCAGCGCAATAGTGAATACCAGTCCAATGCAGTAAAACAAATATCTATAAGTCAGGCCAGATAAGGGCTATGTGGTTCTACTGCAAATTACCCTATCTAGACTGACTCATAGATATTCGTTTTACTGCATTAGACTGGTTTTCAATATTTTAAACTGTTTTATTCCTGTCTGTCGTGGCAGCAAGTGTCATAGGCATTTCTCAAAGGTAAGTATTGCTATAGAAATCATTTGTTAAAACATGTGGTGGTGGCTTGTTTGTGTAGCACTAAGTCTCGGTGGAGCTGCTGGTTTAAGCGGGCTATTACCTTCACTCTCGATACCTCTGTTTCAGGCACCGGGTCTAGGGTTTCGTTGAGTTTACCTCTGGACGATATAAGCACCAACACTAGAGTACGTTTTCAATGCTTTATTGAACCAAGTAACGAAGGAAGTAGCAGGAAAGAGGCAGGAGGAATACTGCAGGGAAGCTCAAAAACCTTTCTTTAGGTTCCTTTAGAACATCCTTTAAAGTTGAATACTGTAATTGAATGCAATCCTCTTTTTGTGGGACATGATCTTTGCTCGCCTGGATAGGCCTCTCTCACTTGCCTAGCAGCCAGTACGTAGCACGAACAAAAGTCTCTGCCACAGACTTGCTTGAAATGAACCTGTACGATCCTCTACCACAGGATGTATTGGTTCACGATGAATGTCAGACACAGTACTTGAACCTTTAAGCCAACCCGGCAGTACCATGTAATAAGACTGCTTCAGGATACGTCCTCCAACCGAGTCACCAGGCCCCTCTCCAGACCAGCACTCTGCATGATCCTTCCATGACGGGTCCTCCCCTGGGATCTTCTCAGTTGTCCAGCTTCTTCACTCTGGATAGACAGCTCAGGACCATTCCTCGGCTGCTGTGGTAGGCCCCAGACAGGCTTCTGGACCCACCCACGCGCCGCAGCGACGCGGGCCTCCGGAACAGAGGACCACGAGGTGGTACTCTAACACATACCTGTCAGCCAGGACGGCCAGCAGGTGGCTGAAAACGAACCCCTAAACATGGCGTCTGTCCCATAAATACCCTCTCCCAGAATGCAACTCGGAGGACCACAGACAGACAGGACAGAGGAGCACTCATCCGCTTTAACACATTGCTTTTCCAACACCCGCCGATGGCAACAACGACACCCACTGGCACAATGTGGAACCACACGCAACGTCAGCCAAGCTGGAACGGAGGAAAATCTAACTTCCTATAACGAGCAATTCACTAAATTTACCTATCAGATGGTTGATCATAAATCTACCAGCGCTACATTTGTGTGTGTAAAGGGTTAACTGAAGAGTGACCTGACCCCAGGGAATCCAGCGAAAGGTGAGGCTGGGAGTACAATCCTCACATTCTGATTGCTACAATTGATGTCAGACTACCACAGTCACAATTACTACCACAGACACTGGGGCATTTATTACTCCCACTGATTCTGGAGTTTTATTACTACCACAGATGCAGGGGCATTTAGTTCCTACCACCAATGCTGGGGCATTTATTACTCCCACTGTTGCTGAGGCATTTATTTACTACCACTGAACCTGGGGCATGAATTTTTCCCACTGGCACTGGGGCTTTCATTACTACAGACACAGGAACATTTATTACTCCCAGTGGCCTTCAGGGACAACTGACACAGGTGAGCCGAACACCCCCCGATTCGGTTCGCACCAGAACATGCGAATATGTGAACACCGTTAAAGTCTATAGGACACGAACATGAAAAATCAAAAGTGCTCATTTTATATGCAAGTTATTGTCATAAAAAGTGTATGGGGATTCGGATACTACCCCAGGGGACATGTGTAAATAGATGACTCTTGTATTATTAAGCTAAACTAAGGGACACTGCTGCAGATACCTGTGGATCTGATCCAAACAGACAAAAGTGATAAATGAAAAAATGGTGGTGTCTGCGCTGTGTGAAAGGAAGTGATATATAGTATACCCAAATACAATCCCTTTAGGCCATCAATCCTAATAAAAGGACAAAATTAACACAATATGGAATAAAATACAAAAGAAATAGGTAAAGTGAACAACAATCCTGTAAACTGTGATAAATCCTGATTGAAAATGTGTATAGGTAAACATGTGATGAACAATAGTGATGAATCCTTTTTTGAAGCAATATAAGTCTATGAATAAAGACATGTGACTGAATAAAACAACTTGATCGACTGGTGAAAAAATGATGGTGTGTAATGACAGTTGATATCACCACCAAAAGGCAATGTGAACTGTAATTGATAAGTCCCTCCACCAATATAGCAGGAGTGCTGCAAAAACGGCAAAACAGTGATAACACCTGTGGTTGTGCAAGCAGCTCACCTTACTGCCGTAAGGTATACAGCATAATTCGGTCACAGATGTTACATGGAATGGCAGATGCAAGACATAACAGTCCCCTCAAGGCTGTGTTTGATTGCTTGAATGGTCTCCATGCCAGGTTTAAAGCATATGAAGAAACACAAACATAAGGTTCATAGCATAATTCCGCAAGGTAAATGGAAGGGAATGGGACAGAAGCAGATCCACAAGTGATACACTGACTTTTTAAAATTAGAGCGTCATCAATCCACGAACGCAGAGTTTGTAAGCCCCTGTATATGGTCCTGGGTCTGTTCTTGCTCCAAGTCACTTCCAATAGGCTCAATAGATGGTGTTTTTAAAATATAAATAGAGAAGTGCCCATAGCGTAATCCCGTTTTTTAAAACAAATTTATTAGTAATATAAACACTCACATTTGAAATGGCACGGATAATGCAGAAAAAATGTAATTTAAACTTGCTCGCGGCTGTAATGTATTGCTGGGTGCCGGCAATATAGATAAAAATCAAGGGAAAAAAATGGTGTGGGTTCCCCCCAGTTCATAACAGGCCCTTTGGGTCTGGTATGGATATTAAGGTGAACTCCATGCCAAAATGTAAAAAAAAACCCAGCGTGGGGCCCCCCAAAATCCATACCAGGCCCTTCGGGCCCTCCTCCTGCACCATACCCGGCCACATGCCCTCAACATGGGGAGGGTGCTTTGGGGTCATACCCATTCACATGGGGGGGCTGGGATCTGGGGGCTTCCAGATTCTGATAAGCCCCCCGCCCACAGACCCCCACAAACATCGGGCAAGGGTTGTGGGGATTAGGCCCTTGTCTCCATCAACATGGGGACAAGGTGCTTTGGGGGAACCCCAAAGCACCCTCCCCAAGTTGAGGGCAAGCGGTCTGGTATGGTTCAGGAGGGGGGGCGCCTGCTCCCTATCCTGACCTGCCAGACGGCTTGCTTGGATAAGGGTCTGGTGTGGATTTTGTGGGGACCACACCCACGCCATTTTTTTACATTTTTGCGCAGGGTTCCCCTTAAAACTATACCAGACCTTAAGGGCCTGGTACGGATTTTGGGAGGACCCCCACGCCATTTTTTTTATTGGCGCGGGGTTCCCTTAACCATTTCAATATTCTATAATATATACTGCACTGACTGAATATAGATTATACACTGAATATCTAGTCTACACTAAATGTTGAGTGTGTGTATATATATATATATATATATATATATATATATATATACAGTATCCCACATAAGTACACTCCTCACATTTTTGTAAATATTTTATTATATCTTTTCATGTGACAACACTGAAGAAATTACACTTTGCTACAATGTAAAGTAATGAGTGTACAGCTTGTACAATAGTGTAAATTTGCTGTCCCCTCAAAATGGGCCTACTTACATACCGCTTTTTTTGTTCCTACATATGCCTTTGATGATCGTTACCATGTGAGTTTATCCATTTTATACAATAAATCTTTTATATATACGGTACCACGCTATGCGAGTGTTTCATTTATCTTTGCATGGTTTGTGAATATCGGATCTGAGCCCCCATTGGAATATTACCTACAAGCTGCTGTCCGAGAAACCTTTGCATCAAGTATCGTGGCTGTTCAAGCAGGTGCACCTTTCCAGTCAGCTGGTTAAAAGTCTTTACGACTTGGGCGGCATACGCCTTCCCAAGTCATCCACATCTGTTAAGCCTCCTTACGACTATAGGTGGTGGCTTACTTATTATTCCAACTTCCTTCCAAGCAAAGTCTGATAAATATGCCTCTGGATCTGTGGGATCATCCTCTTTAATTTTTGGACCCCTTCACCATATCTATTGATATCTTTTGGATTTTTGCATGATTGGACCTTTTTTTGTTCATATAGTGTCACACTTTTATATCACTTTAATTTCACTATTTTTCACATTTATATTTACTTTTTAGAGATTTAAGATATTAGAGTCACTTATTGTGTACTTGTATAAGGTTAAATGTCTTATTCCCTATTGGGCACAGTTGGATTATTATTAACCTTTACTGTTTGTGTGATAAGGTATTTACTCCATTATTAATTTAATGGTCAATTCACGGTTTATAGCGCTACACTTTTACTTTTTACCCTCAAAATAACTCAACACACAGCCATTAATGTCTAAACCACTGGCCACAAAAGTGAGTACACCTCTAAGTGAAAATGGCCAAATTAGGCCCAAAGTGTCAATATTTTGTGTGGCCACCATTATTTTCCAGCACTGCCTTAACCCTCTTAGGCATGGAGTTCACCAGAGCTTCACAGGTTGCCACCGGAGTCCTCTTCCACTCCTCCATGACGACATCACGGAGCTGGTGGATGTTAGAGACCTTGCGCTCCTCCACCTTCTGTTTGATGATGCCCCACAGATGCTCAATAGAGGTTAGGTCTGGAGACATGCTTGGCCAGTTCATCACTTTTACCCTCAGCTTCTTTTGCAAGGCAGTGGTCATCTTGGAGGTGTGTATGGGGTACACAGGGAGGGGATCATGCTCGGCTTCAGTATGTCACAGTACATGTTGGCATTCATGGTTCCCTCAATGAACTGTAGCTCCCCAGTGCCGGCAGCACTCATGCAGCCCCAGACCATGACACTTCCACTAACATGCTTAACTGTAGGCAAGACACACTTGTCTTTGTACTTCTCACCTGGTTGCCGCTACACACGCCTGAGACCATCTGAACCAAATAAGTTTATCTTGGTCTCATCAGAGCACAGGACATGGTTCCAGTAATCCATGTCCTTAGTCTATATGTCTTCAGCAAACTGCAGACTTTCTTGTGCATCATCTTTAGAAGAGGCTTCCTTCCTTACACTTTGCAGACCAATTTGATGCAGTGTGCGGTGTATGGTCTGAGCACTGACAGATCCTCAGGGTTCTTTGCCATGAGGTGCCATGTTGAACTTCCAGTGACCAGTATGTGAGAGCGATGGCACCAAATTTAAGACACCTGCTCCCCATTCACACCTGAGACCTTGTAACACTAACGATTCACGTGACACCGGGGAGGGAAAATGGCTAATTGGGCCCAATTTGGACATTTTCACTTAGGGGTGTACTCACTTTTGTTGCCAGCGGTTTAGACATTAATGGCTATGTATTGAGTTATTTTGAGGGGACAGCAAATTTACGCTGTTATACAAGCTGTACACTCACTACTTTACATTGTAGCAAAGTGTCATTTCTTCAGTGTTGTCACATGCAAAGAATTAATAAAATATTTACAAAACTGTGAGGGGTGTACTCACTTTTGTGAGATACTGTATATATATATATATATATATATATATATATATATATATGTAGCAATAACTCTCGGTGGAGCTGCTTGTTACCTTCACTCTCCTTTCCTCTGTTTCACCGCCACCGGGTCTAGGGTTCCAGCGACACCCACGGCTCAGTATGGAAACACACACAACGTCAACCAAGCTGGAACAGAGGCAAATCTAACCTTCCTAACGAACAAGTTACTAAATTTACCTATCAGATGGTAGATCGCAAATCTACCAGCGCTACATACCCCCCCCCCACTACAGTAGACGTTGTCCCCAACGTCTGTCCAAAAACAATGACAGTAACTCCCAAGCCTGGGAGTAGGTATTTGAGCTTTTATTAACTTAGATAGACAAAGAGAGAAAGAAAGACAGTGGAAAGATATTATAAGACTTACATCTATAAAACATTATGTTCACATCCGCAAACAAAACCATCCTATGACTGTACATAACCTCACTATCTATCTAGCTGAAAAGCCTCTCAGCTTGATAGGAGATCCAATAGTTCCTGAAAAGGAAAACTTATTAAACACACACATATACTGTACAATATCAGGAGCAAAACCTCATTTTTAAAGAAAATGAGCCTCTCTTCCCATCATCTAGTATCAAAAAAAAAAAAAAAATCTTAAGGAGTCCATCCCTGTATAATAATCTCTTTAAATGAAGAAAATCCGGCTAGCAAAAAGAAGTCCTTGGATTTGAAAACACTGAACAGAATATGCAGATCTTGACCACGAAGATCTCTTTACACTGACACTAACTATCTAACTTCAAAGTTCTTTTGTCCAGAATCAGCAATAAAACCGGGGATCCGGCAAGGTCAGTGTCTTTCCCATTTTATCCACTGTGGTAATGAAATAGACAACGTCATCTTTTCTGGGCCTGCAGATGACCACTTTGTCAGCATAGATGTGCCGACCGAAGTTCCAGTGCATAAAACATCCACTAAAACGTTGATCCATTTTACCAGAACATCCAGTCTTTCGGAAAGGCTTAGGCACAGACAAATAGTCCCAAACAGCTTCACTGTACCAAAGTTCCCGGTTAAGTTCAACCACTTGCATTATATCCTGAGGCACATAAAGGAACTCCAAACCATACTCTGCAGCTACACGCTTGTTTAACATTCTCTGCAAACGTGCAAGTTTGGGCAAAGATCTGTCCTTCCCCATACCAGGCGGCACACAGGAATCCAATGATTTGCTCACCATAGACCCAGCCAGTGTCTGTAGTGAACTAGCAACTTTAGATAAAGTCTCAGTAACAGTACTGTGTGGCTCCACACAGGGTGACGTTTTCCCAGAACTCAGGGCTGTCCATTCAGGGAAAGTCATAGCAGAGGTGACATCTTCACCTTGTGACCATAACAATTCTTGTGACATAGTCTCAAATAGGTCATCATCACCGGAAAGATCCAACATGGATTCTATTTCCGAATCTCCCAACTCTTCCACTGGCAGATATTTATTTACAGTCCCAGATACATTCCCCATCAGTGGCTTACCCATTCCTGACGTAGACTTTGGTAGCTCCGGTTCAGGTAACCTCTGGGGTAGGCCTCGACCACGGCCACGGGAAGCCTTCACATATCCCACCTTCCTCTGAACAAGCACAACAGGAGTAGGTGTAGTGGACGCAGAAATCAAAGTAATGTCCCCTGATGAGACAGCAGCAGCAGTGTCTCTCTCCGGAACATTGTCAGTAACAACAGACAAAGTGACGGCCTGACGTTCTCTCTCTGTAGTAGTAGCAGCTTCTACTGTGGCAATACCTGTTGCCCAATCCATTCGATAAGCACAGGGCGACGTGGTAGGTTGCTCCACCACAAACAAGTACTCTCCACATTGCGGACATCGGCCAAATGGATGGAGATGTATGGCCAGTCCTTCCCATCACTGGCAGATCATGCCCAGTCCCTCAATATCTCCTGAGGAATACAGAACAAACCTCCCCTGCGGCTTCAAACGAACTCCAGTATCCGTAAGCAGGGTTCCGGTCAACACAGTATTCAACACGGTGCTTGCAGGGAACATTTTCGGTCCCACAATTGGCTGCATCGCTGGAAAAGACATGGTCACACTCTGATCTTTTCAGCACGATCACGAGGCTTCTCTTTTCCTCTGGCACCAAACACATACACGCGTCCCACGCAGTATCAAGTAGGGTAGGCTCCATCCACTTGTTCTTCTGATCACGTAGTTCCCGGGCCTTCACTGGCGCCCGCCGTCTACGCACTCAGAAATAAAGTCCTGCAGTTCAACCCCTTCTCTTCCCGTAAGATTTTTTTTTTTCAAAGTCCAGTTCTCACCATAAACTCCTGATGAAACACTTCTCTGGGATGCGAGAATTTACGGTCAACAAATCCCGGACGACGCCCCCACATGTAGCAATAACTCTCAGTGGAGCTGCTGGTTTAAGCGGGCTTGTTACCTTCACTCTCCTTCCCTCTGTTTCACCGGCACCGTGTCTAGGGTTTCCGTTGAGTTTACCTCTGGACGACACACGCACCAACACTTGAGTACGTTTTCATTGCTTTATTAAACCATCAACGAAGGAAATAGCAGGAAAGAGGCAGAAGGAAAACTGCAGAAGAAACTCAAATACTTTTGTAGTAAGATTCTTGACAAATGTCCTTTGGGGTTGGATTTTTCAGTAGAATGCACTCCCTTGATGGGACACACTCCTTGCACGTCTGGATAGGCCTCTCTCACTTGCCTAGCAGCCAGTATGTAGCACGAACAAAAGTCTCTGCCACAGACTTGTTTGGGATGAACCCGTACGATTCTCTGCCACATGATGTATTGTTTTTTTTCTGCGATGAATGTCAGTCACAGTGCTTGAACCTTTAAGCCAAACCCGGCAACACTATGCTGTATAATTACTTTAGAATATGTCCTCCAACCGAGTCACCAGGCCCCTCTCCAGACCAGCGCGTTGCATGATCCTTCCATGACGGGTCCTCCCCTGGGATCTCCTCGGTTGTCCAGCTTCTTCACTCTGGATAGACAGCTCAGGACCATTCCTCGGCCGCTGTGGTAAGCCCCAGACAAGCTTCTGGGCCCACCCCTGCGCCGCAGCAACGTGAGCCTCCAGAACGGAGGACCACGAGATAGCTCTCTAACGCATACCTGTCGGCCAGGAGGGCCAGCAGGTGGCTGTAAAACGAACCCGAAAATATGGCGCCTGTCCCATTAATACCCTCGCCCAGAATGCAACTCGGAGGACCACCTCCACCGAGTTGTCTCCGGAACAGAAGAGCATCCATACGCTTAGACACGCTGCCTTTCCAACACTAGCCAGCGGTAACAGCGACACCCACAGCTCAGTATGGAAACACACGCAACGTCAACCAAGCTGGAACAGAGGCAAATCTAACCTTCCTAACGAACAGGTTACTAAATTTACCTATCACATGGTAGATCGCAAATCTACCAGCGCTACATATATATACACACTGGAATGTATGTATATTAAATACACTGTCTGCATGCCACTAACAAACCTGCCGACTACTGATGCATTTGCTTTTATTACACCCAGTGGAATACTTATTTATTACCTCTGATGCAGGCATTTCCCACTTTTACTGACCTCCAATGTAGGGGTGCCTTTCATTTCCACTGACACCAATAATTTTTTTAACTCCAACTGATGCCACGGTATTTATTACTCTTACTAGCCACTGAAGCAGAGGCATTTTTACTCTTACTAACCTCTGAAACTTCATTCCTGCTTGCTTTATTAATATTTTTGGGCACGCCTGATCTTTAGAAATATCTCATACTACAATGACAAAATTTACCAGTCTTTACCACTGTGACCTTTGTTTATGCCCTGATATATGTCAGTAGGTATGTATAGCATTCACTTACAGCGTTGGTGTATAGCATGCAAAAAGAGGAATCCAATATTTTAGTTCACATAGGAAAAACAAGAGCTTCAATAAATAATTTTCACAAGGTAAAGTATAAAGGTCGATTTTTTTTCACTGGAAACAGAAAAATAAGTTAAAGGTCAACCTAACCCAATAGGTTAATGTTCAGAATGGTGAAATAAAGAAAATGTGATTGTAACCTTTATCTTCCTTCATCTGTCAACAAGATTCATCACTTTTGACAGTCCATGCTGGCTGGTCTTTCTTTTACCGATTGGAGCTCTTCCTGTACATGAACGAGATGACATCATATGACTTAGCGCCCGGTGCATTGCATTAACATTCAAATAAGCGCTTAATATAAGGGATAAAATATAACTTCTTTTTGCATTTATAATGATGGTCTCCCTCAACTCTTTCACATCTCACCTTGATGGTAGAAGTATTTAGTGAGCAGTTGTTTGTCAAGGCAAAGGCTGGCACCAGCACCAGCACCCTGAAGAATGCCATTGCACAGTTATTTGCAGCACAAAACTTGGTCTACTTCACCACCCACACCCTCCCTTATTACACTGCAGAGTATAAATAGACCGCGATATTAGAAGGGCAGAAGGAACGTAGAGAATACCCTCCAACATGACCCAGCAGGCAGTGCTGGGACAAGGCCATCCAGCACCCAAGGCAAAGATGCCAGACTGCGCCCCCCCTTCCCTTAGGGTTAGGGTTAGGTTGCCCACATCCCTGCAATACACCATTGCAACTCACTTAACATTTAAAGGCTAATTCAACTCTTTGCAAAAAAAAGAAGAAGAGATGCACTCATACCGCACAAAGAAAAATGTGCGTTTATTATTTTTTGTATTGGAGTCTGCAGGAGGATTGTGGCTGCAATGCTCTGGTTCATGTAGACTCTTCCTCCTGCTCAGACATTCATTTATGGAGCTGTAGGAAGTATCAAAATGTAAGCGAGGGAATTAGCATGGCTGTAGAGGGAAACAAACTGCGTGGTATTGTAAATGAAGTAACTTTAATTCCCGGATAAGCAGCAGTAGAAAATGATATTTACAAAAGTGGAGTAAACAGTTCTCTTGTTATGTAAGGCATATAAGGCACAGATTCACAGTCCATTCACCAAAGATACAGAGTGCAGCTCAGTAAACTGGCACTGTAGTTACTATTCCTCTCTTCAGGCACATCAGTGGTATACAAGGCACATTTTGATTACTTGCCATAGGCTGGATTCCATAAGCAGGTTCCACCGATGCAGCAGAGAGGATTTAACAGGAAAATATACTGTCTCAGATGATCTTCTATCACAAGCACAGACGCAGTTCTGATAGGCAGGTCTCCTGAGGATCCCTGTGCTGTCCCTGCAGGCTGGAACACTCTCCCTGAATAAGGTCTAGCTTTCCCTCACAGGCAGTATACCTTCCCCTCACTCATTCCACATACATGTCTCTCAAAATGGTGGCTGGGCTCTCTTTTATATGGCAGCTAACATAAAATGGTGGAAAAAATCTCAAGATAACTTGGTACCAATCAGAAGAAGAGGCTTCTAAAAGATGGCTGCTGGAGACAATTTAGAGAACAGTTACAGCCTCATTATTCTGAATATAATATGACATTTCTGCATGAGAAAGTAAGTATGATACAATTGTAGTTCCACTTCTCCTCTCAGCCAGCAAGACTGTCCTGTCACAGTTAACTGTATGTGAGAAGGCTACCTACAAACAGACTACAAATGCAGTGACATCACCGTATTTGTGCTCCATTGAGAATTACGATTCTTTCCTATGCTGACAGATGGAACTGGTTGTTTTCCTATGCACAAATCTCAGTGAGACTGATAACTCTTAAATCATTTTACATTTTCAATTAAAAGCTATTTTTTTTTTATCTTTATTATTTATTTTTTGTACATAAAGAAAATCAAGCAAATTAAAGAAAAATGTACGCAATGCATAAGAGTAATGTAAGAATACACGAGAACATAATACTTCCTGGAACATGCGTAAAAGATAAGGGCATTTAGCCTCCTTCAGACAGGGATCAGCAACTGTTTAGTTAAACTAATGTCGCATACACACGAGTGGACTTTACGGCAGACTTTGCCCAGCGTACCGGATTTCGTCGGACAATTCGATCGTGTGTGGGCTCCAGCGGACTTTGTTTTCTCAAAAGTTGGACAGACTTAGATTTAAAACATGTTTCAAATCTATCCGACGGACTCGAGTCCGGTCGAAAAATCCGCTCGTCTGTATGCTAGTTCGATGGACAAAAAGCCACGCTAGGGCAGCTATTGGCTACTGGCTATGAACTTCCTTATTTTAGTCCAGTCGTACGTCATCACGTACGAATTCGACGGACTTTGGTTGATTGTGTGTAGGCAAGTCTGTTCATTCAGAAAGTCAGTCGTAAAGTCCGTCGAAAAGTCCGCCGGGCAAAATCTGCCGTAAAGTCCGCTTGTGTGTACGCAGCATAATACATGCAAAAACAACAAATTTTACCCCCTGCCTAGTGGACCCTAGCTGTCGTGTGGCAACCCCTTAACCCACCAAAATACAAGAGGCAAATTGTCACAAAGAAAGGAGAATGGTATAGATCCAAAGGGTTGGTTGGCCTTGGGGCCCACCACTCCCAGAGTGAGAACATAAAGAAAGACCAATAAAATCAAACTGCTATATCCTGTAATCCAACCATAGCCTCCTAAAACAATGAAAAAATGCATTCAGCACAGCGTATAAGAAGTTAAACACTATTTTAAACAGGATGCAGATAAATCAGAAAGCTTTCCTGCCCTAGAGTCCTCGCTGGTTCTCAGTATCACTGCATGCTGTCAACAGCTGATCAGTTTTTGATGCTGTAAAATGATCACACAGAAAAGCTTGAAGGGCTGGCTGCTGTCGAACGAGGATGCTGGCGAACCAGCATTCGATCAGCAATCACAGCCAGTGGCTGCAAACACTGATCTGTGTATTTTGGCGGGGAAGTCCCCCCTGTCAGAATACAAATTCTCTGCCGGAGAGGTCGCTGCATCAACATCTCTTGTGCTGATGCAGCGATTTGCTGGGTTTTTTTAATTCAACCAGCCGGTTGAATGGAAAAAAAAAATCGCTATGTCAACACAAAAAAGCCCCGCACAGCATTTTGAGTTGCAGAGCCATGCAGCAGGGGGCGGTGTGATGCATGTTTTATCGCATTACACAGCAGTACACTTGCTGTGCGGCGACGTAAGAGAATAATTCAGAGTGGTGCGATGTTATATAGATATGTTGCATCACACTGCTCTGGAACGCAGTGAACACATGTTCAGACCATATTCTGGTCTGAACATGACACCCAGAAAACTATTGTCATTGCAGTTACTTGTGTTTTTCTCTATGCAAACTACAAATCCCATAGTCCCTAGTCCATCTCAGGAGTGAGCAAGAGCAGAGTGATCAAAATTATAGTACAGGGAATAAATACTAAAGCCTTTCATGTGTAACTCAAAAAGAGAAGTTCTCACAAGGTGACATTTAGCACTAATTTACACCACATAAAGATATTTTCCTTGTTAGGTTCTTTTTCATGCCAAACTGGGTATCAATCCATGCATAATAAAGGCAATCTACAGTATATTGACAAGGTATATTATTACATGGCAATAAATTGCTGAGATTTTCTAACATTTAGGAAAATTAACCTTAAAGATGTCCTGTCACTATCTTCTGCCCTGGTAACTAAACATAGGCTGGCACTCTGTTTTTTGTGTGCTTGCAGAAGTGTTGTCTGTGCTGAAATTTTTATGCCGCGTACACACGACTTTACGGCAGCCTTTGCTCGGCGGACTTTTCGACAGACTTTACAACGGACTTTCTGAATGAACGGACTTGCCTACACACAATACACCGAAGTCCGTTGAATTCGTACGTGGTGACGTACGACCGGACTAAAACAAGGAAGTTCATAATGAAGTAGCTGAATATTAGGTAGGATATTGGTAATGACTGCTGGACAATAATAAACTCGCATACCAGAAGTTCATTATTGTCCAGCAGTCATTACCAATATCCTACCTAATATTCAGCTACTTCATTCGGTGCATTGGCCGTAAGGGGGGAATATCGGTGTGACTTGTTGAGGCAGGTGGCACTGTTTTCCACCAGACCTACAAGGAATGGTCCGAGAGGCCAGCCCTGTGGGTTATATCGTAGTCTCAAAAGGCGCCTTCTAGAACTGTTATCTAGGAGACTGCGCTGTGTCCCATTTGGTGGCCTGCTGTGGACGACCTTCGTAGCGTCAAAAGGACCTGGGAATCCGAGCAGTAGATAGCTGGAGCTCCAACGGAACAGGTGAGAGCTTTTTACTTTTGGTTTTGGGATAACTGTCAGTTAGCCAGTCGGCCTCTCGACGGATCGAGAGAAGGGAAGCCTGATCACCTTCCGAGAAGAGACCTCCGTTCAGATGATTGTGCATCTTTCGGACGAATTCTCAGTCAGTCAGTAATTTTTGGGTGGGAATGTCTGGTATGATTGATGTGTGTATGAGACATCACTTTGTGGTGAAGTGACCGTGTCCTCTTTTAAGTGCGTTTTCTGGCTGGGAGACCACGTCCAGGCCACTGACCGAGGGAAGCGTTGTCTATTGTCCCTACCTGTGTCGAGGATTCAGACCCCTTACTGAATTCTCATCATTTACCCTACCCTCTGTGTCTTTCTTGGTGTCTGTTAGGTTATAAGAATGGGTGGGAAACATAGTGTTGAATCTCCCCTACAAACCATGATCTCCAACTTTAAGAAGGGATTTTCTAAGAACTGTAATTTAAAACTTAGCCCTGAGAAATTGATAACATTGTGTGAGAAAGATTGGCCCCGTTATGGAACGCGGTGGCCCCCACAGGGAACCTTTGACTTAGAGACCATTGACTGATTATTTGAGAATATTATGTCAGACTCACAGAAACATGACCAAGACGCACCTTCCAGGAGGACTGTTCGTTCGGGTGATTGTGCATCCCTCGAATAAATCCTCAGCCAGTCAGGAGGAATATCCGTCCAGATGATTGTGCATCTCTCGGATAAATCCTCAGCCAGCCAGTCAGGAGGAATATCCGTCCAGATGATTGTGCATCTCTCGGATAAATCCTCAGCCAGCCAGTCAGGAGGAATATCCGTCCAGATGATTGTGCATCTCTCGGATAAATCCTCAGCCAGCCAGTCAGGAGGAATATCCGTCCAGATGATTGTGCATCTCTCGGATAAATCCTCAGCCAGTCAGTCAGTCAGTCAGTCAGCTGGAGAAAACGTCCGTCTGGATGATTGTGCATCCTTTGGACAAATGGGAGATAAAGACCTGCAGTGGATAGAAGCCACAAAAAGAGGAACAGTATAGAATTATAGTTATGACAAGAGTAGTGCCACTGACAAAACAAACAAAACACATATATTCTCAACCCGAAGAGACAGATCAGCCTCCCCTGTATGTAGATGAACGGACCTCAGATAGAGACAAGTCTGAACCATGTCCGAATGTCCCACCCAGTAGACAAGAGGACTCAAGTTGTTGTCCACCTACATCAGATTCAGTCAGTATTTCAATGCCAAATTTCAGTAAATATACTCCTGACCGTAACACTCTGGGTATAGGCAGGACAGAAATAGGGAACTCAGTAGTAGTCAATGGGCTCCCCAATCAAGTGTCCACTTCCACTCCGAGAAATCCTGATGCAAATAACCGGACCCTTGCCCCGTCTTTCAACATACCTCTGCAAATGCCCTTAAGAGAACAGGCGGTGGAGGAATATCGGACTCAAGTTTACACCCCTTTTTAACACAACAGATTTACTGAACTGGAAGATTCATAACCCTGCCTACCCTGAGAAGCCCCAAGCCATCACAGATTTGCTCCGGTCAATAACTTAGACCCATAACCCCACTTGGTCGGACTGCCAGCAACTTTTATTGACCTTTTTAATACTGAGGAGAGACACAGAATTAACCAAGCAGTGCAGAAGTATAAAAGGCAAAAGACCCTTCCTATTAGAAAGACTTTGTAGTTTTGGGGGGGGGCATCAAGTCCAACATCAGTTCATGTACATGCCGGATTCCCCTATCTCCTTGCTGGGCAGAGACTTACTTGCTAAATTCAGAGCGTACATATGGAATTCTAAAACCCTGTCAGTCTTCCTGGAATACACCTCTACTCCCAGTGCAGAAACCCGAAACAGCTCACTGTCGTCCTGTTCAAGACCTCAGAGCGGCCAATCAGGCTGTAATGATCATGCACCCAGCGGTCACTAATGAACTGTTACAATTACTGTGGGAGGCAGGTTATAAGGTGTCCCGGAGAAAGGTGCAATTTTGACAAGAGACTGTAAAGTACCTGGGATTCAGAGTATCACAAGGACAGAGACAATTGGGAGAAGGCAGGAAAGAAGCTGTTTGTCAGATTCCCACCCTGACTACCAGACGGCAAGTACGTGAATTCCTGGGGGCGGCAGGATTCTGCCGAATCTGGATACCAGACTTTGCCACAAAAGCCAGACCCCTCTATGAATCCACAAAGGGGGGGGAAAAGGAACCCTTCAAATGGGGAGAACAGCAAAACAGAGCGTTCCAAGACATTAAGGTCTCCCTAATGCAGGCTCCTGCGCTGGGATTGCCGGATAGCCAAAAAGTCTTCTATTTGTATGTCAGTGAAAAACAAGGAATCGCAGTAGGAGTCCTGACACAATACTTGGGGTCTTGGCAGCGCCCTGTAGCCTACCTCTCAAAACAACTGGACACCGTAGCTCAGGGATGGCCATCCTGCCTGCGGGCCATCGCAGCAACAGCCCTCCTTGTAGCGGAAGCTGACAAGTTGTCATTAGGTCAGGAGACTTATGTCCGAGTCCCTCACCAGGTACAGGCACTAATGGATTACAAGGGAAATCACTGGTTTACTAACAGTCGAATGGTTAAATATCAAGCTATGCTGTGTGAAAATCCTCGTATCCACTTAGAGACTGTAAACACTTTAAAACCCAGCCACTCTGCTCCTCACCTCACAAGAACCCCTACCTCAGGACAGTCTCCGGGTAATGGATATGCAAGCCGACCAGACTTGAAAGACAGCCCCTTGAAAAAACCCAAACGTTGAGTACTTTACTGACGGAAGCAGTTTTGTAAAAGATGTTTATCCCCAGATATAGACTCAGACAATGGCCCTGACTTTGTCCACAAGTGCCTCCAGGAATTAGCAACAGCACTTAAAATTACTTGGAAACTACACACTGCATATAGACCACAAAGCTCTGGAAAAGTTGAACGGATGAACCGCACGCTCAAGTCACAACTGACTAAGCTCTGTCAGGAAACCCAAATGAAATGGACCTTGATGTTGCCCATTGCTTTACTGAGAATTCAGAGTACCCCAACAAAGAGGACAAATCTGTCCCCTTTTTGAGGTACTGTATGGTAGGCCCCTACCCATCATTAGAGGGATAAGAGGAGACTTGCATCAGATAGGAGGGGTAGTTAACTGTGAACTGATACAGAAACTTGGGGAAAGTATGCAGGACATAGGGAAATGGGTTCAAGAGAAACTTCCCATAAGCTTGTCGAACCCAGTACACCCCTTTAAACCAGGAGATACTGTGTGGGTAAAGGAGTGGAACATAACCCCACTAGGGCCAAAATGGGGAGGTCCTTACACTGTTCTGCTATCTACTCCAACAGCCATTAAGGTAGCCGAGGTGACACCCTGGATACACCACTCTAGGGTAAAGCGAGCTGCTGACCTCACAGACTCCTGGCACAGTACAGTAGACCCCCAAGATCCTTTGAGACTGAGATTGATCAGAGAAATCAGAAGGAAGAACTCCAGCCCTGTGTTCAGCACACCCCTGGAAGCTGCTGAATTTACGCACGACAGAAGATAGACAGACTGCAGCCCTGCGGCCAACACACTCCTGGAAGCTGCTGGCTCAACGCACGGTGGAAGATAAAGGATATCTACTAAGCTCTGCTCCAACCACAGCCCGGACGCTGGTTGGTCTACGCACAAGCTGAAGCCTGAGGATATTCATCGGTGTAATGTTTACTAAAATCGTTATAATGAGACTGTGGATAGCCATAATAGTGATACTGACCGAGTTAAGAGAGGGGGAGAGTATCTCATGTGACCCGTGTATAAAGACCACCAGAGTAGGATCCGTGACTACCAAAATGTTACTGTGGCACTCCCATTATCAATGCAAGGGCACAGAGACTGGTACCTGCATACATAATGGGACTACCTATTCAATGTGCTCCGTGGAAAATCAGATAATCTGTTATGATCCCACTTATGCACCCTACAAAACCTGACTAACCGTTAGGAGCTTTAGTTCCACCGGTAAGCTGATAAACCGTACACTGATCACTGGCCCCAGCACTGCAGCAAGCCTAATCTTTGATGTGTGTGCTACCATCAACCTCAACCACTTCCCAAGGGGAGGATGTGGGGGATTGGAATGGGAGAGAGAGTATTTGAGAAATGATAGGTACATCTGTTCAGGGAAATTGGGACCTAGCTGTGCAAATGAGTAATGGAACTACTGCCCCACCTGGAGGTGTGCTGCTTGGGGAACATGGGGAATGAAAAATCAGGATGCCATTCTACAATCTTTAGCTGGTTCATCTAGCTGCACAGTGGGAAGTTGCACCCCTGTGAATTTTACTATACATAACCCTGTCCGGTTTTTAGCACAATGGGGAAATAAATTTGGAGTTCATATTTATGGTAAAGGATCAGACCCCGGTACTATTGTGTATGTCTCACTAGAAACTGAACTAACAAAGAGTGTTAATCATCAGCTATTTCATTCCCTATATGAAGAACTAGCCACTGATATGGAAATGCCCCCTAGCACAAAGAACCTGTTCATTGAACTGGCAGAAAGTGTGGCTGACAATTTACAAGTCACAGATTGCTATGTGTGTGGAGGAACGAACATGGGAGACCAATGGCCTTGGGAAGCCAGGGAAAAAGATTATGATGTGCCATTCAGTGCCACCTCTGAGCAGCCCCCTGAACGAATAAGGTCAGAATGGCACTTGAAAACATCAATAATTGGGAAATATTGTATAGCCAGGTCGGGTCCCCAGTATAGAACACATGTGGGAGAAATGGCCTGTTTAGGACAACAGTTTTATAACAGCACTTCTAAAAGTACATCCTGGTGGAGTGATACAAACATACCCGTGCCTGACCCACACCCCTTTACCAACTTCACTCATCTGAAAGGGTTATGGGAAAATCTCACCACAGAAACTAACTGGAAGGCCCCAGAAAACTTGTATTGGATTTGTGGGAATAAAGCCTATTCAGAGCTCCCTCAAGACTGGTCAGGAGCCTGTGTCTTAGGTACCTTAAAACCCTCATTTTTCCTTCTTCCACTGGGGAATAGGGAAGAATTGGGAGTCCCGGTGTACACAGGTTCAAAGAGGAAGCGGAGATCATCTAGTTTGAAGATAGGAAACTGGAAAGATAATGAGTGGCCCCCAGAACGTATTGTCCAGTATTATGGTCCAGCTACCTGGGCCGAGGATGGAAGTTACGGTTATAGAACACCAATTTATATGCTTAATCGAATTATAAGGTTACAGGCTGTACTAGAAATAATTACTAACGAGACTGCTACTGCCTTAAATTTGCTTGCTAAACAAGGAACTAATTTACGTGCTCATGTGTATCAGAATAGACTTGCCTTAGACTATCTGTTAGCTACTGAGGGTGGTGTCTGTGGGAAATTTAATCTGAGTAATTGTTGCCTAGAAGTGGACAACACAGGAAAAGTAGTTGAAGAAATCACTGGTAGAATGAAAAAGTTAGCTCACGTGCCAGTCCAAACATGGAATGGTTTCAACGCTGGTAGCTGGTTCGGGGATTGGGGTTTCCCCAGTGCGTATGGGGTGAAGGCTATATTGGGGATCGTTGTAGTAATACTCGTAGCATGTCTGCTGCTACCCTGTCTGATTCCCCTTGGGACTAGAATGATCCAGAGTTTCATTGAGGCCACCGTAGAAAGAAAGTCTGCGACCCATATTATGGCTATGTGGAAATACCAGCCATTAACCCCCCAAGACTAAATAAAAATCTCAGTAACATTGGGCTCTGATCCATTAGAAAACAGAACTGTATGCTTTATAATGATGCTTAATCTCGCTCATATTAATCGCTATGATTATGTTCAAAGGGGGGAATGAAGTAGGAACGGGGGTCAGTTTATATGGCCATGGTTATGTGTGCAGTAAGGCTGATTTAGAATTTCAGCTAAGAAGCCATTCCTGTATATACAATGCTAAGAACAGTTTATGAGGTCTGTAAAATATGTTACAGGCTGTGGTTAAAGACACTGAATTCACCCTTTCACCCCCCTTAACACAGACACCTGTGTTTAGCACACTGAGCACACTTTCCTATAGTTAAGAAAATGTCAAGCTGATCTGCAAAATATGATAAGGAAACCGCAAACGCAAGAACCTGCAAAACTTTGCAAGAGTACAAAAGGAATTTGCTTTGCTAAACTGCTCGCACCCATAAGAGTATGTTTTATAACGGAAATGTATTGTCTGTTCGCTTGTGACGTAATGTGATAGAGTTATATACACACTGAATTGTATGTTTTGGGCACTTCTTGGCGTGTAGACACGAGTCGGGCCAGGAGTGTCCATTCTTACTAGCTAAAAGAATGGAATAAACTCCCATACCAGAAGTTCATTATTGTCCAGCAGTCATTACCAATATCCTACCTAATATTCAGCTACTTCAATAGCAAGTATCCAAAAGCTGCCCTAGCGTGGCTTTTTGTCCGTCGGACTAGCATACAGACGGCGGACTTTTCGACCGGACTCGAGTTCGACGGATTGATTTGAAACATGTTTCAAATCTAAGTCCGTCCAACTTTTGAGAAAACAAAGTCCGCTGGAGCCCACACACGAACGAATTGTCTGACGAAATCCCGTACGCCGAGCAAAGTCTGCATTAGAGCTCCAAGTAATGACATCAGCTCCATAATTGTGCAAGAGATGAATATTTCTGGGAATATCAGACACTCAAACCTCCAAGCAATTTGCAGCACTGTTCTCCAGTTTCTGGTCCCCTACATCATCATTGTAATTCTGCTGCAAATACAAAACTCTTCCAAGATCGTTACTAAAAACCACTGCCTGAAAAGCTTGCTGTCATAGTTTACTAGGCAGCGGCTTTTAAAGCAGATGTGTCAAACACTAGGCCCACGGGCCAAAACCATTTATGTGGCCCTCGCACCCAGGACTTTTTTTTAGCTGGAATGTGGCGAAACTCTGTTCCACCACCTCCAGCTCTTACCCTCTGCTCCCTTGTAAACACAGAAGCCATCTTTCTTCCTCTCTGCAGCTCTCACAGATCCCTTCCTGCTCTGCACTCATGGTGGGAACAAGGGAGATGCAGATACAGGTGCATTGTGGGTTGGGGAATCATGTAGTAAGCTGCACTGTGATCCCCATCTGTGCACAGATGCCAACCAATGGTCTCCCTTCATGTGAGACAGAGAGGTGGAGCCATCTACACTGCTGGGAGGTACTTGAGTCAGGCCCAGTAGGTGAGATGCAAGGAAGCTTTTAGGGAAAAGGGAGGGGGGATAAGGACTGTGGAGGGAGATGTAGTGGGGGGTGGGGGAGAATGGTGCAGATGGCAGAGCCTGGGAGGGGTGGAATTGAGATGTGGACAGCCTGTAAAAGAGAGCTGAACCTGCACACTGTGCATAGCATACCCCTAAACCCTGCACTCTTTATGTAGCTCACTCCTCAACCCTGCACTCTGTACACAGTGCACCCCTGCACTCTGTGCATAGGGCACTCCTGAAACTTCTCTCAGTACGTAGCACACCCTGAACTCTGTGCATAGGGCACCCCTGAGACTGTACTTTGTACATATTGCATCCCTGAACCCCGCACATACTGTACTCTGTTCTTGCTGAAGAAACATGTTGATGTGGAGGCCGGGGGAAGGGTAGGTGGGTGCTGAAGCTTGGAAATTGTAAGCTTTGACACTTCAGGGAGTGTTGATTTTGTGGAAAAACTGCAGTGCTGAATTCACATAATATTAATATATTATCGGACAGGATTTTTATAGCACCAACAGTTTGTATAAAATGGAGGGAGACAGTATAGTTGCAACACAATTCAATACAAAGGGGATCAGATGGTCCTGTTTGTGAGAGCTTACTATCTAAAAGGACACAGATTGCCACCCTGTATGTGTGTAGGTGTCAGGATAAAACACAGGGACAGGGTCTCTTTAAGTTAAACAAGGCCCTCTAAGCAACATGCGTTGTAATAATGTGCGTAAATCATGTTTTTTATTTTTAAAATATTCAAATATGCTGCTGCTTTTACTCTGTGCATCTGTCTCCCATGCCATTATCTTTATCTCTTCAAGTCAAGAATTTCCAATGTTTAAAACTTCACATCCCCCTATCAACTTCATGAGTATATTTACCGAAGGCTGAACTATTTCCAAGACACACCTAACTAAAGAATGTAATTATATCTGTGTACATTCCAGAGATTTTCTGTAAGTGTTCCCCATTAGATGTACATTTTGTTACTTCATATTCACATAAACAAATTGCAGGCATTTACAAGATTAAATGCAGCTGTTAAAACATTTTCTGCACAATGCAGACACGTACCATTGTGAGCACATTCAAGTGACTTGTAGATAGACATATCACGGTACTGCACAGAACAGAACATTTATGTGGTAGCAACATCTTTGCTATACTTCTATCATTCAGGGTACTCCATCTTTCGACAACACCAATTATTAGATATGTGGCAGAGTGTAATGACTATATTGTATCTCACTGGCCTTTTTGTGTACCACGATACCCATCCGTCAGGCTAAAGAGTCATGTTGTTATTAAGACTTGCATTTGTACTTGTCCTTGCAGACCCTGAAAAATGATATGTTACCTTGACTGAAAATCAGTAATGCTCCAAGCACCATGACGAACAGTCTCTGCAAGCTGTGTCTACATTCTGCTTTGCCATAGTGCAGCAGAATGTGAATGCAACCTGGGGAGACTGCAGGCCATGCTGCAGGAAACAAGACACATCTTCATTAAAGTATACAGCTTATGAACCCAAGAACAAAAATGTTATATATTTACCAATCTTCAGATGTGATGGACACATTCATCTTCATGTTTCAAGCTAAGTACATTTTGCAAAAGTTCAGAAAATGCCTATTGGTCTTGCCGGAAGCATGGTGTCCTTGTCACTTCCTCTGCACTGAACTGTAATCTCAAACAATAGTTAAATAGTTACATAGTAGATGAGGTTGAAAAAAGACACAAGTCCATCAAGTCCAACTTATGTGTGTGATTAAATGTCAGTATTACATTGTATATCCCTGTATGTTGTGGTCAATCAGGTGCTTATCTAATAGTTTTTTGTAACTATTGATGCTCCTTGCTGAAACCACCGCCTGTGGAAGGGAATTCCACATCCTTGCCGCTCCTTCAGTAGAACCCTCTACGCAGTTTAAGGTTAAACCTCTTTTCTTCTAATTTTAATGAGTGGCCATGTGTCTTATTAAACTCCTTTCCACGGAAATGTTTTATCCCTCTTGTGGGGTCACCAGTATGGTATTTGTAAATTGAAATCATATCCACTCTCAAGCGTCTCAAGGTGCTCGTAACCCTTCTTCATAACTAATATCCCCAGTCCCTTTATTACCAGCACAGAACCCTGGGGGACCCCACTTTCCACCGCTGATCATTCCGAGTACTCACCATTTATCACCACCCTCTGTACACGCCCTTGTAGCCAGTTTTCAATCTATGTACTCACCCTATGGTCCATGCCAACAGACCTTACTTTGTACAGTAAAAGTTTATGGGGAACTCTGTCAAAATCCAGATACACCACGTCTACGGGCCTTTATCTAGATGGCAGCTCACAGATGGTCTTTTTCCTTTATCTAGATGGCAGCTCACCTTCTCATAGAGGGTTAAGGCAAGAATGATTTGGTTAGGCAAGAATGATTCTTCATGAATCCATGCTGATTACTGCTAATGATACTGTTTTCATTACTAAAATCGTGTATATAGTTCCTTATCATCCCCTCCAAGAGCTTGCATACTATTGATTTTAGGCCAACTGGTCTGTAATTCCCAGAGATATATTTTGGCCCTTTTTTAAATATTGGTGCTACATTGGTTTTTCTCCAATCAGTTGGTACCATTTCAGTCAGTAGACTGTCAGTGTTATCTTCCTTCCAAGATTTCTTTTGTAAAATACAAATCCCCCACCTCCTGTTTAACAGAGATGAAGAGATGAGAATGTGTTTGTAGTCCACATTAGTAAAGCAGCTTAAAGTGAAAGTAATCTTCATCTGCTGAAATGTATCTATAGGTAAGCCTATGATAAGGCTTACCTATAGGTAGTTTAAATATCTCCTAAATGTGTACAGTTTAGGGGATATTTACATTACATGCAGCCAGTGACATCACTGGTGCATGCACTCTGAAGGAACGGCCACGGGTGCCATTCCTTTCGAGCCCTGTGCCCTGAATGGTGGCACATGCGCGGGTGCAACATCATCGCTGCTCTGGCCACAGCGCCGGAGCCCGTGAACCCAAAATTAACTCCGGGAAAGATGTCAGCCATCTCAGCGGTGTGCGGGTGCCCCTGGAAGGCTTCGTTCTAGGGTAAGTATTTTATAATGAGCTAGTATGCAATGCACACTAGCTCATTATGCCTTTGTCTTACAGGGGGGGGGGTTTAGCTTTTTTTTTTTTTTTGAGGTTACAGCCTCTTTAAGATGACAATACTACTCCTCTGTAGACTCAGAGAGTGGTCACTTTAGGGCAGGAAGTGCGATACTAGGAGATTTCCAGGTACAAATAAGGGGAAAAAGGTCTGGAAAAAATATAATGTGGTCACCTCTTCTATGGACTGGTAAGTTGTTTTTGGTTTCAGATACACTTAATGGCAAAAGCCATTTTTCAGAGGCCGCTGGTACAAGTTTAAGTCCATGTCATAGTCAAAGAATGCTTATACTTTAAACAGTCATGTGAAGATAGTAAGAGCCTGACTAACCCCAAAAAGTGTAGAGAAAATGTGGAAGTAGTACTACTGAGCACAGTACCACCCTAATTGTCCTCAATAATCACAAATCAGTAACAAAAATGTTCGGACTAAAATCTCATGTTTATGCTAGACAGTGACACATTTGACAAAACACAGTCCAAAATGTAAGGATGGCAGGGATATTATATCAACAAGCAAGGGTCTTCAAAGGACTTCTGATGAGGCCCTGTTGCTAATGGTCTAGTAATATATGGTCATCAGGGCAGTTTAAGGAATACACATCTTTAAGTCTAAAGTATTAACCTCTAGCTGAAATTGTAAACACTTCAAATTCTCAACCTTCAATCATATTCTAAAACTCCTACTGTGATGAAGTTACCTATTAAAAAAGTGGCTACACTAATGTAAAAGGAGATACCACTCTGTTTTACGCCAAGCACACCTATATTATGAGGTTGTAAAACCTAAAAAGACACATTAGATCTCCTAGGAGAAAGACACAACATAAACATGCAATATTTATTGTCTAACAAATCATAATTTCATTCTGCTAAATAATATGTTGTTTTTTCGATTGTGAAAACTTTTCATATGGAACTATAGGTGCACCCAACATGGTTGGCATTAAGGGTGTGCCTGTTGGGCACAATAAAATACTTGCAATACACCAATCAGACCCTTTGATTGGGTGAATAAGCTCTGTAAAAAATTCTTTAAAGACAAAAAAGATGGCTGGACCAGCAGCCGCAAGCTCTCATTTTACCAGCAGAACTCTTAAAGATTACAGAGAGTCACGTTAAGAGGACCACTGACTCCTTCAACATCAGGTGGAACTTCATCTTCAAGTGATCCAAACTTTGCATTGTACTGAGACCAGGAGGACTCCACTCAAGTATTTTTTTTATCTGTAAACCCTTTTATTTTATTGATGCTATTTTCTGTTTTGTAATACGTTTTCTGTAAATTGTTAATTAAACAATAAAAAAAAAAAAACATGCTGAATTTCTGAATGCTCTAAGAATAGTGCTCTTTAAAGAAGTTAGTGGTAAATCTGTTACATTCCAGCCTGGACTGTGAATTAAAAATACAGACATTTTTAAAGGTGAGAATTGCAACAGCGGATGCTGTAAATGGTGCGTGTTTCCATTAAAACACATGGTGGTGGCTACCATGTGTGTGTAAAGTGTTAACTGCTACATTGACCTGCCCCAGTGATGGTTACTCTCAGCCTGCTGGTCCTAACATTGTCGTTTCTGTGTCCATCCCCATGATTAAGCTCAAAAGGGGCAGAGTGAAATGCATTAGGGGCATGGCCTGGCGGGAGCCCAGGCTGAGACTGCCATTCATTCCAATGCCAGTGGGTCTGCATTGATGTGCGGCTTCATGGGGTCCAACAGTTGTTTGGAGCTGTAACAAGCTCCTTCCCTGGCCTGCACTCACATAGGTGGACACAGGATTGCTTTCCCCTGTAGCTCAAGTAGCACACATTTTCCATTACCGGTTAACTGCTAAATTGACCTGCCCCAGTGATGGTTACTCTCATCCTGCTGATGCTAAGCTTGTTGTTTCTGTGAACTGGAAAAAAACCCTGCACAGGGTGAGGTTGAGAGTGGGTAAACCTCACAAATCAGTCTATCCAAGATTGGTAGTCATAGGCTTCTGTTGGGCAGGATCACTCACTTTTATCTCTTATGAACTATGGGGTTGATTTACTAAAGGCAAATCCACTGTGCACTACAAGTACACTGCAAGTACACTTGGAAGTGCAGTCGCTGTAGATTCAAGGGGAAGATCTGAAATGAGGGGAAGCTTGCTGATTTCCATCATCCAATCATGTGCAAGCAAAAACGCTGTTTTTTATTTTCCTTGCATGTCCCCCTCAGATCTACAGCGACTGCACTTCCAAGTGCACTTGTAGTGCACAGTAGATTTGCCTTTAGTAAATAACCCCCCCTGTCAGAAAGTCCTACCAATGATGAATGGCAGCCTCAGATGTCAGATCTCAGCTACTGCCATGAATATGGGACCACAGTGGTGTCACTGACCTGCAGCTGTTACTTACCATTATGTGACAATTGCACTCTCAGCCTCACCCTGCACAGACATTTCCCAGCTACTGGGACAACAATCAAAGTGTCAGCAGACATATAATGATGGTCACTGGGGTCGGTTAATTCTGCCATTAAACCATCACAAACCAAAATAGCTGCCACTATGTGATCATTAATGGAAACATGTGTCAATCACAAAATCTGCTGTGCTATAACAGTTCAATGTTACGCCAAACAGAAATATTCCAGAGATTTACAATATAGTAGCACTTCAAAAGAAACAAGAGTTCTTCAGGCTTAATGATTTTAGGGTATCGTTTAATGAAAAAAAGTGAAATAAAGCAAACAATTATTATATTGCAGCTTACCAAATGGTTATCTGCTGATCCAGCCAGTAAGTCTGTTGTTTTTGAAAAGAACAAGCTCTCTTGCACATGTGTCAGTTACAGGGATGAGATAAACTGTTTATCACTGACAGTGGGTAAACCTCACAAATCAGTCACAAATGCTTACAATAATCAGATTTTATTTATGTAGAAAGGGAAAACAGTTTTTCCCCCAAAAGGGGAAAAACTGTTTGCTGTAACTGCTTATAAAGTATTAGCTAGAGTTTGGCTTTAATTTGTTAGTGTATTTATAGCTGCTAGTACATCTAACACTAGCCTCACTACAGATTGACAATACCACTGTCCAAAGGACAGGGGTCCCTGTGCTCTTTATTCCAGAATGGGGGCATTCTTATACAGGAGGTGTGTTACTGGCTAGATCAACAGGTGAAAATAGAGGGGAAAAAAGCCTGAAAATAGAAAATAAATGCAGTCACCAAATCTAATGATTGCAATATATTATATTTTGGGTTTAATTCTACTTTAACAAGGTGTTTCGAGTCTTTAGTTTCACAGAGCCCAATAACAATTCAACTGAGTCATTGGCCCTCAAAATGACTCCAGCATGTGTGTGTAGATTTGATGGAACATAAGAGCTGACAATCTGTACTTGCAACAGGTTTTGTGGCCCCCTGAGGAGAAGAGTAGAATTGCTGAAATGGTTGAAGATTCATCGGTCATTCCTTTAATGTAAATTTTCTAATGACATCACTATTTCTGGACAACTATATTTTACAGTCAGGCAAACAGCATTTAATACCAGAATTATAGTTGCTTACTAGAATTACCAGTGTTAGATTAAGTTATGTGCCCCAGTGTATGTTTTTTATAAAAAATATGCCGCTTTATACCTTATTTCAGAGCATCACTCTCCGCTCATGTGACTGCCGGCCACTCTCCTCCCCTGATCTAAGAACTGCACTGGGAGGGGCTAAGAATCCCCCACTGACATCAGCCGAGAGGAGGGGAGGAGAGTGGCCGGCGGTCACGTGAGTGCCAAGCAGCGTTCTAAAATAAAGTATAAAGCAGCATATTATTTATAAAGAACACACACTGGGGCACATACCCTTATCTATCACTGGGGATTCTAGTAAGCAACCAAAGTTATTTTAGCAGCAGGAGGGAAGGGGCAGGGAGCAGATCGGCAGAGACTAGCTGACAGGGAGGGAGGGAGGGGGAGAGGGGGAGCGAGGAGAAACAGCGGGATGGTGTAGGCACATAAACTGACCATGGTAACCATGGATCAGCAGCCATGATAAACGTGGTCAGTTTACAGAGGGGGGGGGGGGGCAGCACCAAGCAGGATCAGCGTGGTATTTTAGATGATACAAAGGGACACATTACACAGCACAAGCCCTGTGCTGTTGTTCATGCTTTAAAGGACATGTGTGGATTCCTTAGAAGGATTAATGTGCCCCATTGGCTTGACCCACCTTGTAACATAGGGGTGTTGTTTTGTCAAATTCTTTCAATTGGAACATAGGGGTGTTTAGTCTTAAAATGATCATTGTTTAATTTTACAATAGCGTAGACATGTTTTACAAAGACATCTCAATTATAGATGGAGTTATGAAAATTGTGTGTATTTTAAGAGCTTGGCTGTTTCAGAAGAGCAGCTTTGGGCAAAGAAATAGCCAGTCTTAAAGTGGGAGTAAACTCCCATCTCTGACTTTTACCTATAGATAAGCCTATAAAAAGGCTTACCTATACATACTGTAAATATCTCCTAAACGTGCACCGTTTAGGAGATATTTACTATACATGCAGCCGGTGACATCACCGGGACATGCGCTCTAAAGGAACGCCCACCCGGGTCCTGTGCCGTAAACAGCGGCTTCCGCACGCGCAATCTCACGGCCGTAGTCCGCAAACCTATAAGGAAGACCGGGTGAAGATGGAAGCGCCTGCAGAGGTGACAGTGCTGGAAGGCTTTGTTTTCAGGTAAGTTTAACATAATGTGCTAGTTCAGGGGAAAATAAACACCCAGCGGTTTACTACAGCTTTAACGGTGTATTTGTCTAAATGTCCCTACAACGGTCAATTACGACCTGCCTTAGGACCTGTTAAGCTGGGCTAGACAGCCATTAGTACTCATGTTGCCAGACCTCTGCTAAGATGCTTTCCAGACCTAAGTTCTGATATTATACTGCTAAAATGGCTTGTTTAGAAAAATCCTTTGAGCTTCATTGAAAGGTCCTTGTGCATTTACTTTAATGGTGTTCTACTGTGAAAAGCATTCCTGTGTTTAAAGTGCATTTCCACGTTTACAGTCAAATTTAAGAACAGCCTACTATATCTTTGTTATGTTCTCATTCACATAGCAAGCCTATTTTTTTTTTTTTTGTTTATATTTTTTCCCTTTCAGTTGTAACTCAGGAGGAGGCATCATGGCAAGATTTTTTGAACAATGTTAAAGTGAGTCTGTCCCATGTCTGTCCTCATTAACATACAGTGCAAGAAGCCCAACCTTTACACCTTTAACCCTTTGTTAGGACAGACAGTGTTCAAATCTAGTTAAAATTGATCATGATAAAACTACATGCATAGTACAGACAGGGTTAATTATGGCAAGCACATCTACTCCGCCCCCTCATACACAGAGATGTATCTAGGTTTTTTCCTTGCTGGAGTGTTTAAAAAAGGTAATCTGCAGTTTTAAACATTTTTTTTAAGTTTTGAAAGGTGAATGGGTACATGTAACAATTATAAAGGAGGTATTATACCAATTTGGCTGCAAAAATGGAAATATACTTTAAAGCTATGTCCTGAATGGGGGTTGTGTTGATCGAAGCCCACTCTATACCTGAGCTGACTGATCAATCTGAGAATTTGATGCTGACTTTTTTTTTTGATTATGACACCCCATTCCTTCAAACCCATGATCTCATTGCCTGCTGGATTTTCTGGCATTGCATCATTAAAATTGACTTAAACTCAAAAAGTGAAGATTTGCTGCATTTTAGGGAACATCTTGAAATATGAATTATGCTAAAGCAATTCCATAAAAACAATCACCTTTTGTCTTGAATTCCCCCTAAAAAGTAGCAGTGCACTCCCAGAATGTGGTTCTAAAGGCACAAAGTTTTTTGCATTTGTAGCAGGGTCCCAGGCCTTCTCTAGTCTAATGAGAACCTTTAGAGCCAAGGACTGCTGACATCCTTCCGTACAGAGTGGGTTGTGAGCAGGGCCAATTCTGGGCGGGTACGCTGGGTGCACCGCACCCAGGTGCCACCACCACCCACTCACCTGCCCATCGGCGTGACCGCTGCAGTGTGCACATTCCCCTTCTCATCTGCTACACATCCCGACTGCATGGTGCACATCCCCCGCGCCTCCGCCGTATAGACCATACGAGGAGGTAGGCTAGGTCTGCCCCACCTCCTCCTCATGTCCCTCCCTGTGCCCGCCCACAACCCCCGTGTGCAGCCAATCTGTGCCTGGAAGAGGGTGTGGGTGAGAGATTTCAAAGCAGCCAGCCCAGTGCTCCTCTCCTGATGTCGCTGCCTAAACCTCTGAAGACAATGCAGCATTGCAACCCTGGTTGAGTTATCTCTCTCCCCTCCCATGTGCCATAGTCTTCCAGCCTCCCATGTGCCAGTCTTCCAGCCTTCCATGTGCCAGTCTTTCAGCCTCCCATGTGCCAGTCTTCCATGTGCCAGTCTTCCAGCCTCCCACGTGCCAGTCTTCCAGCCTTCTACGTGCCAGTCTTCCAGCCTCCCATGTGCCAGTCTTCCAGCCTCCCATGTGCCCTTCTTCCAGCCTTCCATGTGCCAGTCTTCCAGCCTCCCATGTGCCATAGACTTCCAGTCTTCCATATGCCAGCCTTCCATGTGCCAGTCTTCCAGCCCCACATGTGCCAGTCTTCCAGCCTTCCATGTGCCATAGTCTTCCAGCCTCCCATGTGCCAAAGTCTTCCAGCCTCCCTTGTGCCAGTCTTCCAGCCTTCCATGTGCCAGTCTTCCAGCCTCCCATGTGCCAGCCTTCGAGCCTCCCAGGTGCCAGCCTTCCATGTGCCAGTCTTCCAGCCTCCCATGTGTCATAGACTTCCAGCCTCCCAGGTGCCAGTTTTCCAGCCTCCCATGTGCCAGTCTTCCAGCCTCCCATGTGCCATAATCTTCCAGCCTTCCATGTGCCATAGTCTTCCAGCCATCCATGTGCCATAGTCTTCCTGCCTTCCATGTACCATAGTGATCCTTCCTGCCTCAATGTGCCATAGTGGCCACCTTAGTTTTCACCTAGGATGTCAAAAAATCCTTGCACCAGCCCTGTTGTAATGTCAGGGGGGTGGTGGCGGGAGTGTAGCATGGCAGTGTTCTCTCTGTGCAGGCATCTCCACATGGTGAGTGGGTGGCCCCGCAGCTGGGAGCCCAGAAGACAGAAGAGCTTCACAGCCTCCTTGACCCCTGAAGTGGTACTCAGAAGCATCCCCAGATTCCCAAAGCCTTGACTCCGTCTCCTCCAACCACCTCTCTGCTTCAGCCTCAGCAGTGAGGCCTGGAGGACAAGCATGGAGCGGGAGACACAAGCTGCCAAGAAGCTGCTGGAAGAAGCAGCAGAACACCGCCCGGATCAAGAAGGTACTGGGCATCATACACTGATACAGACCTACCTGCAGATACAGACTGGGCTAGGGTGGCAGAGGAGGGACTGTGGATAGGGACAGGACTAGGGGTCTCTCTCATCTCCCCCCCGTGTGTCAGCCACCCTCTCTCTCTTAGCTCTGCTCTCTGTCCACCAGCCTCACTCTCTCTAAGCTCCTCCCTCTCTCTAAGCCCCACCTCTCTCTGAGGCCCCCCTCTCTTGCTCAGCCACCCTCTCTCTGATACCCCTTCTCTCTCAGCCATCCTCTCTCTGAGCCTGTTCTTTCTGTCAACCCCCCCTCTCTCAGCCCCTCCTCTCTGTCTACCACCCTCTCTCTCAGCTCCGCTCTCTGTTCACCAGCCTCGCTCTCTCTCAGCCCCTCCCTCTCTCAGTCCCTCCCTCTCTTGCTCAGATACCCTCTCTCTGAGACCCCCTCTCTCTCTCTCTCTCTCTCTCTCTCTCAGCCACCCTCTCTCTGAGCCTGCTCCTTCAGCTCCTTTTGGGTCTCCTTTTCTGTTCACCACCCTCTCTCCCAGCTCCCTCTCTGTCAGCCCGCCCTCTCTCTGTCAGCCCTCCTCTCTGTCCACCACCCTCTTTCTCAGCTCCGCTCTCTGTTCACCAGCCTCCCTCTCTCTCAGCCCCTCCCTCTCTCTCAGTCCCTCCCTCTCTTGCTCAGATACCCTCTCTCTGAGACCCCCTCTCTCTCTCTCTCTCTCTCTCTCTCTCTCTCAGCCACCCTCTCTCTGAGCCTGCTCTTTCAGTCCCCCTCTCTGTCAGACCACTTCTCTGTCCACCCCTCTCTGTCAGCCCATCCCTCTCTCTCAGGCACCCTCTCTCTCTAAACCCCCTCTCTCTCTCAGCCCCCCTCTCTCAGCCCCCTCACTCAACCCCCCTCTCTCAGCCCCCCTCTCTCTTAGCCCCCCTCTCTCTAGTAGAGGTGGAGTGTTCTGCAGTGTGTAGAGGGGTATCTAGGGGTGTAATCAGGGTAGTGGTATCTGGGGAGGTGTGATTATGGTGGGTTATCTGGGGTTGTGATCAGAGTGGGGGTTATCTGGGGATGTAATCAGTGTAGGGCTATCTGGGTGTGTGTGATTAGACTGGGGGGTATCTGGGGTTGTAATCAGGGTAGGGAGGTGTGATCAAAGTGGGAGTATTTGGGCGGTCTAATCTGGGAGTTTGCTTATGGGAGGAACCCAAAAATGGTGTGAAATTGAATCAGTGTGACTTGTAACATAGAAGCCATGAGCAGGTCTAGGAGGGTGGGACATTGTAACAGTGGCCGATTCAAATCCAAGCTCCGTGACAGCAGGAGATTGCCGCTCTGTGTGATCCAGGGGCACTGGTAGGCTGAATTTGGTGGGCACTGGTAGGCTGCAATTGGTGGGCACTGGTAGGCTGCAATTTGTGGACACTGATAGGCTGCATTTGATGGGTGTTGATGAGGCTGCATTTGGTGGGCACTGATAATCTGCATTTGGTGGGCACTGGTAGGCTGCATTTGGTGGGCACTGGTAGGCTGCATTTGGTGGGCACTGGTAGGCTGCATTTGAGGTGCACTGATAAGGCTGCATTTGATGTGCACTGATAAGCTGCATTTGATGGGCACTGATAATGCTGCATTTGGTGTGCACTGATAAGGCTGCATTTGGGCATTTGGTGGGCACTGATAGGCTGCATTTGGTGGGCACTGGTAGGCTGCATTTGGTGAGCACTGGTAGGTTGCATTTAGTAGGCACTGATGAGGCTCTGCATTTGATGGGCACTGATAAGGCTGCAATTCGTGGGCACTGGTAGGCTGCAATTGGTAGGCACTCGTAGGCTGCAATTGGTGGGCACTGTAAGGCTGCATTTGGTGGGCACTGATAAGGCTGCATTTGGTTGGCACTGATAAGGCTGCATTTGATGGGCACTGGTAGGCTGCATTTGGTGGGCACTGGTGAGGCTGCATTGATCTATTGTATCATGTCTGCAGTCTCTGACCATCTTCTGTATCATATCAGCAGTCTCTGACCATCTCCTGTATCATGTCTGCAGTCTCTGACCATCTCCTGTATCATGTCTGCAGTTTCTGACCATCTCCTGTATCCTGTATGCAGTCACTAACCATCTCTTGTATCATGTCTGCAGTCTCTGACCACCTCTTGTATCATGTCTGCAGCCTCTGACCATCTCCTGTATCATGTCTGCAGTTTCTGACCATCTCCTGTAGTATGACTGCAGTCTCTGACCATCTCTTGTATCATGTCTGCAGTCTCTGACCACCTATTGTATCATGTCTGCAGTCTCTGACCATCTTCTGTATCATATCAGCAGTCTCTGACCATCTCCTGTATCATGTCTGCAGTCTCTGACCATCTCTTGTATCATGTCTGCAGTCTCTGACTATCTCCTGTACTCCTGTACTATGTCTGTAGTATGTCTTGTGGCCCTTTCTAACAGAGGCCCTTCTCTGTGTCCATCAGAGAGGCCCCCCTCGAGGTCCCATTAGAGTACTCTGCTTCTCTTCCTGTATTTTGTTTATTGTTAAGAGATCATGGGAGGATACTGGGGTAATGAAGACTCCTTCGGGGAGCATCTCTGTGTTTGAGTCGTTGCCATAGAAACATTTGTAAAGGGGAGGAGTTAGTAAGATGACCATGCCCATGTGGGGGCGCCAGAAATATTTCTGCACCCAGGCATGTGACTGTAGGATCTGCCCTGGTTGTGAGGCATAGTGGGTGTAATGCAAGCTAGACTCATGGGCGCCAGACATTTCTTGAATTGCCACCAGGTACCCGGTCACCTACGGCAGAAGAGAGAAGTGCAGCAATTCTAGACTTAGGGTGCAATCAATTGATCCCTAACAATGAGCCAAGGTAACTACACCTGGCAGGTAAATTTAGGAGCAACCCTCCTGCCTAAACATCAGGGTGCTACATCATCACCCTGCCCAGAAAACTACGTCTCTGAGTTTGCAGAAAAATTATTTGAGCTCTCAAGCCTGAGAGTGAATGTCCTGGCAAAAATTGGGATGGGGAAAGAATAACAATAACAATAGTATATGTGGCATACCATATGAAATAAACATACATATCAGACACATGAAATGGTAGATCATATATGACAAAGAAATATCAAAAATTTGTATATAAAATTTTAAAGGTAATGTACCACCCAAATATTTAAAGGTAGACATAAGCAATGAACTTACTTCTTAACTAGCTATCTAATATATATACAGTGATAAGAAGATATAAAAGGGTTAGTGTTGTCGTCAGGTTAGATCCCTGTGTCTCCTTGTCCAAGGAAGACGCACCGATGCAGCAACACCTGAAAGAGAAATAAACAGCAATGCAAATGCATCCTATCCTATAATAACCTGGTGTAATTTGTACATACGTAATTAAATGGTTTTCAATTGTCCTCAGCCGAAGACAGCATGGCAGTGTAAATACACCCTATAAGATGTCGGCAATATATACATAATGAAAGCAGGCCCCGTTCTCAGCCGAGAATGCAACCCCCTTTCCTAATCAAATATAAACTTTGTTAGGGTTTCATCAGGTAAACAGTCCTGGTGCATGGATTAATCCATTATTCAAAGAAAGGTAAGAATTTTCCCCTTTTGCCACAGCCTATTCTACCTAACAAACCACACACCCAGTGTCCATGATATGTCACAGTCTATCAATTTCACTCAGGTGGACAACATTTCCCAGCAGTTTCCCTTCTTCTTTAGGGACAAGTCCGGGGACAAGAGGCACAGCTGCATTCAGACAACAAGCAGCCATGCCATGGTTCAAGGGACCACACTTTGGGACATAGGTCCCCTTTGCAAGGATGTCCTTATTCTGTCCATATGACAGCCGGGGACTAGGAAGGTTTTCCTTATCATTTGAGAAACAACAACCTGCAGAAGATCACAGGTCACTGGTCACCATCACTAGCCAACGTGGCGGGCACTCCCTGTATCTGCCGGCAGCATTCAGTCCAGCACAATCCTAGTACAGCCCTGGGGAATGTTCTCCACTAGCAACAACTTGAATGTGAGTGTGAAGTGGCTCTCAGCATAGCATCCTTGACATCACACAACACATATTTGTAATCCAAAAGGTAAAGGATATAAATTCACCAGTAGTACCTGGGATCATAGTGTTTAGCATCCTTCTTGTCTGGCCTACAGAGGATTACGCTGTCCAGATTAATTTTACGTGTGTAGCAGGTGTGTAGCACAGAGGTATATCTTTCGGCCTCCTTGGGTGACAGTTTCAGAAATTCTGTCTGGAGAGGGATCTGGAGGAAACTGCGCAAAGCTTCGTACACCCATTGGGTTTCTTTCTCCAATATTTCCTCTTCTAGGTGGGTGGGTATGTAGGGGTATAGGTACCTTGGACAGCCGAGGCAGGGTCTTAGGGTCTCTATATCCAGGTAGGACCAGTGCGTCTGGAGCACGCTGAACCAAGCACCCAGCAACCACATCCGGCTTATGACCTGGCTTAACTACAGGCATTGGCGTAAAAGGGGGAACTTTAGAGACCCATTGAGCCCAACAATCCTCCTCAAAGGATCTAGTGATACTTATCAGCAGGTCTGCATTGGCAGACAGCTTAATTTTTACACTGGCGGCAGCAACAGAGGGAACTTCGCCTTCCTGCACATCACTCATTTGCTCCTCATCACTGTCACTCCACTTCCCGGGGCACGACAACGTTTCAGAAAATAGTTCAGATAGACCGTCAGACAGAATGTCTGAATCTGTAATGGTAGAACACTCTTCGGCTGGGATATAGTTGCGCTTGGCGCTTGCTTTAACTATCACAACTGCATTATCCCCCCTAACGACCACAGGTATCACCTCCCCTAAGGGCACACTGCTTTCACTCCTTACCTGGCTCCTGTACTCTTTTTCCTGGTGGCTCAGACATTAAGGTGAGCAGTTGGGCCAGACCGTGGCCTCGAGGAGCGAGCGGTGCACCGTGTCCTGGGTTGGTTGTTGATGCAGGGGTAGCAGCTTCCTTCACGACTCTGGTGATGGCTGGTGGGCTCTAGATATCACTCCCAGCCAGGATAGCAACATTCTTGTCCCAATCAACCTGTAGTATCGGCGGAGGCTGAGTTGGGGATGTCACTTCCAACAGGTGCACTCCGCAACGTCCACAGATGATCCAAGGCCTTAAGTGCGTGGTCAGACTGGAACATTTCTCACAGATCAGTCCCAAGACCTTATAGACTAAGCTTACCCTTCAGTGTATACCGCACTCCGGTGTCAGTCAAGACTGGTTTTGCATCACTCGGACCGATACCAACACCCGGAGCGTACTTTTTTCCAATCCGCCATCTCACTTAAGAAACTGTGCCATCTTTCTCTCTAACCCACAATCAGGCACACGTGGCAGCACTTCCTTATCCTCCTCTGCAGAGCGGGAACACCACCCCCTGCCAATGGATTGGTGCAGATACTTTCTGGGAACTGTAGTGCCCACCCTCTTCATGCTGCGGCACACAAAAACAATAATGGAGTCCCTTTTCCGTTTTAACCCTCACATCGCTGGTGGGAAGTGTCAAAAGACCAGGCTGATCCTCTCCCATGAGCAATGAGACTTGTTGGTTCTTCCCCACGTTGTTAGTATACACAACAACACAGTCTAGCGCAAACGGCTGTTTCCCAGGGGCACGCTCTTTATGGAAATCCCGGTTTAGCAGCTATACGCTGACGGGCTCTATATGGTCACCTGTATCGTTCAAGCCCCCTAGTGAGCTGTGTACGGCGGACACCCTCCGGCACCCTCTACATCCTTTATACCATGACTACTAAATGTCCATTTGCCCCTGCCTCTAGTTCCAGTTATGGAAATCGTGGATTTATCTTCTAATCCTCAAATATATTGTTCATCCTACCATGGATATTATAATAATATATTCCAAACTAAGATAGAGAAGCATATTCTCTCTGTTTTTCTCTAACAGTCTATAAGAAGTACAGATATTACTTGCCACCTTCCCATGGTGCGAGACAAAATCCAGATGAAGCTGTAGCCGGTTGCTATGGGCGACTGCTGCGAGGATAACCCCTTTGCCCCATGTTGGGCGCCAAATGTAGCAAGGCCTCCTCTAGTTTAATGAGAACTTTTAAAGCCAAGGACTGCTGACATCCTTCCATACAGAGTGGATTGTGAGGCATAGTGGGTGTAATACAAACTAGATTCATGGGCGCCAGGCACTTCTTGAATGCAAAGAGATTTTATTTCTCTTAAACAGAACTATGGGAGAGAGGGTTAGGGCTAGGACACCCTTAAGCAGTTGCAATGTTAATTGACAGACTCAGAGACTTCTACAGGGGGACAACCATGCAGGGAAAGGCATCCAGCAAGGCGCCACATCTGCAGCTGCTAGTAAGAAGTTGGCTGTCATGGACAGTAGTCTAAATCCACATGAGACATGAGAATTTGGGTGACTACAGGAGTGTACCTGTGGGTAGAGAGACAGCAGAAAGCACTGTCAGTGGAGCACAGCAGGCCAGACAGCTGTGTAGAGACACAGGTGTCACAAAGCACACTAGGAGTCACTGGATGACTATGGATGAACTAGGGGAAATTAGATGAGATGAGATGTTCTGGGGTGCATTGGAATCTCAGGGCGCATAGGGGTCATTAGATGGCACTGGGATGCACTGGATACATGGGGTATATAGGAACGCACTGGAGGCCGAAGTACTGAGGACACTGACAGCTGAGAAAGCACAGTGGAACAAATTAAGGTCTGGAGGCCACATGGATGAAGTACCCAGGACTCTGAATCACCACAGGATTGAAGCTGCAGGCATGGAAGACACTGGGCATGAGGATGCAGATAAGACTCATGGGGCTTGGCATAGGCAAAACATTTGAGCCCCGTGTCCCCAATTTAAAGCCTTGCCAATCAGAAGGCTGTCTCTTCAATGGTTGTGAAACTGACCAGGAGAGCTGTCTCCTGATTGGCTATAGTGCCAATCAGGAGACAGTGGATGAAACGACCACTTGCCACACCACAGAGGAGAACCGTCACTGGATCTCAGGAGAGCTAATTGTGACAGGTACACAGTACTGCAGATGAAGGACAGATAATCCTGCAAATGAAAAAAAGAGGAAAGGAGACTGAAGTTCATCTCCACAGGAACAGGTGCCCCTCAAACACTAGAAAACCTAAGTATAGACCTACTGAGAATACTGAGAATGACTAAATATTCAGCTCCGCCCTCAGGTGACCTCTGCTCTAGGAAAACTTCTGCCCCAATTGGTTTCTTGTGCTGACATCGTGTCATCTTTTTTTTTATCTGAAGGATAAGGATTATTCACTAAGCTCAATTGTAGTGACACAGCCTTACATATGAGAACTATCTATAAGACAGAAGCATAAAAACACCAGGATACGGCTACTCATTAAAAAAAAAGACAGTTGTTTTCACCTGAACCCAGTGACATTTTAAAACTACAGTCACGTAGCTAAAAAAAAAATAAAAAAATAAAAAGATTCTTATTAATGTGAAAATCTTTGTGATATGCACAAAAAGACTTTGTAATGTTTGTTATGCCACGCCTACTTGTGCTTTCTAACCACCATTAAAATGATGAGTGTTTGGACTCATGGTAAGTATGAGTCTGGAATCTTGGTCAGGGTTTATGGCAGGTCAGGCTGGATGACTCACAGAGGCAGATCTCTGGTGCCTTCCACTGGTTCTGGAAGTTTGGAGAAACTTATAGAAACTAGAGGGCAGAAGCCAGGCCCAGGAATGATTTTCTTCATACTTAGGGGAGCCAATACCCAGGCAGGGTGGCTGAGCCAGCCCTTAAATATGAATGATTCATGTCAGCAATATGAGGAGTCGGGTGGAAGATGGAGTGCTGAGGAGACTGTTGTGGCTTAGGAGGGGACCCCTAAATCTGGGGGGCTCTTCCTCCAAGCTGGAGCTCGGCTGGCTTGGGAGTATCCTGACAGCAGTGCGGTTCAAAAGGAAACTTGCTTAATGAGCAGCAGAGTGCAAGGAGGACAGTGTGAGTACATCAGCACACACAGGGATTCACAAGGGGAGAGACTGCCACATGTAGCAAGCCTTTCTGGAGGACAGCATTGTGCCTAACCCTTCCTATCCCTTGCCATGATAGATACTGGTTGCCTGGCTGTACAGGAGTGGGGAAACCAGTCATCTGCAACCCCTGCGGGGGTAGTGCTACAACAGTCTAAAATGTAATTGCTGTATGGCTGGCTATATTCTCTGATTGGTAATGTGACTTTCTTGTAATGTCAGTTACAGTATTTCCCTGTGTGTTACATTCTCTGAGTGTGTCAGCCTGGATCCTGCTCCTTCACGATGCCTATCAATCTGTCTCGCAAAGTCTGTCATTGTGTCATGTGTTAGACATTCTTTCTCCATCACTGTGTGCCAGGTGCCAGATCGAATAACATTCTGATGTCTGGGCACTACAGACACCTGTTCTGGGGAACGGAGGATGGGTGTTTTGACAGGTTGAAAGGGTAACGCCACTTTTATGGAAAAAAATAAGGCATATAAAAAAAAAAAATTATATATATATATATATATATATATATGTATATATATGTCACATATAATTGCTACAAAAGCAATGCTGTAATTTAATGTTATTAAAAATGACCTTCTTTTTCAATTGTAATTTTCTGTAAAATGCAATGCAATATGGCAATCTCAAAGTGTTCTGTACACTGTTGGCATGCAGAATGTCCCCAGAAGTGTAATTTCTTGCTTGTGTGTTTGGCTCACTGATTTTCCAAGAAGTCTGATTTTAGGCATCCTCTGCAAGAGGAATTTTAGTTGTGAGTGGTGAGATACTTCTAACGGAATGCAGACCCTGCAGCCTTTTCCATTAGAACACTGAGAGTGAACAAGGTGATTATAATGAACTAAACCCTCCTATTCGGTTTGCAAATGACATGATGAAACAAACAGCTATTTCTTCAGAGCAACAAAAGGTAAGAATCTACAAGGTTTATTAAAATTCCTGTACATTGATCACCAAGAGGGTTTTTCTCTCAACAAACGTGAAGTCACTCTTTAAAAGTTTGTCCAATTACTTTTCTTTTTTATAAACTGGATGATATTCTCACAGTGGGTGGCCCTGTTGGCAATCTCCTTCTCAATATCCTGTGACTGAAAATTTAAAGGAGCTGCAGATGCAGCCATTGTTTTGGTATTCTGACAGCTGCCGGTGCTGGGTGTTAGAATACAGTAACCCACACTGCAGATATAGAGCCAGAACCTGTTTTACCTTAATGCTTTCCTTGCAGGGTAAAAAATGTCCCAGTAGTTGTATCACCCTCTCACCTCCCTAAATACTTACCTGAGTCCTAACTTGATCCAACACTGTACCCGCGTGCAGCGGCGCTTGCTTGTGTTCTTCTCCTCACAGGACACAGAGACAGCCATGAGAGCCATTGGGCCCTGCTGCTGTAAATGAAATCCTGTGAGGAGGGAGCCTGTCTGCCCCTGTACAGTAATCTGTGCAAGCGCAGCTCAATGCACAAATTCAGCAATGTCGAATCTAACGGAACTTCCACGCATGCACGAGAGTGAGATTATCTCGGCCTGGCCGATGACAGCATCCGGTGATTGAGATCCCCAAGCTGACCACCCAAAAGATGTCTGAGGACGGCGAGTTCCGGGGACGGCACATCGCAAGAGTCTGGAAGAGTATAATTTTTCTTTAAGTAGATTTGCTTGTGCCCGTTCACTGCAGCCTACTGAGAGGGATGTTCCACTGTCCCACCAATGCACATGCTTGCACCAGACTAGTATGCTGATTACATGCAGGGAAATTCCTTCTTCCCATCACTGGGTACAGACAGGAGGTGCTCGGAATGTCCTTGGACCATCCCTTCTCCACAAGAGGGCCTCTGTCCCAACCTACTTTCCCAACACTACAGGGCTCACTCATGTGAACTACAGAGCACCATCCACCCATTTTATGGAAGTGAGGAGAGGGAGAGGTGTTCTGTAGTCTAAACAAACTTTCTGTCCTAGATTGACAATGATTCTGTTACACAGTTTGGTGAGTGAGCATTATCACCCAAGGACAATAGTTGTGTTACTGGCAGGATCACAAGGTAAAAATTAAGGAAAAAAACTAAAAAAGGAAAACTAATAAAACCACTACATCTAAGAATTAGTAAGCTGAAAAATAAGTGTAGCACCCTCATTCTAAAATAGGGCTGCAGGTAAATTTAGTTGTGCTAGGTAGTAGCCAGCTTGGCTAATTCGTAGTGTTTAGTGGTCAATAGGCTTCTTTCCTAATCCTGTTTAGCTGTAGTTTCTCCCTTTTTTCAGTAGGTGGCACTGTTGCATTTGACACTAGTGTGATACGCTACAGTGCATTCAGGTTATGAATAAACATACCTTCCTAAGCCAATCAGATTTGCCGCTATAAATGCTGGGAGAAGGTATTTATTTGGAGAGAATCAGGTGATCTAGGTTTCCCCTCCAGAGGCTGCGGCCTGGGTGGATGTGTGTCAAACAGCTCCTGCTGGGTAGGCCTGAAGCTCAGTTCAGGCCTATAGGAGACAGCCTATTCTAGGAAGTACATATGTGCTGGTTCAGCTTAAAGGGTCTTTTCCTGTACTGCTTTTTACCTTATCTCACAATTTTGTCTAAGGAGTCTGCCGATCTGCCTATCTGCTGATCGTTACTATTTTTGATTAAGGGTGTCCTGTGCCCTATCCCCTCTCCCCCACATTTTCCTGTGTCTGAGAAATAAACTTCTTGTTTAAGCATAAAAGTGACTGGCACTCAATTTTCTATCTTGTTCATCACCCACCATGCCTAGTAATCCACACCCTGAGGAGTTATGTCGGCCCTCCCTGAATCTGGGGGTCACCTGGAAATGTGGGGGGAGACGCTGCATATGGATTCATTGTCTGCGGGTTTAGATACTCTAAATTAATAAAAAATCTGTCCTATAGAAAGAGAGTGAAATTCTGGAATCCACACACACACACATCTGCTTCAAAGGTGCAGATGCAGTGGTGTTGTAATCTAAAATTATACTTGGCTTCTTAATGTTGTGTAAAGTCTTTATAAAACACACAAAGCCTTGGATATGGCAGTGAACAACAGTAAATTATAGGACTGGGTGTGCCTTGTGTGATTACTGAAGAAAGACACTCATGCACCATGGCAAGAAAGTATTTTTCCCAGCGATCAAAAAGTTGAAAGCTCGGCATGAACTAGCCTGCTTATTGTGGTGTTAAATGAAAGCAGCTCTCCTCTATAGTATTCTTTCCAGGCTCAATAAACATGAAATCGATTTACTTCTCTACAGACATTATCTGAGTGATAGCTACAGAAATTAGCAGCTTCCCCATGGTTTCGGTATACACAAAATCCTTGCTGCAGACATAACTGGCTTAAAATGTTGCTCCAAGTGCTTTTCTTAACAAGTGTGGCTTTGACCTTATTCTGTTCACTATTGCCAATCCAGACGGTTTACATTGGTCAAGTTTAAGCTATGAAGGAAGATTTCACATGTCCGTCAATTTTAACAAATGCCAAAATGACCTGAAGTATAACAAAAAGACTAAATTTATTTGATTATATTCATGCAAGGCAGAATACCAAGATTATTTAATTCCTCATTACCCAGCAGCATATACTGGAAGTGAGGCAAAGAATGACCTGTGCAAGTTCCAAACATACTTGTGGGAGCTTACTAGGGATGAGCCGAACACCCCCCTGTTCGGTTCGCACCAGAACTTGCGAACAGGCAAAAAATTTGTTTGAACACGCGAACACCGTTAAAGTCTATGGGACACGAAAATGAATAATCAAAAGTGCTAATTTTAAAGGCTTATATGCAATTTATTGTCATAAAAAGTGTTTGGGGACCTGGGTCCTGCCCCAGGGGACATGTATCAATGCAAAAAAAAAGTTTTAAAAACGGCCGTTTTTTCGGAAGCAGTGATTTTAATAATGCTTAAAGTGAAACAATAAAAGTGTAATCTCCCTTTAAATTTCGTACCTAGGGGGTGTCTATAGTATGCCTGTAAAGGGGCGCATGTTTCCCGTGTTTACAGCAGTCTGATGGCAAAATGACATTTCAAAGGAAAAAAAGTCATTTAAAACTACTTGCAGCTATTAATGAATTGCCGGTCCGACAATACACATAAAGTTCATTGATAAAAATGGCATGGGTATTCCCCACAGGGGAACCCCGAACCAAAATTTAAAAAAAAAATGATGTGGGGGGTCCCCCTAAATTCCATAACAGGCCCTTCAGGTCTGGTATGGTTTTTAAGGGGAACCCCGCGCCAAAATTTTTTAAAAAATGGCGTGGGGTCCCCCTAAAAATCCATACCAGACCCCTATCCGAACACGCAACCTGGCAGGCCGCAGGAAAAGAGGGGGGGCGAGAGAGAGCCCCCCCTCCTGAACCGTACCAGGCCACATGCCCTCAACATTGGGAGGGTGCTTTGGGGTAGCCCCCCAAAACACCTTGTCCCCATGTTGATGTGGACAAGGGCCTCATCCCCAGAACCCTTGCCCGGTGGTTACGGGGGTCTGCGGGCGGGGGGCTTATCGGAATCTGGAAGCCCCCTTTAACAAGGGGACCCCCAGATCCCGGCCCTCCCCCCTGTGTGAAATGGTAAGGGGGTACAAAAGTACTAAAAAATTACAAGAGACAGTTTTTGACAATTCCTTTATTTAAATGCTTCTTCTTTCTTCTATCTTCTCTCTTCTTTCGGTTTCTTCCTCCATCCCTTCTTCCCCCTCTGACGTCATGGGGAATGCCACAGGGAAGTCCCCGTCAAGTCCCCGTGTGTCAGAGGGGGGCGGGGTCACCGGGTGGCCCTGCCCCCGTTAGTTAAGAACCGTCAGAAGAGGAGAAGCATCACACAGCGGGAGCCTCCCTCCATGCCATCATGGATGCGGAGCGGCCCGAGGAGAAGAAGATAAGAAGACGCCGTGGATGAAGATGCAGGACGAGAACACCGGTGGAAGAACCAGAAGAACCAGAAGAAGAAGAAGATGGAGGAAGAAACCGAAGGAAGAGAGAAGATAGAAGAAAGATGAAAGAAGAAAGAAGCATTTAAATAAAGGAATTGTCAAAAACTGTCTCTTGTCATTTTTAACATTTTTGACAGTTTTTTTGTGAAATGGTAAGGGTACTTTTGTACCCCCTTACCATTTCACACAGGGGGGAGGGCCGGGATCTGGGGGCCCCCCTGTTAAAGGGGGCTTCCAGATTCTGATAAGCTCCCCGCCCGCAGACCCCCACAACCACCGGGCAAGGGTTGTGGGGATGAGGCCCTTGTCCCCATCAACATGGGGACAAGGTGTTTTGGGAGGCTACCCCAAAGCACCCTCCCAATGTTGAGGGCATGTGGACTGGTACGGTTCAGGAGGGGGGGCGCTTTCTCATCCCCCCTGTTTTCCTGTGGCCTGCCAGGTTGCATGCTCAGATAAGGGTCTGGTATGGATTTTTGGGGGGACCCCACGCCGTTTTTTAAAATTTTGGCACGGGGTTCCCCTTAAAATCCATACCAGACCTGAAGGGTTTGGTATAGATTTTGAGGGGGACCCCACGCCATTTTTTAAAAAATTTTGGCCGGGGTTCCCCTTAATATCCATACCAGACCTGAAGGGCCTGTTATGGAATTTAGGGGGACCCCCCACGTCATTTTTTTTTAAATTGTGGTTCGGTGTTCCCCTGTGGGGAATTCCCATGCCATTTTTATCAATGAACTTTTATGTGTATTGTCGGACCGGCAATTCATTAATAGCTGCGAGTACTTTTTTTCCTTTGAAATGTCATTTTGCTGTCAGACTGTTCTAAACATGGGAAACATGCGCCCCTTTACAGGCATACTATAGACATCCCCCAGGTACGAAATTTAAAGGGATATTACACTTTTATTGTTTCACTTTAAGCATTATTAAAATCACTGCCCCTGAAAAAACGGCCGTTTTTAAAACTTTTTTTTGCATTGATCCTTGTCCCCTGGGGCAGGACCCAGGTCCCCAAACACTTTTTATGACAATAACTTGCATATAAGCCTTTAAAATTAGCACTTTTGATTTCTCCCATAGACTTTTAAAGGGTGTTCCGCGGCTTTTCGAATTTGCCGCGAACACCCCAAATTGTTCGCTGTTCGGCGAACGGGCGAACAGCCAGTGTTCGAGTCGAACATGAGTTCGACTTGAACACGAAGCTCATCCCTAGAGCTTACACATGCCTGAGGACTCTGTCCCTGACCCCATGTGGCAGTGCTAAGTCAATCACCAGGCACCAGCATTGTCACCTGGGAAAAGGCACATGCTCCTCCATATTTAGAAGTACCATGTATAACTCTTGGCTCCCAGTGTCTAAGACCTCCTGCACACAGATGTATACATGCTGAAAGTATTTTAGCAGTAAATCGCCATCACTTTCCTGCACCCAGGGAGCCACAGGTTCCATATACGCCGTAAATATAAATGAATACTCTACCTGACTCTCACGTAAGCTTCAATCACTTTTGCATCTGTGCAGATGAAGAATCATTCAGCGTTTACACAAGTATGGGCATTCGCTTGTATTGATAGCTATACATGACTCCTACAGCCCATCTAACACTGGAAAGCATTAGGGATTTTATGGTTGAAGAGATTTTCCAGCACCTGTACACCCTATCCCCCGTCAGCAGATAAAAACAGCCTCAGCTCGCTCGATCCAAGCCACGCCACCCAACGTGTTTTGCTCCACCCCAGGGCTTAAACATGAAGGTCCTCCATGATTAAGCCCTGGGGGTGGGGTTAAATGTGCTGGGGGCATGGCTTGGATGGAGCGAGCTGAGATTGCTTCTGTCTGCTGATTATATGATCAGGAATGGTGCGCAGCTGCCAGAATATCTTTAACTCTGCAGTGTGCCTTGGGTTAGGACAGACCCACTCCCAGCCTGCTCCCTCACAGTGGCTTCCACCCCATAGGATTATGATCACCTGAGTGGGGCCCCTATGCAATTCAGGGTCACATTGGGAAATTTATGATAGAAGATTTGTCAACATTTAAACATTTGTGTGCATGAGGTCCAATAGATTGGCTTCTAACCTGCCAACTAACAAATGTATAGAGAGTGTACACTGAGCCAGGCATGTACAGCTCAGTGCACATTCTACCCTGTTTCCCCGAAAATAAGACCTAGCGTGATTGTCGGTGATGGCTGCAATATAAGCCCTACCCCCCAAATAAGCCCTAGTTAAAGTCCTTGTAGGTCTTATTTTCAGGGTAGGGCTTTTTTTCGGGGAAACAGGGTAGGGCTTATTTGGGGGGTAGGGCTTATATTGCAGCCATCACTGACAATCACGCTAGGTCTTATTTTCGGGGAAACAGGGTAAGTATGTACTTGGTGTTGGGATAAATTGACTCCCATGTGCATGCAAGGGAGATACTGTAGTTATTCTGGGCTAGCCAATAAAATTGGCTAAAGAAGCCACGTCTCCTTCAAATTTTCAATCAAGGGATGTTGGGCGGGAGATGGTTGAAAGGGCCATACAATGTTTTTTATCCGGTTCATCAGCAACTGGACAAAATTCACTCTGTTTATGGACAGCTTAATGTTCCTTTAACACAACCATCCTCCACTCCATCCTCCAAAAAAAAAGATCACCTGCTGAGTTAAATCAGAATGGCACTTTTAATGTTGAAAAATAGATCCATGCAATTTCTATAGGCGGCCAAATATATGGATATGCGTCTGTTCGCATCAGTGTTTATCCGATGTCCTATTCACGTCCAGAAAAACGGAAAAGAACGCAAATCTTTTCTTTTCGTTTTTGCGGACCCAATCAATTCACATCTGCACACCCATAGGGGTACATTGCTTTCCATCTAGATCCATATAAAAAAAAAATGGTCAGATAGAACGCTTGAATGCATGGAGCCTTATACAGTATCTCACAAAAGTGAGTACACCCCTCACATTTTTGTAAATATTTTATTAGATCTTTTAATGTGACAACACTCAAGAAATGACACTTTGCTACAATGTAAAGTAGTGAGTGTACAGCTTGTATAACGGGGTAAATTTGCTATCCCCTCAAAATAAATCAACACACAGCCATTAATGTCTAAACTGCCGGCAACAAAAGTGAGTACACCCCTAAGTGAAAATGTCCAAATTGGGCCCAATTAGTCATTTTCCCTCCCTGGTGTCATGTGACTTGTTAGTGTTACAAGGTCTCGGGTGTGAATAGGGAGCAGGTGTGTTAAATTTGTTGTTATCGCTATCACTCTCAAATACTGATCACTGGAAGTTCAACATGGCACTTCATGGCAAAAAACTCTGAGGATCCGAAAAAAAGAATTGTTGCTCTACATAAAGATGGCCTAGGCAATAAGAAGATTGCCAAGACCCTGAAACTGAGCTGCAGCACGGTGGCAAAGACCATGCAGCGGTTTAAGAGGCCAAGTTCCACTCAGAACAGGCCTTGCCATGGGCAACCAAAGAAGTTGAGTGCAGATGCTCAGCGTCATATCCAGAGGATGTCTTTGGAAAGCAGACGTATGAGTGCTGCCAGCATTGCTGCAGAGGTTGAAGGGGTGGGGGGTCAGCCTGTCAGTGCTCAGACCATACGCTGCACACTGCATCAAATTGGTCTGCATGGCTGTCGTCCCAGAAGGAATCCTCTTCTAAAGATGATGCACAAGAAAGCCCACAAACAGTTTGCTGAAGACAAGCAGACTAAGGACATGGATTACTGGAACCATGTCCTGTGGACTGATGAGACCAAGATAAACTTATTTGGTTCAGATGGTGTCAAACGTGCGTGGCGGCAACCAGGTGAGGAGTACAAAGACAAGTGTCTTGCCTACAGTCAAGCATAGTGGTGGGAGTGTCATGGTCTGGGGCTGCATGAGTGCTGCTGGCACTGGGGAGCTACAGCTCATTGAGGGAACCATGAATGCCAACATGTACTGTGACATACTAAAGCAGAGCATGAGCCCCTCCATTCGAAGACTGGGCCGCAGGGCAGCATTCCAACATGATAATGACCCCAAACACACCTCCAAGACGATCACTGCCTTGCTAAAGAAGCTGAGGGTAAAATTGACAGACTGGCCAAGCATGTCTCCAGACCTAAACCCTATTGAGCATCTGTGGGGCATCCTCAAACAGAAGGTGGAGAAGCACAAGGTCTCTAACATCCACCAGCTCCGTGATGTCATCATGGAGGAGTGGAAGAGGACTCCAGTGGCAACCTGTGAAGCTCTGGTGAATTCCATGCCCAAGAGGGTTAAGGTAGTGCTGGAAAATTTTGGTGGCCACACAAAATATTGACACTTTGGGCCCAATTTGGACATTTTCACTTAGGGGTGTACTCACTTTTGTTGCCAGCGGTTTAGACATTAATGGCTGTGAATTAAGTTATTTTAAGGGGACAGCAAATTTACACTGTTATACAAGCTGTACACACACTACTTTACATTGTAGCAAAGTGTCAATTCTTCAGTGTTGTCACATGAAGAGACAATAAAATATAAAAAAAATGTAAGGGTGTACTCACGTTTGTGAGATATATAGGTCAGCTTAGGTCGGCTATAGGTCCATACATGTAGCACCCTCTAGTGTGCTAGAATAGAATTGTTAGAGTAGGTAAATTGTTTGGCTTGGCTGGCAGCCAAGCCTGGTGTTTTTCTGGGTCAGGGTTTGAGTGACTCGGAGGGCTGGATGACTCACAGGCAGCATCTCTGAGACCTCCCCCTACTTCTGGAACTTGCTGGAAACTTCCAGAAGAATGGGCATAGAGGTGAGGAGGAGCTGCCTGGAGTATTCTGAGGGCCCTGACCAAACCCCAACAGATGGGTTGGCAGGGGGCAGGCCCCCTCAAATACTCAGGGCCAGCCCAGCTGGGGCAGTGGAGTTCGGGTGGAAGTTGGAGATGTAGTGTTAGGCTGTCGGTGGCCCTTGAGGGTAGCCCCCTAGTCTGGGGGGGTAACCTCGGGCCTGGACTTGGGTGTGGAAGGGACCCTCTTTACGACACACAGAGGTGTCCTGACTGGAGGCACAGGAGCTGGAGAAGGACAGCAGGAGAACCCTGCTGGGCAAATCTCCAGGGAAGAAGACATGCAGGTGGGCTGCTGAGTGTTACAGTCAGAGAGGACTAAGAGGCATGCCTGAGAGGACTGTGAGAGAGCAGTCTGGGATGAATGCAGAGTCAATCTGGAAGAACTGTGGAGTCTTAGCCAGGAGGGCTAGATAAAAAAGCAGCTGCAGCCAGGGGGCTGGCAGTGCCTGAAGACGTGGTGCTGGGATCAGTAGCCACAGGAGGAGGACAGCTGGCCACTAGGACTTTGCTACACAAACAAGTGGCCTACAGTCCCTGCCTGTAAAGGGCATTTGCTACTTGTCTGACTGAGCCTTTGTCATATCACACAAACAATGCCAGATAGTCCTGGGAGTTGTCGTTCTGCAATAAGGCTGTTTGCAGGTGGCAGAGGAGAAGTGTATATACTGACTGTATATAGTTATGTCCCTAAAGAGTTCTACTGCTTTGATCAAGTGGGCATCCAGTAATATCCCCATCCCTATCCAAGTTAAATTCCTCTCAATAAAATATAAAAACAAAGCACTGGACTGTTCTTCTGACTCAAGTGTACTGTGAAGATGCGGTATGCCTGGCTGTGCAGGGTGGGGGATCTCTTCCTACTTGCGGCTCCTTAGGGGATGCGCTACATACACATACAGTACAATGGATCAGTTCATGCTGGGACTAGCTTTGACCGCAGTACCTGGGAATACGCTGTTCTAAGACCTGTGTTATTACAGGCTAGGGTTATCGGGAGGCAAAGGCAGCACTGGGGCAGATAGCACACTAAGTGCTCTCATTCTTTAACAAGCTATTTCTCCATGACTGAAGAGAATAATTTCATGATCTGTAAATTTTCATATTAGATGTTAAAAGCCTGGCCACCAAGCTTCTTCTACATGTGCTTCAGATGTGTTTTGTTAAATACTAAAGCAGGGCTCAAAATTTCAAGTCCTGAGCCAGTAGCCAGGCCTTAAGAGTTACTCGCCAACAGTTGCCTCACCCAACCCCTCCCCTGCCCTGCCCCTAAGTCCGCCCCTAAACACGCCCTTGTAAATATCTCATGAAATTACACTGTTAAATGTTTCATGCAGAATGAAGTTCCAAAAATAAATATTAACAACAACCTTAACAATATTAACATAAAGCATATAAGTACCCATTAGTGCAGCCTCACTGTGTCAAAAGCTTTACATTGCCCATGAATCCAGCCTCACTGTGCCCATCATTGCAGCCTCACTGTGCCCATCGCTGCAGCCTCACTGTGCCCATTAAATTCAGCTTTACGGTGCCCATTAATGCAGCCTCACTGTGCCCATCAATGCACTCTCACTGTGCCCATCAATGCAGCCTCACTGTGCCCATCAGTGAAGCTTCACTGTACCCATTATTACAGCCTCAATGTGCCCATTATTGCCGCCTCACTGTGCCCATCAAATGCAGCTTTAAGGTGCCCATAAATGGAGCCTCCTTGTGCCCATCAATGAACTCTCACTGAGCCCATCAATGCAGCTTCACTGTGCCTATCAATGCAGCCTCCCTGTGCCCATTAAATGCAGCTTTACGTTGCCCATGAATGCAGCCTCACTGTGCCCATGAATGCAGCTTTACTGTGCCCATGAATTAAGCCTCACTGTGCCTATCAATTCAGCCTCACTGTGCCCATCAATTCAGCCTCACTGTGCCCATCAATTCAGCCTCACTGTGCCCATCATTGCAGCCTCACTGTGCCCATCATTGCAGCCTCACTGTGCCCATCAAATGCAGCTTTACGGTGCCCATAAATGCAGCCTCACTGTGCCCATGAATGCAGCCTCACTGTGCCCATCAATGCAGCTTTACTGTGCCCATGAATTCAGCCTCACTGTGCCCATCAATTCAGCCTCACTGTGCCCATCATTGCAGCCTCACTGTGCCCATCAAATGCAGCTTTACGGTGCCCATGAATGCAGCCTCACTGTGCCCATGAATGCAGCCTCACTGCCCATGCATGCAGCCTCACTGCCAATGAATGCAGCTTACTGTGCCCATTAATGCAGCCTCACTGTACCCATAAATGCAGTCTCACTTCCCATCAGTGCAGCTCACTGTGCCTAAAAATGCAGCTCACTGTATCTATAAATGCAGCCTCACTGTGCCCATGAATGCAGCCTCACTCTGCCCATTAATGATGATGTTCTGTAAAAAAGCCTGCACCACTTCTGCAAGAAGCGATCAGCCAGGAAACTGTCAGCCTGGTCTGCCCCTGCTCCTCACTCGCCCTGCACTAAATTCCACTCGCAAAATGCAAGCAGGTGAGTGGAATTTATGAGGGCTGTACTAAAGTAACATAAGGGATGATTTACTAAAACTGGAGCGTGTAAAATCTGGTGCAGCTCTGCATATAAACCATCAGCTTCCAGGTTTTATTGTCAAAGCTCAACCACTTAAGGACTGGGCCTATTTTTCAGACTCAATGTTTACAAGTTAAAATCTTTTTTTTTTGCTAGAAAATTACTTAGAACCCCCAAACATTTTTTTTCTAAGACCCTGGAGAATAAAATTGCGGTCATTGCAATACTTTATGTCACACCATATTTCCACAGCGGTCATACAAGCGCACTTTTTTTGGAAAAAAACTTTTTTTTTTACTTAAAAAATAAGACAACAGTAAGGTTGGCCCAATTTTTTTGTTATATTGTGAAAGATAATGTTACGCCGAGTAAACTGATACCCAACATGTCACGCTTCAAAATTTCGCCCGCTCGTGGAATGGCGACAAACTTTTACCCTTAAAAATCTCCATAGACAACGTTTAAAAATGTCTACAAGTTACATGTTTACAGTTACAGAGGGGGTCTAGTGCAAGAATTATTGCTCTCGATCTAACAATCGTGGCCATAGCACACATGTGTGGTTTGAACACCGTTTTCATATGCGGCGCAACTTACGTATGCGTTCGCTATTGCGCGCGAGCTTGGTGATGGGGGGGGGCGCTTTTAAATTTTTAATTTTTTTAATTATTTATTTTTATTTTTTATTTTTACACTGTCCTTTAAAAAAATTTTTGGGTCAATTTTTATTCCTATTACAAAGAATATAAACATCCCTTGTAATATAAAAAAAAGCATGACAGGACCTCTTAAATATGAGATCTGGGGTCAAAAAGACCTCAGATCTCATATTTACACTAAAATGCAATAAAAAAATAAAATAAAAATAAATGAAATGTCTTTTTTTTTTTTTTATACAAAAAAAAAAAAATGTCCCCTTTAAGAGCCGCAAAAAAACAAGGAGAGAGGCGCCTCTGGGTGCAGATGTTTTTAACAAGCTTTAATACACACATACATTAGTCAAACTCACATTTCAGCAGAAAGAGATAGGCATAAAAGTATAGCCATGGTTATGCCACGGTGGCGATCCTGAGTCCTGGGTCTTGTAGTTCCTCTGTCAAAAAAGTCTGGTCAGAGAGGTGTCCACAGTTAAGATGGTTATGCCGGCTCCGGAAGACAAACTCGAGACGAGGCGTGGGGCGCAGGGAACAGCAGGCTGCAGGGGATGACGTCACCAGTAATGGACGCGTTTCTTGAGTAGGCGTGCTGCGGTGTACTGGCAAGCCGCACTCCTTTATCAACAGACAAACAGACATGGCAGCCCTGCTTGCTCTGGACCTTTAACCCCTTCTCACCATCCGTACATAGACTTATATAGACTGTGTATATAAAACAAAACGGATTGACCACAGATCTATGACTGATCTTTTTACAGTTTTATTGCAGATTTTTATTCGGGGTTTTTTTTAATGGTTTTAGCTGTTGCGCCTCCACATGTTTTATTTACCCCTTTAAGAGCCCTCCAATGCTATGGAGCGGAGCGGGGGCCATCTTTCCCTCGCTCGGCATCCAGGCAGCGAGGGGAAAGGACCCGGTCATCTCCGCCGCTACCAACGGCTCCGGTAAGCGACAGAGGCGACCGGAGCGTGGCGGGACGGGGGCCCTCTCCCACCCCCGATTAAAGTGCGCTGAATCTGCCACTGAGACCACTTTTATCTGAAAGAGGGCCGCCAGACGTTTTTAAAAATACTAGGGTTAGGCCAACTAGCTGCTGCCATAACAACGGTATTTAACGTCAAATTCGCGACGTATAACGACGGCGGGCGGTCCTTAAGTGGTTAATTGAACAAGCTGACGTTAGAAGCTGATTGGCTACCATGCACAGCTGCCTCAGGTTTTGCATTCTCCAGATTTAGTAAATCAACTCCATAATCTGATAACTGTCTGTAAACATCATTATCTTCTCAGTTCAGAGATTACCCTGCCATGGTACGGAAAGAAATAAAATAACATCACATTTTAGGGATTTTTCGTGTAACCAGATGCTCTACAGCAGAGAGCGATGTCAGGACTACATTTTCAGAGGCTGTATATTTGACATGTTCCATGCACACTGGATTCATCCAAGATAATCTGAAAAATGTTGCCATTATCTCCATCTCTTGTGATATCTACAGTGTAATATTTTTTTTCACCCATCAGTGTATAGAGAGGAAGCATTAGTGTGGCTATGTAGGACACAGGAGCCTGTAATAAACCGCTGTGCACGTCGCTTTCCTGCCTCCCAGGCAGGTAGAGCCTCTGATCTGAGCCTCTTCTCCCCCTCTGGAGACTTGTCACCAGCCAGCTGAGAGGTCTGTAATTAATCCCTTGCTGGCAGAGCTACATCATCTGTGTCACCTTCATGTCCCCTTCTCAGAGCATGATTAGAGGCAGGGAGAGGTGTGCAGAGGGGGGGAGGGAGAGGTGCGCATGGGGGGGGAAGGGAGAGGTGTGCATGGGGGGGGGGGGGGCACATTTCAAGGGCAAAATCTAGAACTGATAGATCTGAAGGAATATACTTATCCCTGTGGGAGATATAAATATTTATACACATTCTTCTAGAAATTCATCAAGATGGTGTGTAAATTTAGAAAACGATATATAAAATGATATAGTAACAGAATAAATAGTTCTTCAATAAATTGAAGGCATACGGAAGGACAGATTAATATGTATGATGTTGCTATTTGTTCTGTATGTGCCATAGTGATTGAACTGATATTATATTCATCTTTCATGAGCTGAGGTTATTTTATCAGTTTGTACAGAGCAGAACTCAACAGAGAAGGAAATGGGAAAACCGGAGAATGGAAAAATTGCTGAATTTCAAACAGCGGGTTAGGGGTTTTCTTTGTAGTTAAAAAAGTCATTCATTTTGTATTTTTTATAGAAAAGGTTGCATTGCATTATTATTGTACAGATATAAAAGGAAAAGTGTAGTTTTATCTTCTTTTATATAAACCTAATTAATTTGTTTATCAATTTGTGTTAAAGAGGAAGTAAAGCCTCTTAAAAAAAAATACACCCTGCAAGGCAAAGGCATAATGAGCTAGCATGCATAGCATACTAGCTCATTATGAATTACTTACCTGAAATCGAAGCCCCGGCCCTCCTTCGCCTCCTCCGAGGCTGCCATCTATCCCGGAGGGTATCGCGGCTCCGGCGCTGTGACTGGCCGGGGCCGCGATGACGTCTCTCCCGCGCATGCGCGCCGGTGGCGCCTGCACCAGATGTCTACGGCGCATGCGCTGCAGACATGGGTGCCACTATTTCTGCAAATATCTCCTAAACCTTTTAGGTTTGGGAGATATTTCTTGCACCTACAGGTAAGCCTTAATCTAGACCCATTACAACCACTTTAAGCCGCGTACACACGGGCAAAATGTCGGGAGACATTTGCCATTACAAAAAAACACCGGCCCACATTCTGCCCGTGTGTATTGCCGCGTACACACGGCCGGACTTCCAGACAGAAAAAGTCCAATGGGAGCTTTCGGTCGGACATTCCGACCGTGTGTATGCCCCATCAGACTTTTTCTGTCGGCATTTCCGACGGACTTAAAGTCAGCAACTACAAACACTTTAGCTGCTGACTTTTAATAAGGACACTTACCTGTCCAGGGAGCCCGCGATGTCGGGCCCCCCGAGGCCGATCCGTCCATCATATCGGGTACAGGCGCCGTCATCTTAACGAAGGGAAACAGGCAGTGGAGCCTTGTGGCTTCACTGCCCGTTTCCTACTGCGCATGTGCGAATCGCACGGCACTTTGTGAATGGCCCTGTTGATTTCTGGGACACACACATGTCCCAGAAGACAATGGGGCATCTCGCCGAAGAGGAGAATAGTGCCGCGGAATAGGAAGAGGCAGATTAGGAAGACTGCCTAGCAATAGGTGTTTCTGGTAAGTAAAAAATTTTTTTTTTCAAATTTTTTAAATACCGTATATACTCGAGTATAAGTCGTTCCGAGTATAAGTCGAGGCCCTAATTTACCACAAAAAAAATGGGAAAAACTTATTGACCCGAGTATAAGACGAAGGTGAGAAATGCACAGCTACTGTAAGTGGAAAAGAGGGTCAACAATGCCCATTTGCAGCATCACTGTGCCCATTTGCATGCATCACTGTGCCCATTTGCAGCCATAGGTCCCCTGAACTTCAAACTCAGTAGTTAAGGGTTCCTAGATGCCCCCTAGCTGCAGCCAAAATTTGGGGTCTCTGAACCCAAAGGGTCCCGAAATGACATTGCTGCAGATAGACACAGTTGACTGAATTTGGGGCCCTGTATCTCGGGGCCATTTAGTGCTAAGAATCCCAAATTTGGTGTGCAAACCCAGTGGAACTAGCCCCATAACATTTCCAAAGCTGGGGTTTTTAGCACCAAGTGGCCATGAGATACAGGGCCCCAAAAATCAGAAAATGTCAAGCACTTTTCTGCAGCAGAGAATGACATTTTCCGAACCAGTTTTGGGGCCCCGTATCTCAGGGCCACTTGGTGCTAGGAACCCAGGCTTTGGATATGTTATGGTACCAGTTCCACTGGGTTAGTACACCAAATTTGGGGTTCCTAGCACTAAGTGGCCCTGAGATATGGGGCCCCAAAATCGGTTCAGAAAATGTCAAGCACTTTTCTGCAGCAGAGAATGACATTTTCTGAACCGATTTTGGGGCCCCGTATCTCGGGGCCACTTAGTGCTAGGAACTTCAGCTTTGGATATGTTGTGGTACTAGGTCCACTGGGTTTGCATACCAAATTTGGGGTTTCTAGCGCCAAGTGGCCCTGAGATACGGGGCCCCAAAGTCGGGTCGGAAAATGAATTTTTTTGCTGCAGAAAAGTGCTTGACTCGAGTATAAGTCCAGGGGGGCACTTTCAGCACAAAAAAATGTGCTGAAAAATTCGACTTATACTCGAGTATATACTGTATATTTTTTTGTGAATATTAATGTAATTTGTTACTTTAGGGTGGACCTCCGCTTTAAAGGTAATTCGTTTCAATGGCTAGAATAAATTATTATGAATAAATGAATTAACACCCAAGCACTTGACGCGCCTAAATGCGTTATATGTGTTTACAAGCATCAAGCATTCTTTCTGCCAAAACAGTAGAAGGAAAGGTGTCTAGAAGTGATAGTAAAACGTGCAGTGTGCATGAGGCCTAACACTGGTGTTGCGCTGGTAGATTTTTCAATCTACCGCTTATAGGTAAATTTAGTGGGTCATCTGTTCTGTACGTGATTTCTGTTCAGATTTAGTTTATTGTCAGATTTAGCCTCTGTTCCAGTTTGGCTGTGTTGCGTGTAGTTTCACACTGTGCCTGTGGGTGTCGTTGTCACCATTTGTCGGTGTTTGGAAAGGCAACATGCTGAAGTGCATGAGTGCTCTTCTGTCCCGGAGATAACTCGGCGGAGGTGGTCCTCCGAGTTGCAATCTGGGAGAGGGTATTTATGGGACAGATGCCATGTTTAGAGAGGTTTTTCTGCCTCGTGGCCCTCCTGGCCTAGAGGTATGTGTCAGTGAGTTCTACCTCCTAGCCCTCCAGCCTGGAGGGTTGCGTTGCTGCAGCCGAGTAGGTAGACCCAGAGGCCTGTCTGGGGTCTGCTATAGCTGGGATGGTCCTGTGCTGTCTGTCCTGCGGGAAGAAGCCGGACAATCAGGAAGATCCAGGGGAGGACTCATCTTGGAAGGGACAATGGAAGGCTGGCCTTAAGGAGGGCCTGGTGACTCGATTGGAGGACGTATCCTAAACTACCCTACTGCACAAGTACTGCCTGGTCGGCTTAAAGGTTCTGGTACTGTGTTTGCTGTTCATCGAAAACCACTACATCCTGTGGCAGAGGATCGTACGGGTTTTATTTCACTCAAGTCTGTGGCAGAGACTTTTTGTTCGTGCTGCGTACCGGCTGCTAGGTTGGTGAGGGAGACCTATCCGGGCGGGCAAAGATTTAACCCTGAAAGGAAAGTATATTCATCCCTAAGACTTTAATTCCTTAGTGCTACACCAGGAAAAGGTATTTGAACTTTCCTGCAACTCTTCTTCTACCCTTTTTCCTGCTACTTCTTCTAGTTATCTCCCATTAAAAATACTCAAGTGACTGGTGTTTACACTGTCTGATAATAAGCTCAACGGGACCCTAGACCCGGTATCGGTGAAATTACAGGTAAAAAAAGGTGACGGTAACAGCCCGCTTTAAATCAGCAGCTCCATCGTGAGTTAGTGCTACATGTGGGGGCTTCATCCGGGATTGTTTGCCGTTACCCTGAGTAGCCCTGAGAAGTATTTCACCGGGAGTTTATGTTAAAGAAGGTTTCTGGACTTTGTCACTTTTTCCAGGAAAAGAAGGGGTTAAATTGCAGGACTTTATTTCTGACTGCGTAGGCTGTGGGTGAGAAGTAAAAGCCCGGGAGTTACGTGATCAGAGGAACAAGTAGGAGGAGCCACATCTACTTGTTGCCGCGTGGGACGCGGGTATGTGTGTCTTGGCGCCAAAGGAGAAGAGAGGCCTCGTGATCGTATTGAGAGGATCAGAGTGCAACCATGTCTTCTTTCCTATTGGTACCGTCAACTATGGGGTCCAAGATGTTCTCTACGAGTACCGTTGCGGGTGCTATGCTGACCGGAACCCTGCTCACGGGTACCGATATTCATTTGAAGCCGCAGGGGCGGTTCGTACTATACAGTGTCGGAGATATCAAATGGCTGGGCATGCTTTGCCACAAGTGTGAAGGACTGGCCATACATCTCTGTCCATTTGTTCGATGTACAGTGCAGTGCGGAGAATATTTGTTCACAGTGGAGCAACCTACAATGTCACCCCGTGCTTATCGTGTGGACTGGGCTACAGGTATCGCCACAGTGGAAGCTGCTACCATTGCTGTTGGAGAGCAACAGGCCGTGGTCTCGCCTGTTACCGAGAGTGCTTCCGAGGGAGATGTCGCTGTCACCGCTTCATCCGCGGACATCACCTTTGTTTCTACTTCTACCACACCTATCCCCATTGCACCTGTCCAAAGGAAGGTGGGATATGTGAAGGCTTCCCGTGGCCGTGGTCGAGGCCCACCCCAGAGACTACCCGAACCGGAGCCGGAGAAATATATGGATTCAGAAAAGTCCATGTCAAGAACGGGTGAGAGATCAAAGGGGAACATATCTGGGACTCTTTGTAAATATTTGCCAGCAGAAGAGTTGAGAGACTCGGAGATAGATTCTATGTCAGATCTCTCCCTGGTGATGATGATTTGTTTGAGACAATGTCACAGGAACTCTCAGAATGGACAGCCCTGGATTCTGGGAAGACATCACCTTGTGTGGAGCCGCACAGTACTACCAAAGAGACATTGTCTAAAGTTGCTAGTCTGCTTGAGTTTGAGCCGACACCCATTGGATCTGTGGTGCGCAAATCACAAAATTCTTGTGTGCCTCCTGGTTTGGGGAAAAATAGAACTTTGCCTAGACTTGCCCGTTTGCAGAGAGTGCTCACCAAACGAGTTGCCACAGAATATGGTCTGGAATTTCCCTATGTTACTCAGGAAATTATGCAGGAAATTGAGGCCAACCGGGAACAGTGGTACCGTGAAGCTGTTTGGGACTATTTGTCTGTGCCAAAACCTTTCCGGAAAGCTGGGTATTCTGTTGCCATGGATGAACGCTTCAATGGATGTTTGCTGCATTGGAACTATGGTCGGCACATCTATGCTGACAGGGTGGTCATTTGCAGACCTGGAAAAGATGACATTGTGTACTTTATCGCTACTGTGGATAAACTAGGGAAGAAACGGACATTACCAGATCCCTGGTTTTATTGGTGATTATGCAAAGGAACTGTTGTCTTCTATTTTTCTAAAAGAAAAAGAACTTTGGGGTATATAGCCAGATAGTGTTAGTGTTTAGAGATCTCCGTGGTCAAGAGATTTTTTTCATCTCAACGCTTTTAAATCCAAAGACTTTTTGCTTGGATTTCCTTTATCCAAAGGATATAATTTGCCCAGAGATAGGGATGGACTTTTGAAGTTACTTTAGTTTATTTTCATTAGAGGGAAATATGTGGGAAGAGAGTGTCATTCTTTTGTGGAATGAGGCTTTGCTCCTAAATTGTTTAGTGATGCTACTGTACATATTTTGTGTGTGTCTAACTTTGTTTCTTTCAGGGACAATCGGATCTCCTATCAAGCTGTTAGGCTTTTCATCTAGGTAGATAGTGGGGTTTTGTGACATGTCTAATGTGATTTCTTTTGCTGATGTGAATATGTTGTCTAAATGTTAAAACTGTAACATTTCTATACTGTCTTTTCTTCCTTCTCATCCAAGTTCTAAGTTCAAATACCTACTCTCAGGCTTGAGAGTTATATTTTGAGAGACATTGAGGACAACGTCTATTATAGTGGGGGGAGTATGTAGCGCTGGTAGATTTTTCCACCTACCGCTTATAGGTGTAGCGCTGGTAGATTTTTCAATCTACCGCTTACAGGTAAATTTAGTGGGTCATCTGTTCTGTACGTAGTTCAGATTCAATCTAGCGTTAGATTAGCCTCTGTTCCAGCTTGGCTGTGTTGCGTGCAGTTCCACATTGGGCCTGTGGGTGTCGTTGTTATCATGGGCCGGTGTTGGAAAAGCAACAAGCTGAAGTGTACGAGTGCTCTTCTGTCCCAGAGATAACTCGGCGGAGGTGGTCCTCCGAGTTGCATTCTGGGAGAGGGTATTTATGGGACAGACGCCATATTTCAAAGGTCTTCTTGCCTTGTGGCCCTCCTGGCCTAGAGGTATGTGTCAGTAGTTATACCTCGTAGCCCTCTGGCTTGGAGGGTTGTGTTGCTGCAGCCATGCAAGTAGGCCCAGAAGTCTGTCTGGGGCCTGCTATAGCTGGGATGGTCCTGTGCTGTCTGTCCTGCGGGAAGAAGGCGGACAATCGGGAAGATCTAGGGGAGGACCCATCTTGGAAGAGACCATTGCACCTGTCCAAAGGAAGGTGGGATATATGAAGGCTTCCCGCGGCCGTGGTCGAGGCCTACACCAGAGACTACCCGAACCAGAGCCAGAGAAATATATGAATCTGGAGAAGTCCACGTCAGGAACGGGTGAGAGATCAAAGGGGAACATATCTGGGACTCTTTGTAAATATTTGCCAGCAGAAGAGTTGAGAGACTCGGAGATAGATTCATGTCAGATCTCTCCGGTAAAGATGATTTGTTTGAGACTATGTCGCAGGAACTGTTGTGGGCCCAGGGTGAAGATGTTGCTTCTGCTCTTACTTTCTCAGAATGGACAGCCCTGGATTCTGGGAAAACTTTGTCTTGTGTGGAGCCACACAAAACTACTAAAGAGACATTGTCTAAAGTTGTTAGTTCGTTTGAATCTGAGCCGACACCCGTCGGATCTATGGTGCGCAAATCACCGAATTCTTGTGTGCCTCCTGGTTTATGAAAAAATAGAACTTTGCCTAGACTTGCCTGTTTACAGAGAGTGCTCACCAAACAAGTTGCCACAGGATATGGTCTGGAATTTCCCTACGTTACTCTGGAAATTATGCAGGAATTTGAGACCAACCGGGAACAATGGTACCGTGAAGCTGTTTGGGACTATTTGTCAGCCTTTCCGGAGAGCTGGTTATTCTGCTGCCATGGATAAACATTTCAGTGGATGCTTGCTGCATTGGAACTATGGTCGGCACACCTATGCTGATAAGGTGGTCATTTGCAGACCTGGAAAAGATGACATAGTGTATTTTATTACTACCATGGATAAACTAGGGAAGAAACTGACATTGCCAGATCCCCGGTTTTATTGGTGATTAGTCAAAGGGACTGTTGTCTTCTATTTCCTTTGAACAAGAACTTTGGGTTATATAGCCAGATAGTGTTTAGAGATCTTCGTGGTCAAGAGATTATCTTCATCTCAGTGCTTTCAAATCCAAAGACTTTTTGCTAGCTGGATTTCCTTTATTAAAAAGATATAATTTACCCAGAGATAGGGATGGACTATTCAAGTTATATTGGTTCATTTCCATTAAAAGCAGAATATAAGGGAAGAGAGTGTCATTCTTTTGTTGGAATGAGGCTTTGCTCCTAAATTGTTTAGTGATGATATTGTACATGTTTGTGTGTCTAACTTTGTTTCTTTCAGGAGCAATCAGATCTCCTATCAAGCTGTTAGGCTTTTCAGCTAGGTAGATAGTGGGGTTTTGTGACATGTCTGATGTGAATATGTTATTGTATAAATGTTGAAACTGTAATATTTCTATGCTGTTTTTCTTCTTTCTCATCCAAGTTCTAAGTTCAAATACCTACTCTCAGGCTTGAGAGTTATATTTTGACAGACATTGAGGACAACGTCTATTGTAGTGGGGGGAGTATGTAGCGCTGGTAGATTTTTCAATCTACCGCTTATAGGTGTAGCGCTGGTAGATTTTTCAATCTCCTGCTTATAGGTAAATTTAGTGGGTCATCTGTTCTGTACATAGTTCAGATTTAATCTAGTGTTAGATTAGCCTCTGTTCCAGCTTGGCTGTGTTGCGTGCAGTTCCACACTGTGCTTGTGGGTGTTGTTGTCACCATGGGTCGGTGTTGGAAAGGCAACATGCTGAAGTGTATGAGTGCTCTTCTGTCCCGGAGATAACTCGGCGGAGGTGGTCCTCCGAGTTGCATTCTGGGAGAGGGTATTTATGGGACAGACGCCATGTTTAGAGAAGTTTTTCCGCCTCGTGGCCCTCCTGGCCTAGAGATATGTGTCAGTGAGTTCTACCTCGTAGCCCTCCAGCCTGGAAGGTTGCGTTGCTGCAGCCGGGTAGGTAGACCCAGAGGCCTGTCCGGGGTCTGCTATCGCTGGGATGGTCCTGTGCTTTCTGTCCTGTGGGAAGAAGCCGGACAATCGGGAAGATCCAGGGGAGGACCCATCTTGGAAGAGACCATGCAAGGCTGGTCTTAAGAAGGGTCTGGTGACTCGATTGGAGGACATATCCTAAACTACCCTACTGCACAAGTACTGCCGGGTCGGCCTAAAGGTTCTGGTACTGTGTTTGCTGTTCATAGAAAACCACTACATCCTGTGGCAGAGGATCGTACGGGTTTTATTTCACTCAAGTCTGTGGCAGAGACTTTTTGTTCGTGCTGCGTACTGGCTGCTAGGTTGGTGAGAGAGACCTATCTGGGCGGGCAAAGATTTAACCCTGAAAGGAAAGTATATTCATCCCTAAGACTTTAATTCCTTAGTGCTACACCAAGAAAAGGTATTTGAACTTCCCTGTAACTCTTCTTCTACCTCTTTCCTGCTACTTCTTCCAGTTATCTCCCATTAAAGCATTGGAAAAAATACTCAAGTGACTGGTGCTTACACTGTCTGATAATAAGCTCAACGGGACCCTAGACCCGGTACCGGTGAAATTACAGGTAAAAAAAGGTGACGGTAACAGCCCGCTTTAAATCAGCAGCTCCACCTTGAGTTAGTGCTACACTGGGAACATGCTTACAGATGGAGAGAACACAAGGATGTTGCCACCGGTGTGCTGCTGGTCCATCACTGTAGTGCTAGAATGTGGTGTTTGTAGACCCTAGGTTACTAGTTACACTCCTCCAGATTGTGACACACTTGAGTTATTGCTGAGGAAATGCAGATGTGAGTGACACCAAAAGGGTCAATAATTTATTATGCACAGCATCCTTTAGGCCTCTTTCACATGGGCAGACTGAATGGGTTCGCCTGTCAGGTTTTTTTAGGTGTACCCGATCGACCATTCATTGCCCTCTATGAAATGGTAGATGTCAATGTACATATGTCTGTTGACACCCACCGACATCTGATCCAATCCTATCGCAGACAGATGGGGGATCCGTTCCCCATCCGTCTGGTGGATCAGATGACAATCAGTTGGAAACAGACAGGCGGTCTGTTTCCATCCGACCGCCTATTGAGGAAAGCGTGCTGTGTCATGTGGACCTGTCATCCGCCTGCTCAGTGGGGATCAGCAAACAGATTTCCTACTGAGCAGGTGGAGTCCACCTGTCTAAAATGGGCATTAGGTGTGTGTTCTAATCCATACAAGAAAAATGTAAGTGTCCTTTGTTTGCTGAGTGTGACAGCAGGAGATATGCCTGCCGAGAGGCCGAGACAGCTGCCGGTCAGGCATCTGGGCGGATCACGACATTATTGTCGGGATCCCTGTAAACCTGGACTAGTTCTGTGATGTCAACTGAAAGCGGGCTAAAGCCCGCTGTTGGCTGAATCTAGGTCACAGGAGTGCAGACCTAAGTGCAATCCTGTGACCCACAGGAGAAGTATGGCCAAAAGATCATTGGCCATAATTCTACTTAAAAAAAATATATCAGAGACCTTTGTCTTGCTTGCTGGCAAGCAATCCATTGCTTTTGCTTGTGAAAAACAATCACTAAGGGCTTGTTCACAGCAACCTCTGTATTGCAACACAGCCACTGATGTGCGGTGCAGTCTGGCCTGACCAGCACAGTGTTCATGTAGCGATACCATCATACCAGTATAATTTATTTTTTTTTACTGAAATGTCAGACAGTGATCTTTCATAGAGCTCTAGCAGCTGGCGTATGGAGATCCATGACCCATGCTGCACTGGAAAAGAGTACCGAATGCAGTAATTTTTTTCAGCGCACACCGCTCAAACACCACCGCAATGCAGTGTTGTGAACCAGCCTCACCGGAGACAAGGCATTTTGCCTTGCCTTGCCTTGCGGTGGAGTTGCAGTGGGACTGCATGGAAATAGCCACTTAAGGTTTCTGCCAAACACAGGATAGTTGGATTTATGATCCCTTGCTGAGTTCTGGAAGGTCACAAGCCCACAAATACACCGCAGGCCTTACTTACCCTTCTGGGAAAACTGTGAGGACCGGAAGAAAAGATATGCTGACTTGGTATTTAACGTTTCATGCTCAAGGTTTGCATGCTAATTTTGGTTTTATTACCTAATATAAACTATGGGAAAGGAAACTGCAATATTGTGCAGACAAACTGTACAATAGTCACTTCAACACATCAATAGCCAAAAAAAGTACATGACATTTTTACTAATGGCAAATCCACTGTTCACTACAAGTGCACTTGGAAGTGCAGTCGCTGTAAATCTGAGGGGGGCTTGCAAGGAAAATAAAAAAAGCATTTTTACTTGTACATGATTGGATGATAAAAATCAGCTGAGCTTCCCCTCATTTCAGATCTTCCCCTCAGATCTACAGCGACTGCACTTCCATGTGCACTTAAGGTGAACAGTGGATTTGAATTGAGTAAATCAACCCCTATGTCTGAAGCACAATAAGGATAGAAGCGGTAGATCCTGAAGCTCCTGATCACAGATCCTGGGACCGATCCAGTGTACCATGTAAAGAAACAAAGACAACCCATGTAAACAGTCACTCCACAACGTGGTCTCCGGTGCGCCCTGGTCCTCTGTCGCCAGACCTGCAGCAAAAGATGTAAAGCCAGCGGTGTCTAGGGCATCATCTCGTGCAACACAATGACAGCGCTACGTCAAGGGGGAGGAGAGTAGGCGACATTTCCAGGACAACACGGTCTTTCTCAAGCTGACAATCGGGGGACCGATTGCATATGCAGCGCATAGTGGGACTAGAAGAATCAGTCGGCCTATGTTATAACTTAAATTAACTTGCGATGTGCAAAAAAAGACACTAAAATGATCATAAAAAGGCAAAAAAAAAAAAAGAATGTTGCATACAAGGGGACACAGGTAAATTCAATTTGATAAAAACATAATAAAAACTTTTTTTTCACAACCATGCAACATGTATATTATTACATATATATATATATATATATATATATATATATATATATATATATGTGTGTAAATACATTTTAAGAATAAAAATAAATTGCATTCATTAAAGTAGAAAGTTTTTTTTTTCCTCTAAGTCAGAAAAATTATTTTACATGCAAAAGTGGGAACAAGATATGGAGGAAACAATGGAAATGGACACGTGGTTTAATACGGCTCAATTAGCCTCAAAAGGTTATATAAATACCTCCCTAATAGAGGCGAATTATAAAGTCTTATTACGGTGGTATATGGTTCCAGCGAGAATCGCTACATACATCCCCGGCGCATCCCCATTATGCTTTAGGGGGTGTGGAGGGGAGGGCACGATATATCATACTTGGTGGTCCTGTCCTAAGGTTAGACGGTATTGGATATGCATCTATAATTTTATCTACTCATTGACCCAAGTTAACCTAACCAAATCCCCGCAACAGGCACTACTGGGATGTCCAATGGAAGGCGTGTTTCGATACACGAAAAAACTCATATCCTTTGTCTTCACAGCATCTAGAATTGCGATTGCTAGATCCTGGAGAAAACCTCTGATTCCATTTGAACTGGTAAAAGCTAAACTGACATGGATCATGATTAATGAACGCCTGTCGGCGATTCTATCGGATAAACAACGGGTTTTCGAAATGATCTGGGAACCATGGTTGACATACCTATCTGTGGGCTTCGATAATTAATGGATCCAAGAGAAGTTCCCTAGGGGTGCACTCAACCCCAACCTTTCCCCCTACCACTTCTTTTCTTCTTTTTCTGCTCCCTTGCTCCTTAACTCTTCCTCTCTCCACATTTATTAGTTTACGTAGGTTCTCCTGTCTGGTGTTGTTGCCCTCGCAACATTAGCAAAGAATCAAGAAGCGATAGTAGCATTGCTGCTTGTAAGTGGGGGGGATTGGGGGGTCGGGAGCCTCTCGTCCGCAGAGTTGATCCCATGCGGGGTGGACGGGTGGGCTCCTGGCACCACAGCCACTCTACAAAGAATACATAAGTGATAAGGTAACGATTCTAGGGCAACTAAAATATAAGGACAGACAGATGTAGAACTGATATACTCACCAGTAAAAATGTTACATTTTGCTACATGTACTGTGTGTAGGCCATGTTGGCCGAGCTCTGTTCTCTTAATCTTTTCTACATTGTTGTTTATATTTGAGAAATATGTATTGTATATTTTTCATACACTATATTCAATAAAAATATTGGAAAGAAAGTAGAAAGTTTTAAAGTAGAATGTCTGGGGACACTGTGATCTAGGTCACCATTCTCCATGAGCCTCCTATGTTCACCAAACCAATGCCAAAATACCGTGCAAATTGTGCGGCCAGCAATAAGGAGGCCACAGCAGAATGATAGACAGTAGAACACAAACTCGGTGGCACATGTGAAAAAGGACTTGAGCGTGTAAATTTTACTGTCGGTGTCCCTAAAAAGTTTTTCTGTTGATGGTTCACTAACTTGCACATTTTTCATTTCTTTTTTCAGCATTGGAACACCCTTTTAATATTTCATAAACTGACTAAAGGGCAAGGATATGGTTGGTTACAATCCCGAATTCTACTCGGAGCAAGCTTGTTTTTAATATTAGGAGCCTTCCTATACACAAATCTGGGATAACTGTCCAGTTTGGGGTCATGTAGTAAAATGTGCCAATGACATTGAATGACTCTCCCAATTTGCCTATATCTACAGTGAAACTGCATGATAAATTTCACCTCTGGCTGTTTGTCCGTATCCTGAGAGTTTCTTATACAGGAAAGAAAATTCCCCTTGATCAATAATCCTCTGATCCTTGGCTTTATCTAGCAAAAGTTTAGGTTCTATACTTCTCTAACAGATCTCTATGTGGTCTCTCATAGGTCTGGCCTCTTATCAGATACCAAAGTGCTGGAGGCCAATGGAGAAAGGCCTTCCCTTGCAGCTCAGTTCCAGACTCCCCTAGAGGTGAGACAGGAGGAGTCAGGCCCAAAGTCTGACAGGTCGCCTGCAGAGTTGCTTGCAGAAAAGGCTCAGGAACACCGCTGATGTGCTGCGGGGCCGCTGCATTCAGGTGGCGAGTGTGAGATGTAGCAGATAACCAGGGTCACTGAGACAGAGGGTAGTCAGAGGGTAGTCTGTACAAGCCAAGGTTCGGTGCCAGGTAGATAGCAGAGGAGACAAGGTTAGGTGGGAGCCGAGGTCAAGACAGGTAGCAGGCCGAGGAGATCCGTTTAACAAGCCGAAGTCAAGGTCAGGAGGCAGAAGGGTCCGGAACAAGCAGTAATCAAGGATCACAGGAAACAGGAAACGCAGGAACGTCGGTAACAGCTGAGATTAAACAGCACTTCAGCCAAGGGCTGACTTCCTTATAAAGGCCCATGTGATGTGCTGGCGGAGGTGCTGGGTCCTAGAGCCCTTCTGGTTCTCTTGAGAGGTGCTGGGTCCTAGAGACCTCCTGCAATTGGTACCCTGACACCTCTGCTGTGTAGTCCAGGTCTGGAGCACAATACCTACCCCCTCTTATCTGACTAATGAGATTGGGGGTGTCAATAAGTTGTTTTTGGATACTGATCCTGTGCATTTTTTGTTTTTGTTTCTTTACATGACCTCTGGGGAGCATCAAATACAGCCAACGTGTTTCCAGAGGAATGGCCTGTTCCTCAGGGCTTGAGCAGCAGAATCACAGTGAGGTGCAATATATGATCTATGTTAGTACTTGGTAAAGACTGTCATATACCAAGAGATCTTCCCTAATTGGCAGTAATCTATAGATATGAGAACCCCTTTTTCTTGCCCAATTGTAATTAATTTGAGCTATTCCCAAACACATCAACAGCGTTCCCGTTGCTGAAAGTCTTTCATATCAAATCTCATTGGTGATAGATCATGCTGAGAAAGATGAAGGCAAATGTCGTGTTCTGTCACTTAATTCTTACTTTGCCACTTAGTGGGTCATTGAGCTGGAACAGGCCAGTGCAATTCAGATGTTGAAACAGGAAAATTCCAAATCAATGCCTTACTGTAAACCAAAGATGAGGACCACAGCCTAAAGTATGCAAAATATGGTAGCTCCCATATTTGTCTGTTGACAGGTCCCCTTTCAAATAACAATAAATCACTTATTACATATAGTTGTTGCTTGTTCATTTCTTCGCCCACTCTTTTTTCATCCTTAGTACATAAAAAAACTTTGACAGAAAAATATAGGCATGAGGTAAAATAAATATCCAGTTATCTTGATGATGTTCACACATTACATTCCAATCAGTCTGTTTCTTGACAGATTTGTATCCCTCATGTTCTGTTAGTATTAAATGTCTCCTGATTTCCTTTGCAACACACCCTGTATTTATGTTGTTATTTAATTTGTGTCTTTTTGAATTATACTTGTGGGCCTTTAGGCCTCATGTACACTGCTGCTGGTGAACGGACATTTAGGAGCAGTTGGGCATTTTTTTCAGCTGCCTCTGAACTCTCCTCTATGTTATCCTATTAGTGTACAATATGTACATAGGGTCGTTTAAAGGTCGTTTCCAGGCAGTTGAGGTTAGAAGCATTTTTTGGAAAGCAAACAAATGTGTTCAGAAAGGATGTTCAGGGGCATTTGAAATGCCAAATGCCTGTAAAAGCTTGTTCCGTGTTAAGCGGTCGTTATAGGCATTTTTAATGGAGATACATATCTGACCATTTGCAATGCAAAAAACACTTCTAAATGCAAGCGCGGCTAAACGCAGCTAACGCGGCATGTAAACGCGGCACAACAGACGTTTTTAAACATCGGTTACTACTACTAGCTGTCAAGTTCCATCGTTCAGGAGAGGTTTTAAAAATGTCCTGTGTACATGAAGCCTTAAAGTACTTTTCCTTTTCAGCCGCTTAGGGAGTGTATTGTTTTTAATTAGTCAGCCCAATGATAACACTTGCACTGTCTGCAGTAAAGCACAAGCACTGTGTACAGCTACACAACAGAAAGTTGAATCGGCATATGTTATCAGCAAATATGGCTGTCCCTGTGTACATATATAATTCCAAATAGAACTTAGAAACACTTTTTTTTATATATTCTCATATACAGGATTATTTACATAAAGTTGATACATGCAGCTTTAGGAATGGGTCCAGCTTAGTGCAATGTAAATTTATATGTTCCATACCTTTGGGATCCCTGTGGAAGCTGCAAATCTTTGTGGTAGGTACTGCTACGATAGTGATTGCTGTTGCTTCCGGGTCTCCAGACAAGTAGCTGCCCTTTAACACAGGCAGATGCTGCCCAGGCACCATTCAGAGAATACTTTGCATTTTCTAAATTAATGAAAGTGTTCTAAAATTAGATGTAACTATGTAAAAAATGCTATTAAACTTCAATTAAAATAAAAAAAGAGGTAATATTTAGCCTTCTCTGTCCAACAATATTGCACAAAAAAGTTGCTTACCTCCTCTTCTGGCAGTCCCCTACCAGCACCATCAGATTCTCCCTCCTCTGGGTACCTTCTTAGCAAGTCAGGTGCTATGGGAACCATGCATGCTCCCAAGCTGGGCTGTGTGTGTCAAAAGACACACACAGTGTCAGTAAGCCACACCCCGATCTCTTCTTACAAGAGCTTGAGAGCAGCAGGAGGCTGTGGCTCTGCTACTGCCACTTTCTCCTTTGGAGAGAGATGAGTAAACACTACAGATATATGTGCCCAGGTCAGATTTCATGAATGGGGTTTACAACCACTTTAAGGGGATAATAATAGCTAGACAAGGCCTCACATCCTATCAGTTTCCTCCCAAATAGAAAGCAGGCAGGAGTGCCCAAGAACTCACCACAAATATGGGATTATGTACTAAACTGCCAATTTGGAAGACTGCCATATTATGTGTATAGGAGCCTTAAAATGTAAACAAAAGTTTTTTTCGTTTTTGAGGAACAACAAAAATTCAAAAGAGTTTAGTTGTAGAATTATTGTTATTATTACTAATAATAATTATAAAATAATAATAATTACCGTATATATTATAATAATTTCCCCCCATGATAAAAAAAGCATTTTTAATGCAGAACATGTCCATGTTGCAAATGATTCTTCTCACTTCCTTTAATGGTGATGGGAACAGGAAGAGATGAGAAATCTCCCAGATGGGGATACAGACAAAAACAAAAAAAGAAATGGGGTAAACAGTTCAATCTCAGTATTTGCAGACGATACTAAGCTAAGCAGGGCAATAACTTCTCCGCAGGATATGGAAACCTTGCAAGAAGATTTGAACAAATGAATGGGGTGGGCAACTGCATGGCAAATGAGGTTTAATGTAGAAAATGTAAAATAATGATTTTGTGTGGCAAAAATACGAATGCAATCTATACACTGGGGGGAGAACCTCTGGGGGAATCTAGGATGGAAAAGGACCTGGGGGTCCTAGTAGATGATAGGCTCAGCAATGGCATGCAATGCCAAGCAGCTGCAAGCAAAGCAAACAGAATATTGGCATGCATTAAAAAGAGGATTAACTCCTGAGATAAAACGATAATTCTCCCGTTCTACAAGACTCTGGTCCGGTCGCAAATGGAGTATGCTGTCCAGTTCTGGGCACCAGTTCTCAGGAAGGATGTACTGGAAATGGAGAGAGCCCAGAGAAGGGCAACAAAGCTAATAAAGGGTCTGGAGGATCTTAGTTATGAGGAAAGGTTGCAAGCACTGAACTTATTCTCTCTGGAGAAGAGACGCTTGAGAGGGGATATGACTTCAATTTACAAATACCACACTGGTGACCCCACAATAGGGATAAAACTTTTTTGCGCAAGGGAGTTTAATAAGACACGTGGCCACTCACTAAAATTAGAAGAAAAGAGGTTTAACCTTAAACTGCGTAGAGGGTTCTTTACTGTAAGAGCGGCAAGGATGTGGAATTCCCTTCCACAGGCGGTGGTCTCAGCGGGGAGCATCGATAGTTTCAAGAAACTATTAGATAAGCACCTGAATGACCGCAACATACAGGGATATACAATGTAATACTGACATATAATCACACACATAGGTTGGACTTGATGGATTTGTGTCTTTTTTTTCAACCTCACCTACTATGTAACTATGTAACTATGTAAATGGGACAAGGGGCTCTTATCATTTCCTACTCTATTCATAGCAAAAAAACTGCATTTGCTAGAATTCCACTATAACACTTTCTTCTCAAAAAACACTCTTTTGTAAATTACACTTAAAGGAATTCCATGTGCCCGTTTATTGTTCAAAGGGGACAAGAAGCACATACTTGGCAACCGAAGGCTAGATGGTTTCAGAAAAACAGGAAAAGTTAAAAGTAATGGTGCGGGAAATCCTAGCAGGAAGGAATTTGGCATTATGACATATTTTACCTTTGCATACCATGTATTCTGAAAACATAACAAACAATTATGCAATGCCTAAAGAATGGTGGTTTCTATTGTTGTTAAGGAAGTAAACTTACTCATGTACACAGGCAGATATAATTATATTCAACATTTGCCATGTGAATATGAGTTATGCTGCTCATTTAAAAATAATGCTTTAGCACTGGTTACCCCGCAACAACAACATTAAAGAGATCCTGGCACCAACATAAAAAAAATGTGAGTAAAAGCACAGGAAAATCTAGTATTTTGTATTTCCCACAAAAATAGTTTTTTTGTACTCACCATATATTCATTTTGTCTGTATTCATTGGAGGAAAAAAGCTCTGCTTTTCAATAATCAACTGGGTATAGTGCCACCTCCAGGAGAAGGATGCCAGGTGCAACTAAAAATCAAAAAACCTTCCAGGGGGTGGCCCCTGCTGGTGGCCAAAACCCCCAGGCTGGCATAGCCGTTAATGGCATAATAGTGCAAACAACAAAAACAAAACGAGTTACAAACACAGACACAAACAAGCCAGAGGGGCAGGCTGTGTCCCCTAATGTACGTAGAGAAAAGGAACTTATCCTATTTTCTCTTTCGCTCATTGGAGGACACAGTTTGAATCAGTGTTTTTAAACCTTTTTTACAGTCAAGGCATCCTTTAAAATTCAGCAAAATCCCCAGGCACCCCATGCTAAAATGTAAAAAACAAAACTAATATTTTTACATAAGGCAGCAACATCCACACATGTAGGACACCCAACATTAGAGGTAATTGTTTTCTTACAATGCAAATACAAATTTGCACACTGGTACATTTCTGCAGGAGGTGGTCCTCTGCCTCCACACAAGTCTTCAATTCCAGCTCCTGCACCGATGGTAGCCTAGCCTGTGGTCCTACTGCCTAGAGCAAAGGGCACTGCTACCATAAGCCGCAACTCCCTCTGCTGCACCAGAGTGTTCCAAAGGACCAGTGCTCCACAGAATCAGACCTGCCACCCCTCCAGTCCCAATGTTGACCCCCATTGCAGGGCATATTTGAGCTTCCTTTACCCCAACACATTTCCTCCTGTAAAATAAAGAGAGGAACCCATTACGTACCACTTTCTGGAGAACTTCTGTGTGCAATCTCGATTGTCTGCCCACAACATATTTAGGAACCCCCCGGCCAAAGCCAATGGGCTGCCTGCCTGTGGGAGGGAAGCTCTTACAGACAATAAGGTTGGCCACTCATACGTGCTCCCCATCCCACCAGGGCAAAAACCATACAGGCACAAGAAAATTGGGTAGTCGCAGTTGAAGCTGCATGTGACAATGAACAGCGTGCCTTTAATGGCTGCAACTAGGAAGACAACTAGGATCTACATCTTTCAGCCTACCACCTAGGTACTAATTTGTAAACCAATGTTACTTAGGAATTCCAGGAGGAAAATTCTGTGTCCTAACTCCTAAAATAATTACTGAGATGTTCCCACTGAGTGTGGAGGGAAGGGGAGGTGGTATTTACCACTAGCAGGTTCCTCACCTTGGCTATATTTTGTTTTTCATTCACATCTAATATTCTAATATCATACTACTGCAAGTGGTACTATACCCAGTTTGTGGTTTCTAAAAGCAAAGCTGTGACCTCCAGTGATTAAATAAGAATTTTGCGCCTTTGAAGTTACTACTCCAGAGAAGTCAATCCCCTAGCACAACCCCCTCCGTCCTTGCTCGTCATAACTCTCTTCTCTTGTGGGAGTGTCTCATTACTGTCTGTGCTGGCCCAGCTTTTCCACCACTACCTCACCTCACTTTAAAACCTTTTCTGTAGCAGCTGGAGAAGGGAAAAACTATAGAGCAGTGTTTCTAAACTATGGATCGGGACCTAAATTGGATTGCGGACATGTTTGGCATGGGTCGCCACCTGGCTTTGTGTCCAAGTGTAAAAACAGAAGATAAATGGTGGGTGATAGCAGTGACAATGAGAAAAGCAGTGAACCAATCATAAGAAGGAAATTAGATTTCTGGGGGCATTCTGCACTGAATGTCTCCAGGTTGACATATTGGATGGAAGCAACATGATAGTTTTAGAAAATTGCAGTGGTTGCAGATTGAAGTTAAAAGATAATTTTAAGAACACTGAATTACAATTCGGCTGTTGTAGCAATTGTATACTGTATATATTTTTTCAAAAGTAATGTATTCCTTTAACTGCAGTAGATAAAAGTCAGATCCCAAGGTTGGCTGTGCTGTATGGCCAGAGCACTTTAAATCTCAGGGCTAAATGGACAGAAGAAAAAAAAAAGTTTAAAAGAAAAACTTGATGAAATGCAACAATTATGCATAACTTTTACTGTAGTAAGCATTATTTGCTGCATATTTTTATGTCAAAATTCCATTAATCAGACCACTATGCCACAAAACATTGAATGATTACAGGTAAACATATTTTAGAATTCATACTGCCCCATTGTTATTGCCCTTATTAATTCTAACTAAACATAAAAAATTATTCATATCCTAATCCATCTCCACTGCAGTCTTACAACTAGCTACTGAAGAAACTGCAACCCCTACTCTGGCTTTAGACCCCATGAATGGCACCCAAATTGACTTTCACATATGTGCGGCGGTGGTTCCCAGCATGGGGGCCGGTGCGTCCCTGTTTACGGGTTCAGGTGCGAATCGAGTCCAAATCTTTGCCTGAATTTGCACCTGAACCAGACCCAAAGAAGCACAGGACCCTTTTGGAATGCGGCCGCCCTGGACCTGTGTGAACTGGCTCCATTGCAAGCAAGGCCACACTCGAATGTCATGCAATTTGGACGTGAGAAACCCGCATCCAATTCACCCATATGTAAACCCAGCCTGAGGCAATGTACCTGTGTGTCACAGTATTGCATTGGAATACATTGCTCATGTATTTTTGTACAACAACTACAAATATTTTCTTCAGCCAGTAGATGGCAGTGTTTATTAGTTTGTAGCTGTTTTCTCTGTATAATAAAGTTTTCTGTTCCTGTCTACAGATAAGCAGCAAAGTCCATGTAGACTGTGCACTGTATGTTCTGTGGGGCATTTCTAACAGGTGCATTAGAAAAACATGACAAATATGACTTTTGATACATTTTGGGTGTGTTGGCATTCCATTATTTTAATTTGGCTGCCTTAACACAACATGCATTATCACACCACACAAATGCAAATGGACCCTGCAAGATCAACTGAACTCTGGAAGCTGTGCCCAAAATATTTATAATATTTAGAAGATGTTTACATATCATGTGAACACAGACGCCAGTGTCGGGCATGTTGCCGTCGGAATCTGTATGCAATGCCACCCTATGTATTTACAGTAGGGATGAGCTTCGCATTCGAGTCGAACCCATGTTCTACTCGAACATCGGCTGTTCGATCGTTCGCCGAATTGCGAACGTTATGGGTCGTTCGCGCCAAATTCGTGTGGCGCGTCGCGGCCCAGAATTCACTGTGGCATCGCAGTGCATTGCTGGCTGATGATTGGCCAAGCATGCACTATGACCCACAGCGCCATTGGTAGAGAGAGCTGTAATTGGCCAAAGCCAGAACACGCCCCACACTATATAAGGCCACCTTCACAGGGGCCCTGTGTAGTGTGTTCCGGCGTGCTGAGAGATAGAGAGAGAGACAGTGTCATTTCATTTGAGTTAGCTAGATTAGGCAGGACAGTCAGTGAGTTAGCTGCACTTACAGTGTATTGTGTATATATATGCATCCCAGTTGTTGCATATATATATATACACTGTATTCAGTTTAGCTAGATCCGTTCCTGTTATCTTCCTACTGACAGGCAGGCTTGTCTTGTTACAGTATTTACAGCTACCTGAAGAAAATTGCTGGTGTTCTTTTTATCCTATTAGTACCACAGTCAGGCAGCTAGACTATTTACAGTTAGTGTAGTGCGTCCTCCTCACAGTGTTCAGTTAAAGTTACAAGTTAGTTTAGTGTGACCTCTGCACAGTGTTCAGCTAAAACTACAAGTTAGTGTAGTGCACAGTGTTCAGCTAAAGCTACAAGTTAGGGTAGTGCGTCCTCCTCACAGTGTTCAGCTAAAGCTACAAGTTAGTTTAGTGTGACCTCTGCACAGTGTTCAGCTAAAGCTACAAGTTAGGGTAGTGCGTCCTCCTCACAGTGTTCAGCTAAAACTACAAGTTAGTGTAGTGCGACCTCTGCACAGTGTTCAGCTAAAGCTACAAGTTAGTGTAGTGTGTCCTCCTCACAGTGTTTGGCTAAAACTACAAGTTAGTGTAGTGAGACCTCTGCACAGTGTTCAGCTAAAGCTACAAGTTAGTGTAGTGTGTCCTGCTCACAGTGTTCAGCTAAAGCTACAAGTTAGTGTAGTGCGTCCTCCTCTAAAGCTACAAGTTAGGGTAGTGCGTCCACCTCACAGTGTTCAGCTAAAGCTACAAGTTGGTGTAGTGTGTCCTCCTCACAGTGTTCAGCGAAAACTACAAGTTAGTGTCGTGCGAACTCTGCACAGTGTTCAGCTAAAGCTACAAGTTAGTGTAGTGCATCCTCCTCACAGTGTTCAGCGAAAACTACAAGTTAGTGTAGTGCGACCTCTGCACAGTGTTCAGCTAAAGCTACAAGTTAGTGTAGTGCGTCCTCCTCACAGTGTTCAGGGAAAACTACAAGTTAGTGTAGTGCGACCTCTGCAGTGTTCAGCTAAAGCTACAAGTTAGTGTAGTGCATCCTCCTCTAAAGCTAAAAGTTAGGGTAGTGCATCCTCCTGACAGTGTTCAACTAAAGCTACAAGTTGGTGTAGTGTGTCCTCCTCACAGTGTTCAGCAAAAACTACAAGTTAGTGTAGTGCGACCTCTGCACAGTGTTCAGCTAAAGCTACAAGTTAGTGTAGTGCGTCCTCCTCACAGTGTTCAGCTAAAACTACAAGTTAGTGTAGTGTGTCCTCCTCACAGTGTTCAGCGAAAACTACAAGTTAGTGTAGTGCGACCTCTGCACAGTGTTCAGCTAAAGCTGCAAGTTAGTGTAGTGCGTCTAACTCCTGTTTCTGGACAATGTGTTGGTGAGGCTTCGGTCAGTCAAAGAAGGAGCGGTGGGGAAGGTGGCCGTCTGACTGATGCGTTCAGACAATTTTTTGGTCCGCAGCCCTCAGGTATGATCGGTTCCAGCAACCATCGCCAGCGTCTGTTTTACATGGTGCAGGAAAACCTAGGGGCAAGATCTGACTTAGACACCTTTCCAACCGAAAATCCTCTGGGTTACTGGGTCTTGAGACTGGATCACTGGCCAGAGCTTGCACAGTATGCAGTTGAGCTACTGGCCTGTTCTGCATCCAGCGTTCTTTCGGAACACACATTCAGTGCTGCTGGAGGCTTTGTAACTGATCACAGGGTGCGTCTGTCCACCAACTCAGTCGATCGACTGACCTTCATAAAAATGAATCAGTCTTGGATCACCACCAGCTACCAAGCACCTGATGCTGATGTAACCGAATAATTTTTTTTGAAATCTCAGATCCTTTCAAAGACTGCCTATGCTGATGCTGAGTGACTATCCTGAGTAATTATCCTCTTCCTCATCAATGATCACGCTGATAGCTTGTAAGAACATTTTTGGTTCTGGGCGCCACCACCAGTGCCTAAGGCTCAATTTTTAAGCCCCTGTTTAACAGGGGCGTGTAATTACAATTTTTGATGCAATACTTTGCAGCAGGGCTCGTTTCTGTGTTCCAACTAGAGTATCTGTAAGAGGTTGCAGTGTTGTGGCATCAGCACCAGTGCCTAAGACCCAATTTTTCAGCCCCTGTTTAACAGGGGCGTGTAATAACAATTTTTGATGCAATACTTTGCAGCAGGGCTCTTTTCTACATTCCAACTAGAGTATCTGTGAGGGGTTGCAGTGTTGTGGCACCAGCACCAGTGCCTAAGACCCAATTTTTCAGCCCCTGTTCAACAGGGGCATGTAATTACAATTCTTGATCTAATATTTCACAGCAGGGCCCGTGTCTGCGCCCACCAAGAGCGAGTGAGGACTTACAGTGTTGTGGCACTAGCACCACCACCACCAAAGGCCCAATTTTTCTGCCCCTGTTTAACAGGGGCATGTAACTACAATTCTTGATCTAATATTTCACAGCAGGGCCCTGTGAGGGCTTACAGTGTTGTGGCCACAACAACACCTAAGGCCTAAATTTCTGCTGAGTATATAGGGCAGGCCCCTACTTTCAAACATCCAACTTACAAACGACTCCTACTTGCAAACAGAAGGAGACAACAGGAAGTGAGATGAAATCTACCCCTAGGAAGGGAAATTCTCTCCTGTAAGAGTTAATATGGGAAAAATGTTTCTCCTTTCCACTGATGCTTTATCACCAATCCTTGTTTCACAAAAAAACCCAAATTTTCAAAAAACATTTGTCATTGGGACAAAAAATGAGGTGAAATCTTCTGAAGAGGAGCACAGAGAGCAAAACAAACGTCACAGGGGTGATAACCCTTCCCTATGTTTTCCAAAAAGCTTAAAATAGATTTTTTGGCTGGAGCTAAACACGTTAAAAATGTACCAGTTCAAAATTACAAACAGATTCTACTTAACAAACCTACAGTCCCTGTCTTGTTTGCACCGCCTGTATACTGCTGTTCAGAGTATATAGGGCCTGGTGGCCCCACGCCTTTCTTTTTTTTAATTTAGGTGCGGGGTTCCCCTTAATATCCATATAAGACCCAAAGGGCCTGATAATGGACTGGGGGGTACCCATGCTGTTTGTCTCACTGATTTTCATCCATATTGCCAGGACCCGACATTACATTAAAGCCGCAAGCAGTTTTAAATTACTTTTTTTTCTTTTAACCACTTCAGCCCAGGACCATTATGCTGCCTAAGGACCAGAGGACTTTTTCCAATTTGGCACTGCGTCGCTTTAACTGCTAATTGCGCGGTCATGCAATGCTGTACCCAAACGAAATGTGCGTTCTTTTCTTCCCACAAATAGAGCTTTCTTTTGATGGTATTTGATCACCTCTGCCATTTTTATTTTTTGCGATATAAACGGAAAAAGACCGAAAATTTTGAAAAAAAATGATATTTTCTACTGTTTGTTATAAAAAAAAATCCAATAAACTCAATTTTATTCATACATTTAGGCCAAAATGTATTCGGCCACATGTCTTTGGTAAAAAAAAAGTCAATAAGCGTATATTTATTGGTTTGCGCAAAAGTTATAGCGTCTACAAACTAGGGTACATTTTCTGGAATTTACACAGCTTTTAGTTTATGACTGCCTATGTCATTTCTTGAGGTGCTAAAATGGCAGGGCAGTACAACCCCCCCCCCCCCCCCATGACCCCATTTTGGAAAGTAGACACCCCAAGGAAATTGCTGAGAGGCATGTTGAATCCATTGAATATTTATTTTTTTGTCCCAAGTGATTGAATAATGACAAAAAAAAAACAAAAAAAACAAATATTTACAAAAAGTTGTCACTAAATAATATATTGCTTACACAGGCCATGGGCTCATGTGGAATTGCACCCCAAAATACATTCAGCTGCTTCTCCTGAGTACGAGGATACCACATGTGTGGGACTTTTTGGGAGCCTAGCCGCGTACGGGGCCCCGAAAACCAATCACCGCCTTCAGGATTTCTAAGGGCGTAAATTTTTGATTTCACTCCTCACTACCTATCACAGTTTTGAAGGCCATAAAATGCCCAGATGGCACAAAACCCCTCCAAATGACCCCATTTTGGAAAGTAGACACCCCAAGCTATTTTCTGAGAGGCATGTTGAGTCCATGGAATATTTTATATTTTGACACAAGTTGCGGGAAAGTGAAAAAAATGTTGTTTTTTTTGCACAAAGTTGTCACTAAATGATATATTGCTCACACAGGCCATGGGCATATGTCGAATTGCACCCCAAAATACATTTAGCTGCTTTTCCTGAGTATGGGGATACCACATGTGTGAGACTTTTTGGGAGCCTAGCCGCGTACGGGGCCCTGAAAACCAATCACCGCCTTCAGGATTTCTAAGCAGTGTAAATTTTTGATTTCACTCTTCACTGCCTATCACAGTTTCGGAGGCCATGGAATGCCTAGGTGGCACAAACCCCCCCAAATGACCCCATTTTGGAAAGTAGACACCCCAAGCTATTTGCTGAGAGGCATGGTGAGTATTTTGCAGCTCTCATTTGTTTTTGAAAATGAAGAAAGTCAAGAAAAAACATTTTTTTTTTTTTTTCAATTTTCAAAACTTTGTGCCAAAAAGTGAGGTCTGCAAAATACTCACTATACCACTCTGCAAATAGCTTGGGGTGTCTACTTTCCAAAATGGGGTCATTTGGGGGGGGTTTGTGCCACCTGGGCATTCCATGGCCTCCGAAACTGTGATAGGCAGTGAAGAGTGAAATCAAAAATTTACGCCCTTAGAAAGCCTGAAGGCGGTGCTTGGTTTTCGGGGTCCCGTACACGGCTAGGCTCCCAAAAAGTCTCACACATGTGATATCCCCGTACCCAGGAGAAGCAACAGAATGTATTTTGGGGTGTAATTTCACATATTCCCATGGCATGTTTGAGCAATATATCATTTAGTGACAACTTTGTGCAAAAAAAAAAATTTGTCTCTTTCCCGCAACTTGTGTCACAATATAAAATATTCCATGGACTCGACATGACTCTCAGCAAATAGCTTGGGGTGTCTACTTTCCAAAATGGGGTCATTTGGGGGGGTTTTGAACTGTCCTGGCATTTTATGCACAACATTTAGAAGCTTATGTCACACATCACCCACTCTTCTAACCACTTGAAGACAAAGCCCTTTCTGACACTTTTTGTTTACATGAAAAAATTATTTTTTTTTTGCATGAAAATTACTTTGAACCCCCAAACATTATATATTTTTTTTAAAGCAAATGCCCTACAGATTAAAATGGTGGGTGTTTCGTTTTTTTTTTTTCACACAGTATTTGCACAGCGATTTTTCAAACGCATTTTTTGGGGAAAAAACACACTTTTTTGAATTTTAATGCACTAAAACACACTATATTGCCCAAATGTTTGATGCAATAAAAAAGATGATCTTAGGCTGAGTACATGGATACCAAACATGACATGCTTTAAAATTGCGCATGAACGTGCAGTGGCGACAAACTAAATACATTTTTAAAAGCCTTTAAAAGCCTTTACAGGTTACCACTTTAGATTTACAGAGGAGGTCTACTGCTAAAATTACTGCCCTCGATCTGACGTTCGCGGTGACACCTCACATGTATGGTGCAATTGCTGTTTACATTTGACGCCAGACCGACACTTGCGTTCGCCTTTGCGCGAGAGCAGGGGGGGACAGGGGTGCTTTTTTTTTTCTTTATTTTTTTTTGCTTTTTTATCTTATTTTTAAATTGTTCCTTTCATTTTTTTTTAAATCATTTTTATTGTTATCTCAGGGAATGTAAATATCCCCTATGATAGCAATAGGTAGTGACAGGTACTCTTTTTTGAAAAAAATGGGGTCTATTAGACCCTAGATCTCTCCTCTGCCCTCAAAGCATCTGACCACACCAAGATCGGTGTGATAAAATGCTTTCCCAATTTCCCAATGGCGCTGTTTACATCCGGCGAAATCTAAGTCATGAAATGCTCGTAGCTTCCGGTCTCTTAGGCCATAGAGATGTTTGGAGCCACTCTGGTCTCTGATCAGCTCTATGGTCAGCTGGCTGAATCACCGGCTGCATTCTCAGGTTCCCTGTTGAGACAGGAGAGCCAGAGAAAAACACGGAAGACAGTGGGGGGGGGGCATTCCCTCCCACTGCTTGTAAAAGCAGTCTAGAGGCTAATTAGCCGCTAGGATTGCTTTTACATGAAAGCCGACCGCTGGCTGAAAAGAATGATACCAAGATGATACCTAAACCTGCAGGCATCATTCTGGTATAACCACTCAAAGTCGTGAATGGCGTACCTGAAGACAAAAAAATGGTTAACAATAAAGCACAGTAAACGGTAAAGTATAAAAAATTGCATACCTGAAAAACAAACATGATAAAACATAATAACAATAAAACATTGCAGAATAGAGTACAGTAAAAAAGAGTAGAACAATAGAGAGAGAATAGAGAGAGAGAACAATAAAACGACAACTATTTTTTTTAATTTTATATTTATTTTTTATTTTATTTTTTCCACTTTTTTTGTAACTAACTTTTATAACTGTAACCGGTTCCAGGTTCGGGTCTCTCAAAATGCGATGGCATCTTGGGAGACCCTGTGAAAGTGCGCCTAGTCTGTGCAATGCTGTACCCTACGCTAATACTCAACTAGTGCATGGTAGCATTCAAAACATTCACCAATGCAAAGACCAGGATTGTCAGGACAGGAGGGACAATAATAGTGGGTGTCACGCCTATATCCGCGCTTGCTGCAGACACGACATCTTTTTTGGGGGGGTTTGTTGGGTAGGGGTACTCGGGAGGACATAAAAATGCCTCTCATGCAGCTGACTGCATTTGGTTGGGGGTGTGAATGGGGGAAGTACGGGCGCTGCAGAAGCGGTGGGTTCCCAGTTAGGATTGGCGAATGCAGCAGGAAGGGCATTATGGGCACGATGGGCCTGTTTGTCTTCTTCTCGGTGGCAGCGGGACACTACTTGTGTTTGCCACCTCACCAGCTTGAACTGCACTTATGGGACTCGCCACAACACCAAGTGTTACTGCAGTGCTGGTTTGACTACGACCGGGGTGTACTAGGCCGCTGGTGCTTGCCAGTTCACCAAAACGCTACCAAAAAAACTGTTAGTGATCGCAGGGATCAGGCCTGACTCTGCGAACGCTGCAGTTATGTGTTTAGTGTTTTGTAAGTGTCAGTGATCGATCGATACTGCACTTGGGTGGGCTGGGCCGGGCCGGGCGGAGGGGCAAAACGCAGGTGCTAGCAGGTATCTGGGCTGATCCCGCTAACACTGCGTTTTTGGGAACCCTAAACTGCTGGGGACGCTAGTATAGATCTGATCGGATCAGATATTGATCCGATCAGATACTATACCACTAAGGGAGGCGTATGCTGCGTGCGTGGGTGTTAGCGGTACTGGCGCTAATCTGACGCTGCCTGGGGCTGGTGCTTGCCAGTTCACCAAAACGCTACCAAAAAATCTGTTAGCGATCGCAGGGATCAGACCTGACTCTGCGAACGCTGCAGTTATGCGTTTAGTGTTTTGTAAGTGACAGTGATCGATCGATACTGCACTTGGGTGGGCTGGGCGGAGGGGCAAAACGCAGGTGCTAGCAGGTATCTGGGCTGATCCCGCTAACACTGCGTTTTTGGGAACCCTAAACTGCTGGGGACGCTAGTATAGATCTGATCGGATCAGATATTGATCCGTACAGATACTATACCACTAAGGGAGGCGTATGCTGCGTGCGTGGGTGTTAGCAGTACTGGCGCTAATCTGACGCTGCCTGGGGCGAAGTATATCACCGCCGGGCGATCAGGGGGCTAAACGTTTATTCGGTAATAAACGGTGGGTGCCCTGACACTATAACAAATAAACGAACTAACCAGCGTCACCCGTAACAGTTATACGGTGATCAGTGGTGAAAGGGTTAAATAGGGGGCAATCAAGGGGTTAAAACATTTATTAGATAGTATATGGGGGTCCCTGTCGCTATAAAACGCTGACGGCAAACCTATATATTTACCTCCCTAACTAGCGTCACCAGTGACACTAATACAGCGATCAGAAAATGATCGCTTAGCGACACTGGCGACGGGGGGTGATCAAGGGGTTAAAACTTTATTAGGGGGGGGTTAGTGGGGTACCCTAGACCTAAAGGGGGCTAACAGTAACTGTCCTACCACACTAACTGTCACAAACTGACATCATGCAGTAATCAGAAAAAAAAAACTACTTGGTGTCAGTGTGACGGAGGGGGAGGGGTGATTAGGGGGTGATCGGGGGGGATCGGGGGGTAAAGGGGGGTGTTTTGTGTGCCTGGCATGTTCTACTGTGTGTGTAGTGTGTTTTCACTCACATTGCAGTCTTCTCTTCTCGGCGCCGGAACGGAAAATACCGAGCCGAGGAGAGATGACATAATTTCCTTTGCTGCTGTTTAGCATACAGCAGCATAGGAATGATCTGATTGGCCGGCGGCGATCGCGAGGGGGGGGGGACCGCGAACGGATGGTCTCCCTCTCATCTCCGATCGCTGCTGGACAAAAGGGGACCGCCTCGGGCACTTGGACCCCCCGCCCGCGGGAGGCAGATCACGTACATATACGTGATTCTGCCTGCCCGTGCCATTCTGCCGACGTACATCGGTGTGAGGCGGTCCTTAAGTGGTTAAAAATTACATTTTGTGCAGGGACTGTTCTAAGCACGGGAAACACGCGCCACTTTACAGGCATACTATAGACACACCCCCCCCAAGGTACGATATTTAAAGGAATATTTCACTTTTTTTTTTTAACTTTAAGCATCATTAAAATCACTGGTCCCGAAAAAACGGCCGTTTTTAAAAGTTTTTTTTACATTGATACATGTCCCCTGGGGCAGGACCCGGGTCCCCAAACACTTTTTAGGACAATACCATGCAAATTAGCCTTTAAAATGAGCACTTTTGATTTCGAACGTTCGAGTCCCATACACATCAATGGGGTTCTAACGTTCGTGCGAATGTTCGGTCCGTTTGCAGGTTCTGGTGCGAACCGAACCGGGGGGTGTTCGGCTCATCCCTAATTTACATCAATTACCATGTATTCGTTATGATCATGTGTTGATATGTATGTACTCATTTATCCATAATGTTCATGCCTTATGCACGTTATATGTATATACATGAAATTATTATTTTACTGTTTTTATATCTATGTTACTAATAAAACATTTTATATTTATTTTTACCTCCACAATTCAAATGCTTCATCTAAAGTCCCAAATTCCTTTCTATTGTCAACTTAAACCAGGGATGGAGGCACTTAATTGTGCTTCATTCAAAGTCCCAAAATCCCCTTTTCATTTACATATGCATTAAACATTTAACCCTTATTGTCCTACAGGTCCTGCTTCAAGTGGAATCTTATTGTACACAAATGTGTATTGTATCCTCATACTGTTAAACTGTTCTTAAGCTGTCTTTTGGGGAATTCCTCTACCGAGTCTGGGCTGTTATTCAGAACTCGGTTGATCTATTGCCCTCTTTTGTCAATTAATACTACCTTGCTTACTCCAGTAAAAGCTGAGATAAGGGGGCGTGGCTTAGCAATGGCCGAGTAAAGACATGCTTTGGAGGAGCTCCCGGCTTACCCCGGCCTGTAATGACCACCAGACAGCTTTATGCTCATGTGATCACGGCATGAGCATCACTAAACCACCCCCAGACATCCCAAACCGGAATCCAGTGCTATTTCAGTGACCCACTGCGAGCCTCGCCGGGCGCCATAGTAGCCGCACCACGTGCGACCCGCATGGAGAAAGATGCCATTGCATGGCTGGCAAACTCTGCTGCACCTTCCCCAGAACCCTACCACCTCACAGAGACTCCAACTGATTTCCAGACGGATATGGCGGGCCCCTCACAGAGCCAGAGCCGCCTGGAGGACGATCTCCGTGCCATGCTGCAGGCCCTTCCCACTAGGGTGACCACATTTCCAAACTGCCATTCAGGGACACCCCCCACCCCCACCCCCGCCCGCCCGCCCAAAAAAAGATGGTTTTTGATTGCTTTTTTTTGCCAATTTTTATGTTACAAAAAGCAAAGAGTGGTAACCAGTTTAGACAGGTGGTATGCAATGTGCACCTGCTTTAACAAAGTCACTCAGTGACAACGGCGTACTGTTCATCACTTACTCTGGCAAGTTTGGGTACAGCGTCGCACAACCGCGTATTGTCAGTTAAAGCGACACAGTGCTGTATCACAAAAAATGGCCTGGTCATTAAAGGGGGCAAATTCTTCTGGTCCTTAAGTGGTTAGGGTCTGCATAGAGCAGTGAAGGACACTTGCTCTTTGTGTAGAAGCAGTAGTCTCTCTGCAGAAGTCCAACATGCCCCTTGCTGAGTCCTGCTTTCCCATTGCTCCGTTATGCACACAGTGGTCCTTAAATTGGAACTTCACCCTCCCAATTAACATTGACTATTTCTAATCCTTATACAGCTGGGATTAGTTAACAGATAGGAAAGTATATCACATTTACTTGTTTTAAACTTTTTTTCTAATTTCTTCAGTTACTTCCTGGTTTCTTGCCTAGGCAAATTTTGTTATACATTCCAGGAGTCTTCAGGAGGGGAGGAGAGAAGGAGGGGGTTTTCTCAGCTAAACACACTCTCCTGCACACATGCTTGAGCTAAGGGCAGATGGATTCCAGGAAGTAAATGCTACATGAATCATTTGCCCTTACTCAAGATGGCCACGACCAGAAATGCTAGGGGGATATTTTTCAAAGTGATTTCTTAACAAAATAAAGCATGGAGACATGGAGGGATGGGGAGTTTGTTTTGAATATTAAAAATTAATTAAATAAAATTTTTGGTTTGTGGTGTCCAGATGCATTGAAGATCTGCTTTAAGCACTTCATTACCAGCCCATAGTAATATGACGCCCGCAGATGCGATGTCCCATCCTGGGTGGGCGACATATGACGTCCTGGGCTTCCCGGCCATCTAGCGGGGGCGCGTGCGTGTGCCCGGCGGCGGCGATGTCCGCCTGGCACCCGCGATTGCCCGGTAACCAAGCAGGACCGTGGATCTGTGTGTGTGTAAACACACAGATCCACGTCCTGTCAGGTGAGAGGAGACCAATGGTGTGTTCTCAGTACAGAGGAACACTGATCGGTCTCCTCCCCATGTGGGTCCCCTCCCCCTACAGTTAGAATCACTCCCTAGGAAACCTATTTAACCCCTTGATCACCCCCTAGTGTTAACCCCTTCCCTGCCAGTCACATTTACACAGTAATCAGTGCAATTTTATAGCACTGATCGCTGTATAAATGACAATGGTCCCAAAAATGTGTCAAAAGTGTCCGATGTGTCTGCCATAATGTCACAGTCATGATTAAAAAAAATAAAATAAAATCGCAGATCACTGATTACTAGTAAAAAAAAATGCCATAAATCTATCCCATATTTTGTAGACGCTGTAACTTTTGCGCAAACCAATCAATAAACTCTTATTGCGATTTTTTATTACCAAAAATATGCAGAAGAATACGTATCGGCCTAAACTGAGGAAAACTTTTTATTTAAAAAAAAAAAAAATGGGGATATTTATTATAGCAAAAGGTAAAAAATATTGTGTTTTTTTTTTTTCAAAATTGTCGCTCTTCTTTTGTTTTTAGCGCAAAAAAACGGAAAATTTATATCAAATACTTACCGTAATTTTCCTTTCCTGATGGACTCCATGGCAGCCTACGTATGGGTTAATCCCGCCTCTCATACCTCATAGGACCCCACTCCCATAAATCTTTGCTTCTAGACAGAGACTGTGTTCCGTAACTTAGCCTACTCCAGCAACTGGGAGGGAACTCCTGCTGCCATGGAGTCCATCAGGAAAGGAAAATTACGGTAAGTATTTGATATAAATTTTCCGTTTTCCTGACAGACTCCATGGCAGCCTACGTATGGGAAATAACTAGCCATACACACCCGGGTGGGCAATTGCTGGTTTAAAGAAAAAAGGTTTAATTGGCACCATCAACAGATAATACGTGCAAACCAAAGTTAACCGTAGACAAAGAAGCCGGTTCTACACAATAGTGTGTCATAAAAGTGTTAATTGATGACCATGAGGCCGCTTTACAGATTACGTCTGGAGGCACATGTCGGGATGCTGCCCATGATGTAGAGACGCTCCTGGTAGAATGAGCGGTCACCGCCTCCGGAGGAGCCAAACCCTTAGACCTGTAAGCCCATTGAATAGCTTGAACGATCCATGCTGCGATGGTTCTAGAGGAGGCCCGTGAACCCTTGTTCTTGCCGTGAAAAAGTACAAACAGATGATCAGACTGGCGGAAAGAAGCAGTGGCTTCTAGGTATTGCTTCAGAATCTGTCCAACATCTAGAGGGTGAACATCAGAGTCCTCAGTGGATCTGAAAGTAGGGAGGACAATCTCCTGATTTTCATGGAAGATGGTTGTTACTTTCGGATTCGATCCTAACATGGGGATCAAGACTACACGATCTGGGAAGAAGGTAAGGAAAGGTTCTTTGTATCCTAGGGATCCAATTTCAGAAACTCTCTTGGCCGATGTTATGGCCACTAGAAAGACCACTTTGAGAGAAAGCTCTCTAATCGATGACTGATCCATATGCCGTATCTCCTTTTCTGAGAAGAAATCCAAGACGAGAGGGAGATCCCATTTAGAGAATCTTGGTCTTTTCTGAGGCCTAAGCCTCATTGCTCCCTTGAAGAACTGCCTAGTAAGGGGGTGTCTGGCCCATGATATGCCTGTAAAGGCTGAGATTGCAGAAATCTGGACCCGCAAGGAACTCACCGATAGGGACAGATCCAGGCCAGTTTGTAGAAAACCTAGAATGTCGTGAATCCTTGGATTACCACAGGATCCATTGGTGGAAATCCTCTGATACACTCTGTTGGTGCCCGCTCTTCTGGCATTCAACAATGTAGCAATAGCTGTACTTGGACAACCTAGTGCTTCCAACCTTCTCCTCTCAACCACCAAGCCATCAGATGGAGCTGGGATGGACAAGGGTGAAGAGACGCTCCCTGCAGCAGGAGATCTGGTCTGGACGGGAGAGGAACCGGCTCTCGGTAACTGAGCTGCATCAGGAGAGGAAACCATGGCCTGTTGGGCCAGAACGGAACAACTGCCAGCACCTCGACATTCTCCCACCTGAGCCTCGAAAGGAAACGAAGAATGACTGGAACTGGGGGAAAGGCATAGGCCCTGTGGAATTTCCACTGGTCCGTCAGGGCATCCACTCCGAAGGCCTGGGGACAGCGACACCTCGTGTAATATTTTCCCAGCTTGAAATTGCATGGGGATGCAAACAGGTCCACTTCCGGCATCATCCCTAGAGACAGGAGCCAATCGAAAACTTCGGCGTGGAGGGACCACTCGTTGTTGTCCAGGGTGACTCTTGAAAGGAAGTCTGCTTGGACATTCTGAATTCCTGGGAGATAAACAGCGGATAGATTTGTTAAGTTCGTCTGGGCCCAGGACATGATCGGGCTTACTTCCCTCAGTAAGGAGAGACTGCGGGTGCCCCCCTGTCTCTTGATGTATGATACTGCGGTCGTGTTGTCCAGTCTCAGGAGGACTGAGGCTCCTGATATCAGATGGAGAAAGGCTTGAAGGGCACGGAAGGCAGCTCTGAGCTCCAGAACATTTGAGACTATCCCTTGGGATGGGAAGTCCCACCTGCCTTGGGCTATCTCCGTCAGACAGAGAGCGCCCCATCCTCTGTTGCTCGCATCCGTTGTCACTGTAATCCAGGAGACAGGTGCTATGGAGTGACAATTGAGGAGGTTCTTCCGTAGCAGCCACCAGGGGAGGCCCTCCCGCATGGAGGTGATTACCCGCACCAGATGGTCTCGAGACCCTGGATCCCATTGCTGGAGAAAACCCTTCTGAAAGGGCCGCATTTTCCACTGCGCCCACCTCACCATGGGGGCTGTGGCTACCATAGTGCCGATTATTTTGAGACACTGAGAGGCTCTGAGGAGAGTTGCTGACAATGCTAGGCGAATTCTCTCTCGAATTACCGGAATCTTCTCCAAAGGAAGAGAGATGGTGCTCTCCACTGTGTTGAATAGGGCTCCGAGGAACACTAGAGCTTGTGTCGGAACTAGGTGACTTTTCTCCCTGTTCAATAGCCAACCGAACTCCGTCAGAGTAGATATGACTTGATCCCGATGTGACAATATCTGTTCCCTGTCCTGCGACAGTAGGACTAGGCCGTAGGGCGATGTTGTGAGCCCGAATGGGAGACAAGTAAATTGGAGATGCCTCTGGCCTACTGCAAATCGGAGATACCTCTGGAAATCTTTTGCGATCGGCACATGAAAGTAGGCGTCTTTCAGGTCTATGGAGACCAGCCAATCTCCTGGTTGTACTGTTTGTCGGATTGTCAGCAGGGTTTCCATCTTGAATTTTTCCTTCTTGATGAAGGAATTTAGATGTGTCAGGTCGATTACTGGTCTCCAAGAGCCAGTCTTTTTGAGGACCATGAAAAGGGGGGAATAAATTCCAAGAAATCTTTCTTCTGATGGAACTTGAATGGCGGCCCCCTGGGCAATCAGAGAGTCTGTATACGATAGAAGAATTTGTCTTTTTTCTTCTGAGTGCGGAAGGACCGTAGGCACAAACCAGTGACTGGGTGGATTGGTGAAAACCCAAGTGTGACCTGAGGAGACCGTTTTTACGGTCCAGTAATCTTGAATCGAGGCTGCCCAGACGTGCTGATACCGGAGTAAACGAGCTCCTACTTGCACTACCTGGACAGGCGTCGTATCAAAAGGACTTGGAAGTCTCCCGACCACTTGACGGGGCTGACTTTGAGGATTTTTGGCCTGAAGGCTGGCCTCTCCTCCAGTTTTTCCTAAACTCCCGACCAGGTCTGTAGCGACGAGCATCTCTAGCGCGTTCTGGCTCTTGTCTGGGTTGAGTCCTTCTTTGATTAAGGATGCGACGGTCCTGGGGTAAGAATCCTGACTTGCCTCCAGTAGCACGGGAGATAGCAGAATCCAGTTTGTTTCCGAAGAGTGAGGAGCCTTCGAAAGGAATCCTGCACCAGGCCTGTTTAGAGGCAGGGTCTGCAACCCATGGACGTAACCAGAGGGCACGTTTTGCTGTAACTGATGAAAGCATGACACGTGCCACGAGACGAATAATGTCGATGGATGCTTCTCCCAGGAAGACCGAAGCCAGCTTCAGCTCATGTACTGGAGATCTCTTGAATAAGTCCTCAGACACACTTCCTAGAGCTGCACCAACATCATCCATCCAAGACTCCATAGCTTTTGACAAAGCTGCAAGGGCCAGAGCCGGTTTACAAGCCATCCCTGCCGTGATATAGATACGTTTTAAGTCCGTATCAATCTTCCTCTCCAGACCATCCTTGAAAGAGACGGTATCCTCTAGAGGGAGCGTAACATGTCTCACCAGCCTCATAAGAGCTGCATCGACAAGGGGGGCTGATTCAAGATGTTTTACTTCATCATTCTTGAAAGGGTACATCTTTGCAACCTTGGAAATCAAGGAGTTTTTCCTATCAACTTTACCCCATTCATCCGAGATGATTTCACCCAGTTCACCCAGGAAGGGGAAGTTCGGGCGGTCCTTCTTAAGGTGCTTAAAGTATTTCCTCTGTTTAGAGGGTGCTTCTACTGGTTCTTCCCATCTCAATGCGTCTTTAACCGCTCTGACCAGCTGGGGAACCAGGGAGAAGTCAAAACCTGCCCCAGGTTCAATTATCTCTGCTTCGCTGTCCGAGGAACCGCTAAAAGAGAGACTATGATGAGATGGGCCTGGAACTTCGGACTCAATTTCTTCAGCAACTGGAGCTATAACAGAAGGAGGAATTACTGCCCGGTCAAAGTCTGCTTTGTTAAGAGATTCTTGGACCACTTTCCTGACCAGAGCCTCCACTTGCTGGTCCTCAGCTCCTCTCTCCTTCGTGGCTCTCGAAAAGCACAACTCACAGAGAGATTTACCCTCTGGGACCTGAGTTTTACATCCCCAGCAAGCTTTCCTCTCAGGGCGGCTGGAATGGCGGGGGGGGATGATGGCTAGATTTAGACCTTGACCCCTCTTTGCGGTGTCTGGAAGATGACCTAGTACGTCTAGAACCCGACGTAGACTGGTGATGATGAGACCTAGACTGGTCCTTTTCTTTACGTGCCGATAACTGTGGTTCAGACCTAGAAGGGCTGCAGGGGAGAAAAAGAATACTTTGTTCCTAAATAGTACCCCAACCAATACAGGCAGAATGAAAATAAAAAATACTTCATCCTACCTGCGGTGTAAGGGTTGGCCACAAGGGGGCGGTGACACATCCATGGCGACAGAAACAAAAGACTGCAAACAATCAATAAGAGACAAATAACTATGTATACTTTCAGCTTTCTCTTTCCCCTATTTGGAGAAAGAGACCTAGACACAGGAAGGTACAGCAAAGCTCCTTACCTCAGAAGCCAGAGAGATGGACACAGGGAAGCCGCTGCCTAAGCGAAAGAGCAACCCAAACCATAGCTGTATGTGACAGCTATTTGAATCTGCCGCCTGTGATGACGTCATCGCGGCCACAGCGTCCCTACGCTGTGACCGACGCCGCTCCACGGCGCTCGCGCGCATGCGCAGTCGCCGTCATCACGCGCGGACTGCGCAGGCGCGAACCAAGCCTCGATCTCAATCGAGACTTCGCAGCTGCGCAGTCGGAGCGGGGAAGCGGCGGACTGGAACGCAGATGCGTCCCAGCCGCCATGGCCACTAGGAAGCAATTTAAAAGACAAGACAACACACATAACAGGCTGCCAAAACTCAAAAACAGAAGAGCATACATTACCACGGCACCTGGGGGGATCCATCCTGGAAATGGGAGCAAGAGGAGCGCTCACCGCACGCCCGGGGTAATCATGAAGGAGGCCTCCCGCTAATAGCTGGGACGTTTGGCCGCAATGCCGCTTCCCAGCCAATGGCCGGTATAATCAGCTCTTCCAGGCATCAGAGTGCACCCCGTATGTCCGCCCTGCTAATAGCTGGGGAAGCTGGACTTCAATAAGACACCGCCATCATCAAAACGTGCGAACCACCAGGACTGGATCAACAAAACTTTCATAAGGTAAGATACACCTTGGTCCTAGGAGGAGGACAAAAAAGGAACACAGTCTCTGTCTAGAAGCAAAGATTTATGGGAGTGGGGTCCTATGAGGTATGAGAGGCGGGATTAACCCATACGTAGGCTGCCATGGAGTCTGTCAGGAAATAAAAACTGCAGAGGTGATCAAATACCACCAAAAGAAAGCTCTACTTGTGGGGAAAAAAGGACGTCAATTTTGTTTGGGTACAACGTCGCATGACCGTGCTATTGTCATTCAAAGTGCGACAGCGCTGAAAACTAAAAATTGGTCTGGGTAGGAAGGGTGGTAGATGTATGAGATAAATCCGCGCAATGGATTAGGTTATTTGTTATGGGTGTGGCTGCTGCCTCTACAGATACAATACCATCTAGGTGGAATGTATTAGAAAATGGTAAAAAAAAGCAGGAGTAGTATGGCGCTCCCCTTATGGAGATAAAACTGATTTTTTTTCTTTGTAGTGAACAATAACTCTATGTGTTACCTAGTATCCATAATTCCTAAAGTATTGCTTTAAAAGATGGTTATTATAAACCTGTGTGTGCCAAAAAAATTGAGTATTTTTATATTCAAATCTGTGGCTGGTGCTGGATTCTTGCTAGTAAAAGTAAAATAGCAACATAAGGTGCTTCAATTAATCAACAAAAGTGCGTTATGCAAAATCAATAAAGTGACCAGTGCTAAATCATACAAATTCATACAAAATTGTGTAAGATGTATAAGATAAAGCTGCGCAATGAATTAAGTATTTTGTTATGGGTGTGGCTGCTGCCTCTACAGATACAATACCACCTAGGTGGAATGTATTAGAAAAAAAAAAAGGCAGGAGTAATATGGCGCTGCCCTTATGGAGATAAGACTGATTTTTTCTTTGTAGTGAACAGTAACTGTTACCTAGTATCCATAATTCCTAAAGTATTCCTTTTAAAGATGATTGTTTATAAACCTGTGTGTGCCAAAAACTTCTTATCCAGGTGCTGCTTCTTTAATTAGTGCCTTGTCTGCATGCTCTGACAATGCTTGCACTCACCGGATTTTTCTTTCCCCTGCAGGGGTATAGGCAGTCGCAGTGTCTGCCACTGTGTAGCAATCAAGGATGTCCCCCAAACTTTACTTGCATGTTATGGTGTGATATTTACATGTAAAGGAAAGAAGGGATACCCATCGCGTAAAACCATAAGAGAACTTTTATTAAAGCTTAATAAATATATGTACTCACATTTCAAATGAAAAAACGAGCATAAGAAAAAGATATCGAATTCCCTTTGTTAGAGGTGCTGCAAGGCTGCTTTTTTTATTTTTTGTTTTCTAATACATTCCACCTAGGTGGTATTGTATCTGTAGAGGCAGCAGCCACACCCATAACAAAATACTTAATTCATTGCGCGGATTTATCATATATATCTTACACAATTTTGTATGAATTTGTATGATTTAGCACTGGTCACTTTATTGATTTTGCATAACGCACTTTTGTTGATTAATTGAAGCACCTTATGTTGCTATTTTACTTTTACTAGCAAGAATCCAGCATTTGAATATAAAAATACTCAATTTTTTTGGCACACACAGGTTTATAATAACCATCTTTAAAAGCAATACTTTAGGAATTATGGATACTAGGTAATACATAGAGGGACTGGGTAGGAAGGGGGTGAAAATGCCCTGGTATTGAGGTGGTTAATAGTTTTTTTGCAGTAAGGAACCTACACATGAAAGGAGCTTCAAACTACAGTTCCTCTTTCAACAGAGCCCCACTTTTTTCCAGTGATATGAGATAATGGAAAACACATAGCTTACAAGAACCACTTGGGTTTTTATAACTTCAAAACAATTTTGTGGGAAATAGATCCTAAAACCACAGAAGAAACAAACAGTGCTTATATGTGCAGAACTAGAGACGTCTACAAAGGTTGTATATGTTCTTGGAATTGGGATTTCAAATGTTGATTTGCCATTTCTGTGAAATCTTAAGTGAATAGTTTAAAAACAAACCATCCCCTTTATTAGGTAGTTAAAGACAGGCAAAAATCACCTATTTACCTCCTAATGAAAACCAAAGGGTGCACATCACCACTGACTACCAACAAACACATACCTGGAAGACCGTTTGGCTGGCGGATCGGAGTCGGGCCGATGCCCTTGTGGGCAGGAGGAGGCTCAGGAAGAGAAGTCGGGCTGCTGGCCGGCAATGTGCTGCTGCAGGCAGTGGCTGCCTGGCTGCGGGAGTAGTCGGCGGCGGCCCTGCGACTGGCACTGAGCACAGGCTGGATTCTGGCTTACCAGCAGTCCCACTACCAGTCAGGAGACTCAGGAGGAGGAGATCCGAAGTACTGGTGGCTTCTCTCTCTATCTCTGATGCTGCGGCCGGAGGCGGAGAAGGAGAGGAGGTGGGGGGAGTCAGTGGACTCATCCGTAGGGTGCCCACGTGTCAGCCGTTGCTAGATGCGAGGCGGGGCGGCCCTAGCAACCAGACAGTTCGGCAAATGTTTATCAGGGTGGCGGACTAGCGGTGTGGGGGTTTTTTTCATTCCGGGACACTGAATTGTCCCGGAATGAAGGTGCAAAAATATTAATTAAGGGACAATCCCGGGCAATCCGGGACACGTGGGCACCCTAGTCCCCAGTAGTGCTGCTCTACTCACACTGTCCTTTCACTTGCTCCCGTGCCTCCAGAAAGGGCTTCCTCCGTGTGTTGTGGCAGGATCCTTCCAGCACCCGAACCCCGGCCCAAGGTCGCCCCCCCCAGACTAGGGGGCACCCTTGAGGGTCACCGACAGTCTCCACAGCACTAAATTTTTATAGTTCCATCTTCCACTTGACTAGCCCTAGAAGTTTCTACAATATTATAGACCGGGGGGGCACCAGAGGAGCTGTCAGGATGAGTCATTCAGCCCTAACTCACTGAACTCTGACCCAGATTCACAGCTCAGGCCTAGCCCTGAGCTGGCTAAATTTACCTACACTAAATAACCCACACTAACAAACCTACACGCACAACTAGCACACACTAGAGGGTGCTACATGGTATTTATGCCAGCTATAAATGGATTGAAGTTCCTGCTGAACTGGCTCAATTTCGATCCAATTGGTGAGGGGACAAACTGGATACCTTCACTGCCATTGTGCTCTTGCTGGGTGTCCAGTGCATTCCTTTACCGTTAACCGCTTCAGCCCCGGAAGATTTTACCCACTTCCTGACCAGAGCACTTTTTGCGATTCGGCACTGCGTCGCTTTAACTGCCAATTTGAAAAAAAAAGCAATATTTTTTACTTTTTGCTATAATAAATACCCCCCAAAAATATATAAAAAGCTAATTTTTCCTCAGTTTAGGCTGATATGTATTCTTCTACATATTTTGTGTAAATGACACTGGCAGGGAAGGGATTAAACACTAGGGGGCGATGAAGGGGTTAAGTGTGTCCTAGAGAGTGACTCTAACTGTGAGGGGGATGGGCTTCCACTCAAATGACAGCTATCACTGCTCCCCATGACAGGGAGCAGTGATCTCTGTTATGTCATAAGGCAGAACAGGGAAATGCCTTGTTTACATAGGCACTTTCCCGTTCTGCGGCTCCGTTAGCCCCGCCAAATAAAGGGGGTGTACAGGTACGCCCATTTGCCCACCGCTGCCATTGTACCGACGTATATCGGCATGCAGAGGTTGGCAAGTGGTTAAGGAGGGTTGGGCTCCCTCCAGGCATACTTGCGGGATCGGGAAAGCAGGCGCGCACACGCAACCGCTGCACAGGAGGGGTGCCGATGCTCGTGGCCGACGTTTGCGATGACCTCCGGCCACGAGCGATTGCGAGCACGAGGGACAGAACACGGGAGCGTGTGTGTAAACACACAAATCCGTGTTTTGTTCTGTGAGGAATGACAGATCATGTGTTCCTATTAGCTAGGAACCACGATCCGTCACTTCCTCTAGTCAGTCCCCTCCCCCTTCAGGTAGAATCACCTCCCAGGGAACACAGTTAACCCCTTGATCGCCGCCTAGTGTTAACCCCTTCACTGCCAGTGACATTTTTACCGTAATCAATGCATTTTTATAGCACTGATCGCTGTATAAATGCCAATGGTCTCAAAAATGTGTCAAAATTGTCTGATGTGTCCACTATAATGTCACAGTGAGGTAAAAATCACAGATCGCCGCCATTACTAGTAAAAAAAATAATAATAAAAATGCTATAAATCTATCCCCTATTTTATAGACGCTATAACTTTTGTGCAAACCAATCAATATACGCTTATTGCGATTTTTTTTTACCAAAAATATGCAGAAGAATACATATCGGCCTAAACTGAGAAAAAAATTGCTTATTAAAAAAAACGGGGACATTTATTATAGCAAAAAGTACAAAATGTTGTTTTTTTTTTCAAAATTGTTTTTTTGTTTACAGCGCAAAAAATAGAAACCGCAGAGACGATCAAATACCACCAAAAGAAAGCTCTATTTGTGGGAAAAAAAGGACGTCAATTTTGTTTGTGTACAACGTCACAATTGTCAGTTAAAGCGACGCAGTGCCGAATCGCAAAAAATGGCCCGGTCATTCTGCAGCCAAATCCTCCAGGCCTATCCTTTAGTTTTAGTGCACCACACCCCAGTGATCTTTGATCTCTTTCATGTTGTTCAGGTAGATCTACACCTCTCAAAGGTTCCTACCCCTGCTACGCCTGTTCCTACCCCCTAATGTCTGTTGTCTTGGTTTGTACAGTGCCTGCTGTATAAATTTACAGGTTGCTAAATCAGTGAATTAAGCAATAATTGTATTCATTTCATTTTTACATTTTAGGGGAAAACCTTTTATTGCTTTTGTGTAGTCATGCTTCCTTGAAAAAAAAAACTACAAGACCACAAATGTGGGTGTTTGGGTTTTCTCCAGCGCTTATTTTTCTACTGCAAGACTTTTTAGGAACCTGCAGCAGAAGCTCAGAAATAGGTGTTCAGATTAAAGAGACATGGTACTAATATTTTAATAGGAAAGTATAGTAAGTTTCCATTCACGTTTGTGCAATGCAGGAACACACTCAAAATCGAGTTCTTGTAGTGCATAAAAGAGTGCATCTTTTTTGCAGGTGTGTTACGGTGCAATTACCTGTTAATAGCACCATATTGCACCTTGCTAAATTGTATGAGAAATCATGTAACAAAACCCATAACAAAGTACCACCTTTTTTGGTGCAGTGGGGTTTTAAAAAAAAAAGGGTCATATACTTCTTTGGTGCAATTTAGATGCGGTAGGCAGTCTATTCAAATGAGTGAGCTGTCCTACCGCAACAAAATGTAACGCATGTTAAAAACTTGCAGCATTGCACATATGTGAATCTAGCCTAAAGGTCAGGGGTGTTGGCATCAGAACAGGCAAGAGGGGGTTAAGTATTTATAACCCAAGAACAAAAAATTTGATATATTGCAGCTACACAGCCATGTACATTAGTGCCTGGCCTTTCTGGGCTGACAGTGGGGATTTTCACCCCTGGTGCTCAAATCCTAACAGCCACTTTCTTGATCTACCACCTCTGGATGTACCCTCCAGCAGGAAAATCCTCCAGGTACCAGACTTCACTCCTCTTCTAGCAATATGCCTCCCCAGTCAGCAGGCCTGAGAGGCACAGTCCTCAATCATACTGCCTCCTCTCCTGGCAGGGCTCAGGAGTTTAAGGGGTTGTAAAGTCAGAAGGTTTTATATCTTAATGGATGCTATGCATTAAGATAAAAAGCCTTCTGTGTACAGCAGCCCCCCTTAGCCCCCTAATACTTCAGTACGGTCAGGGACTTACAAGGGGGGAGACTGCCACATGTAGCAAGTCTTTCATTACCTTGCCCTGGGCGATCTCTGGAGCAGTCGGGCAGACTGGTGAAGAAGCAGCCGGGTGGGCTGGTGGAGAAACGGCCAGGTGCTTTGGCATTTCCTGCAGTTTTTTAGAGCTGGGATCAGTATCTACAGTAGAGTTGGAGTCACTCCTGTATGTAAGCTACAACTTTTGTGCTACTTTCAAAAGGAATGGAAAGTTCCTGGTCCTTAATGGGCTTTTGCTTTTCTACCAGAGACTGTCAAGTGGAATCAATCGGAGTAGCGCAGAGAGAAGAAGAGGAATCATCCAGAGTTGTGCATAGGAAGGAAGCTGATTTTTGTTGCTATCAAGTTGGGCATCCCATAATTCCTATTCCCCATCCAAGTTATTACTCCCTAATAAAACATAAAAAAACCAAGCTGAAAGACTGTTCCTCCTATGTGGAGAAAGTGTGGAAGTTACTTGTTGCCTGGTTGTGCAAGAGTGGGGAACCCAGCCATCCACAACCCCTACGAGGGTAGTAACACACACAAAAGACATTTGAAAAACCTAATGCTAGCCATACATGCATGGATTTCGAGCCATGTATGGCCAGTTTTTGGAAAACAGCCACAGAATAAAGAAAACATTCAATGTTCCTTTGAGGTCAAAATCTGGAGTGGGCGAAGAGTTGGAAGTATCTGGACGCTACTATCATATGAAAGATAGATGAAAAGATCAACAGCAGAATAACTACAACATCATGACTATATTATGCCCTGAATAAGAATTGCATAGGAAGAAAAAGATAAAAAAACATCAACTTAACAGTATATACAGTTCTCTACTGCCATCAGTCAAAGACACAGTCCAGCAAGCAAAAAAGTAGAATTTAGTCAATCGAGATGCACTCTCAGGCAAGTTGAACAGAAGACTTAAGCTGCCCATACATGGATCGAAATTTGACCGGTCCCTGCTGAACCTGCCAAATTTCGATGGTTGTTGTACGGTGTTATGGTGGTTGTGCAAAGGTCGATCTACCGATCAAAGTTTTGTACAGCCATCCTGCTGGAAAATTTCCTGTTGATCAGCACTGCAGGCTATTGCCTGCAGCATTGATTAGTGTATTCTGACAGAGGAGAAGACTCCCAACTGTCAATGACAAAATGGGAGGATTTCCCCATCCACATTGAATGTGTGGGTGGGAGAATTGGGTCAGTTTTTACATTCAAATCGCTTGCTGAACAAAAAAAACAGACTCATCTTTGGCCTGCTTAAATAAGCCACAATCAGTAACCAGACCAGCAAAATTAATCTAAACAAAGCCAGAATGAAAACCCTCAAAACTAACTTACACGTTTTTGATTCCTTTTTAGTCCTGTACCTCCTGCAAGTTATCTGTAAATTATTTTTGCTAGTTTGTGCCCTAAAATATCTCTTTTCTCCCAATGAAAGTGCTGCTTCCTGCTCTCACACTGCAGTACAGTGTGACAGCTTATAGATGAAGTGAAACCCTAAAAACTGATACTAAACAGGGAACTAAAAGCATGAAATGAGAAGTGTAACCTTTCAAGTCCAAATGTTGCAATAAGTGATTAGAAGTTAGTTGAAAAGATAATTATAATACCCTGAAAAAAGAACAAGTGAAATGCTTTCTTATTTTCTTCCACTTCCACGTCCAGGATAAACTTGATTGAAAAATTGTATGTTAGTGCAAATAAAAAAAGTATCACGGACAGTACTCAATTTTCTCTGTCCAGGATAAACAAATTCATCAGGTGTTTAGTGGTTGTTCATGACAAGTCTGTTCAATGGTGGTCAGTTCCTTAGCTGCACATCTCTCCCCTGGACCTCTCTCTTTAGGCTGCCTGGAAGCCTTCTGCTACCACCTCTGCTGTAGCTTCCTGTTGCTACCGTTCTTGCTGTTTTTTCCTATTCTGTGACCTTCATTGAACCCTTCCATATTCAGACCCCCTTTCTCTGTACCAACACGTGTACATGCAGCACTCCTTTCATGCACTCGTGCGTTTGGGTGCACAGCCAAGCACATACAGTAGATTAGCAGGTTTTGATACATGTCCTGATGGCTAAGGATGTTTAAAAGGTGCAACAAACAAAGAGAAAAAAAAGGGGGTGCAAATACCTAGTGTATTACCAGATATCACTTTTATTAGAAAGAACAGAAAACTGCTTACTCAAAAAAAGTACAAGGGCATTGAAACCAGACCCAGGTGGCCAGATGACTCTCAGCGAGTAGTGTGTCAATGCACCCTAGCGTCACCAAGACTCATTAGCTAACATGTTTCCAGGGACGAACCTTCTTCATCAGAGCAAAGGCTCCTGGTCCCAATGCCTTTACGCCTTGTGCTCTTGTGAGTATGCATTTTTTTGTTCCTTCTAATAAAAGTTATATTAAGTAATGCGCTAGGCATTTGCGCCCCCTTTTTTTTCTCTATGTTTACATCCTAGACAAGTAAATGTGCTTTTCATCCTTTCAAAAACATCTGCTCCAATCCTGGCTTCTTAGCCAGATGTTTGCTTACATCCTAGACCAGCCTTTTTTAACCAGGGTGCCTTGAGGTTTTTTCAGGGGTGCCTTGGCAAAATGGCTAAAAATGGCCCAAAAATGTATACAAACCAGCATGTGGATCGAGCCTGCCTTTTAGTTACACAAAGCCACAGGTTTTTAGTGTGGATCATTTCAAGCTACCAGCCACCAGCACCCTAACAACCAGTGATGTCATCAGCATTGATAAGAAGGGTGTTGATTGCCTACACAGCATTCTTGTTTAACCCTCCTCTGAACCTCTCCGTCAACACTGGGGTCACATTAGCTGAGTGATGGAGAGAAACTGAGGGAGAGGAGAAACACTGGAATACTAGTCTGTACAGGTGTCCAAAAGTGTATTCGCTTTGGAAGAAAAAATCACCTCTAATGTTGGGTGTATGACGTGTGTCGATGCTGCCGCATTATGTAAAACTATTAGAATAGTGGAGAGAAACTAAGGGAGAGGAGAAACACTGGAATACTAGTCGGTGCTGGTGTGCAAAAGTGTATTTGCCTTGGAAGAATAAATAACCTCTAATTATGGGTGTCCAACGTGTGTCGATGCTGCAGCTTTATGTAGAACTATTAGAATAATTTTTTTACATTTTAGAATGGGGTGCCTTGAGACTGTCTATAATTTTAAAGGGTGCCTTGACTGAAAAAAGGTTGAGAAACACTGTCCTAGACAAGGAAATGTCCCTTTCATCCTCTCAAAAACACTTGCTCCAATCCTGGTTGAGCCAACATCAACTTTGACAAGCTTATCACAAGAGAAGGTGCACTGTTAAAGGAATCAAAAAAAAACTAGATCAAAATTCCACAACAAAAGTAAAATTGTCCTTTAACCACTTGCCGACCGCCTCACGACGATATACCTCGGCAGAATGGCACGGGCAGGCAGAATCACGTACCTGTACGTGATCTGCCTCCCGCGGGTGGGGGGTCCGATCGGACCCACCCCCCGGTGCCCGAGGCGGTCGGCTTTTGTCCAGCGGCAATCGGAGGTGAGGGGGAGGCCATCCATTTGTGGCCCCCCCTTCGCGATCGCTGCCGGCCAATAGAATCATTCCTATGCTGCTGTATGCTAAACAGCATCAAAGGAAATGATGTCATCTCTCCTCGGCTCGGTATTTTCCGTTCCGGCGCCGAGGAGAGAAGAGTGCAATGTGAGTGTAAAACACATAGAACATGCCAGGCACACAAAACACCCCCCTTTACCCCCCGATCACCCCCCAATCACCCCTCCCCCCCTGTCACACTGACACCAAGCAGTTGTTTTTTTTTGTTCTGTTACTGCATGGTGTCAGTTTGTGACAGTTAGTGTGGTAGGACAGTTACTGTTAGCCCCCTTTAGGTCTAGGGTACCCCCCTAATCTCCCCTAATAAAGTTTTAACCCCTTGATCACCCCCCGTCGCCAGTGTCACTAAACGATCATTTTTCTGATCGCTGTATTAGTGTCACTGGTGACGCTAGTTAGGGAGGTAAATATTTAGGTTCGCCGTCACCGTTTTATAGCGACAGGGACCCCCATATACTATCTAATAAATGTTTTAACCCGTTGATTGCCCCCTAGTTAACCCTTTCACCACTGATCACCGTATAACTGTTACAGGTGACGCTGGTTAGTTCGTTTATTTTTTATAGTGTCAGAGCACCCGCCGTTTATTACCGAATAAAGGTTTAGCCCCCTGATCGCCCGGCGGTGATATGCGTCGCCCCAGGCAGCGTCAGATTAGCGCCAGTACCGCTAACACCCACGCACGCAGCATACACTTCCCTTAGTGGTATAGTATCTGATCGCATCAATATCTGATCCGATCAGATCTATACTAGCGTCCCCAGCAGTTTAGGGTTCCCAAAAACGCAGTGTTAGCGGGATCAGCCCAGATACCTGCTAGCACCTGCGTTTTGCCCCTCCGCCCGGCCCAGCCCACCCAAGTGCAGTATCGATCGATCACTGTCACTTACAAAACACTAAACACATAACTGCAGCGTTTGCAGATTCAGGCCTGATCCCTGCGATCGCTAACAGTTTTTTTGGTAGCGTTTTGGTGAACTGACAAGCACCAGCCCCAGGCAGTGTCAGGTTAGTGCCAGTAGCGCTAACACCCACGCACGCACCGTACACCCCCCTTAGTGGTATAGTATCTGAACGGATCAATATCTGATCCGATCAGATCTATACTAGCGTCCCCAGCAGTTTAGGGTTCCCAAAAACGCAGTGTTAGTGGGATCAGCCCAGATACCTGCTAGCACCTGCGTTTTGCCCCTCTGCCCGGCCCAGCCCAGCTCACCCAAGTGCAGTATCGATCGATCACTGTCACTTACAAAACACTAAACGCATAACTGCAGCGTTCGCAGAGTCAGGCCTGATCCCTGCGATCGCTAACAGTTTTTTTGGTAGCGTTTTGGTGAACTGACAAGCACCAGCGGCCTAGTACACCCCGGTCGTAGTCAAACCAGCACTGCAGTAACACTTGGTGACGTGGCGAGTCCCATAAGTGCAGTTCAAGCTGGTGAGGTGGCAAGCACAAGTAGTGTCCTGCTGCCACCAAGAAGAAGACAAACAGGCCTGTCGTGCCCATAATGGCCTTCCTGCTGCATTCGCCAATCCTAATTGGGAACCCACCACTTCTGCAGCACCCGTACTTCCCCCATTCACATCCCCAACCAAATGCAGTCGGCTGCATGAGAGGCATTTTCTTTATGTCCTCCTACCCCTGTACCCCTACCCAACGAACCCCCCAAAAAAGATGTTGTGTCTGCAGCAAGCGCGGATATAGGCGTGACACCCGCTATTATTGTCCCTCCTGTCCTGACAATCCTGGTCTTTGCATTGGTGAATGTTTTGAACGCTACCATGCACTAGTTGAGTATTAGCGTAGGGTACAGCATTGCACAGACTAGGCACACTTTCACAGGGTCTCCCAAGATGCCATCGCATTTTGAGAGACCCGAACCTGGAACTGGTTACAGTTATAAATGTTAGTTACAAAAAAAAGTGTAAACAAAAAAAAATATATATATATATATATATATATAAAATTTTAAAAAAATAGTTGTCGTTTTATTGTTCTCTCTCTCTCTATTCTCTCTCTATTGTTCTGCTCTTTTTTACTGTATTCTATTCTGCAATGTTTTATTGTTATTATGTTTTATCATGTTTGCTTTTCAGGTATGCAATTTTTTATACTTTACCGTTTACTGTGTTTTATTGTTAACCATTTTTTTGTCTTCAGGTACGCCATTCACGACTTTGAGTGGTTATACCAGAATGATGCCTGCAGGTTTAGGTATCATCTTGGTATCATTCTTTTCAGCCAGCGGTTGGCTTTCATGTAAAAGCAATCCTAGCAGCTAATTAGCCTCTAGACTGCTTTTACAAGCAGTGGGAGGGAATGCCCCCCCCACTGTCTTACGTGTTTTTCTCTGGCTCTCCTGTCTCAACAGGGAACCTGAGAATGCAGCCGGTGATTCAGCCAGCTAACCATAGAGCTGATCAGAGACCAGAATGGCTCCAAACATCTCTATGGCCTAAGAAACCGGAAGCTATGAGCATTTCATGACTTAGATTTCGCCGGATGTAAACAGTGCCATTGGGAAATTGGGAAAGCATTTTATCACACCGATCGTGGTGTGGTCAGATGCTTTGAGGGCAGAGGAGAGATCTAGGGTCTAATAGACCCCAGTTTTTTCAAAAAAGAGTACCTGTCACTACCTATTGCTATCATAGGGGATATTTACATTCCCTGAGATAATAATAAAAATGATTAATAAAAAAATTAAAGGAACAGTTTAAAAACAAGATAAAAAAGCAAAAAAATAATAAAGAAAAAAAAAAAAAAGCACCCCTGTCGCCCCCTGCTCTCGCGCTAAGGCGAACGCAAGCGTCGGTCTGTCGTCAAATGTAAACAGCAATTGCACCATGCATGTGAGGTATCACCGCGAAGGTCAGATCGAGGGCAGTAATTTTAGCAGTAGACCTCCTCTGTAAATCTAAAGTGGTAATCTGTAAAGGCTTTTAAAGGCTTTTAAAAATGTATCTATTTTGTTGCCACTGCACGTTTGTGCGCAATTGTAAAGCATGTCATGTTTGGTATCCATGTTCTCGGCCTAAGATCATCTTTTTTATTTCATCAAACATTTGGGCAATATAGTGTGTTTTAGTGCATTAAAATTTAAAAAAGTGTGTTTTTTCCCCAAAAAATCGCTGCACAAATACTGTTTGAAAAAAAAAAAATTAAACACCCACCATTTTAATCTGTAGGGCATTTGCTTTAAAAAAAAATATATAATGTTTGGGGGTTTAAAGTAATTTTCTTGCAAAAAAAAAAAATTTTTCATGTAAAGAAAAAAGTGTCAGAAAGGGCTTTGTGTGACATATGTGTGACATAAGCTTCTAAATGTTGTGCATAAAATGCCAGGACAGTTCAAACCCCCCCAAATGACCCAATTTTGGAAAGTAGACACCCCAAGCTATTTGCTGAGAGGCATGTCAAGTTCATGGAATATTTTATATTGTGACACAAGTTGCGGGAAAGAGACACTTTTTTTTTTTTTGCACAATATATCACTAAATGATATATTGCTCAAACATGCCATAGGAATATGTGAAATTACACCCCAAAATACATTCTGTTGCTTCTCCTGAGTACGGAGATACCCGTACTCAGGAGCCTTCAGGCTTTCTAAGGCCTAAATTTTTGATTTCACTCTTCACTGCCTATCACAGTTTCGGAGGCCATGGAATGCCCAGGTGGCACAAAACCCCCCCAAATGACCCCATTTTGGAAAGTAGACACCCCAAGCTATTTGCTGAGAGGTATAGTGAGCATTTTGCAGACCTCACTTTTTGTCACAAAGTTTTGAAAATTGAAAAAAGAAAAAAAAAATGTTTTTTCTTGTCTTTCTTCATTTTCAAAAACAAATGAGAGCTGCAAAATACTCACCATGCCTCTCAGCAAATAGCTTGGGGTGTCTACTTTTCAAAATGGGGTCATTTGGGGGGGGGGGTTTGTGCCACCTGGGCATTCCATGGCCTCCGAAACTGTGATAGGCAGTGAAGAGTGAAATCAAAAATTTACACCCTTAGAAATCCTGAAGGCGGTGATTGGTTTTCGGGGCCCCGTACGCGGCTAGGCTCCCAAAAAGTCCCACACATGTGGTATCCCCATACTCAGGAGAAGCAGCTAAATGTATTTTGGGGTGCAATTCCACATATGCCCATGGCCTGTGTGAGCAATATATCATTTAGTGACAACTTTTTGTAATTTTTTTTTTTGTCATTATTCAATCACTTGTAACCTAAAAAATTAATATTCAATGGGCTCAACATGCCTCTCAGCAATTTCCTTGGGGTGTCTACTTTCCAAAATGGGGTCATTTGGGGGGGGTTTGTACTGCCCTGCCATTTTAGCACCTCAAGAATTAACATAGGCAGTCATAAACTAAAAGCTGTGTAAATTCCAGAAAATGTACCCTAGTTTGTAGACGCTATAACTTTTGCGCAAACCAATAAATATACGCTTATTGACATTTTTTTTACCAAAGACATGTGGCCGAATACATTTTGGCCTAAATGTATGACTAAAATTGAGTTTATTGGATTTTTTTTATAACAAAAAGTAGAAAATATAATTTTTTTCAAAATTTTCGGTCTTTTTCCGTTAATAGCTCAAAAAATAAAAGCCGCAGAGGTGATCAAATACCATCAAAAGAAAGCTTTATTTATGGTAAGAAAAGGACGCAAATTTCGTTTGGGTACAGCATTGCATGACCGCGCAATTAGCAGTTAAAGCGACGCAGTGCCAAATTGTAAAAAGTGTTCTGGTCAGGAAGGGGGTAAATCCTTCCGGGGCTGAAGTGGTTAAAATACTCCATCATTTTTGTATAATCTTACTAATAATGGGTAGATAATGCATTATAGCGGGTGACAAATGGGGCTTTATAAGGTTTTATTCTTGCCCTTTTTCTTTGTCCAAATTCATTAAAGGTGGCTCCTTTTTCTCAAACTTTTTTTCTCATACCCCATAAATACTCTGATTTATTGTTGGGATCCATCACTATCTTATTGACTCTTGTCTTATGATGGAAACTCTGATATCCTAATAGGGAATTCCTGTGAGTTGATGTAGTAGAAAGAATACCATTACTGTCCACATATACAAATATACCTAAATAAGTAGTCTGCTTTTCACAGACAGAAAGTCTGTACAGGAAGTTTTATAATTGGATATTTCTTATGTAGTCCTTGTATAAAGGACAATAAGGTTGAATGTGCTTGAGTCCATAGCACAAAAATATCATCAAGCTATCTCACCCAAAGATGGGTATACTTATGAAACAACATACCTGTGTAATGGCTTCTACATACATTTCCATAAACTAATTAGCAATGAGACGGGTCACATTTGACTCCATTGCTGCTCATAATATTTATCTTCAAAAAATTCTCAATAACCTTTATCTGACCAAGGTGCAAATTGTCCATCAACTTATCTAATCAGTTTTAAAGTTAGTAACAAACTGCTCAATCACAAGATATGAAGGCGAAGTAAGGAAACTGAGTAAAAAATTAACCACATCCTTCTAATTCAAACAATCAGTTTCTCTACTAGCAAAAGTAAACACGGTATAGTACATTTGTTCCACATTTTTACATAATACATATCACATTTCTGGTATTTTGCTTGTGTAAGTTTTCAGTCTTCCTTGCTATTTTCTTGGGTGTGTGTAGTTAATGATACAAAAAGTTTACACTTTAAATTATTTTAATGTTAATTTTTGGTGGCATATGTACAGTATCTCACAAAAGTAAGTACACCCCTCACATTTTTGTAAATATTTTATTATATCTTTTCATGTGACAACACTGAAGAAATGAAACTTTGCTACAATGTAAAGTAGTGAGTGTACAGCTTGTATAACAGTGTAAATTTGCTGCCCCCTCAAAATAACTCAACACACAGCCATTATTGTCTAAACCGCTGGCAACAAAAGTGAATACACCCCTAAGTGAAAATGTCCAAATTGTGCCCAAAGTGTCAATATTTTGTGTGGCCACCAATATTTTCCAGCACTGCCTTAACCCTCTTGGGCATGGAGTTCACCAGAGCTTCACAGGTTGCCACTGGAGTCCTCTTCCACTCCTCCATGATGACATCACGGAATTGGTGGATGTTAGGGACCTTGCGCTCCTCCACCTTCCATTGGAAGAGGCCCCACAGATGCTCAATAGGGTTTAGGTCTGGAGACATGTTTGGCCAGTCCATCACCTTTACCCTCAGCTTCTTTAGCAAGGCAGTGACTGTCTTGGAGGTGTGTTTGGGGTCGTTATCATGTTGGGAAACTGCCCTGCGGCCCAGTCTCCGGAGGGAGGGGATCATGCTCTGCTTCAGTATGTCAAAGTACATGAAAAATAGAAAAAAACTGCGCTTGTGAAGTACACTTGAGTAGTATATATATATATATATATATATAGCTGCACCTCTGATGTGAGATATAATCACACAAAGATAAATGAAAAACAAAAAAATGTTGCGCTTAATACATAAGTAATGAAATAAACACAATCGGTCCATGTGTCTTCAAAATGGCATCAGTGTAATGCCTTCAAATGGTGAAAAGTGAAGGGATACTTGCTCATTCAATTCCTCCACCTCGTGATTACACCACCACCATAGATAAGGATGTACTCTTACCAGAGTACTGACCACCTATTACGGGGGAGGGGGTCAAATAGGCCTCATGTATCTCATATACTCCATCCACGGTCACTCTCCACACTGAAGGCAAGGGGGGTCATTCCATTGTTACATGAAATATGATACTACTCTGGTCTCGGATCATGGTGTCCAGTGGAATGTGATAGCAAAAAGATAAATGCCATTAGTATAAAATCCTTTAAAAATGGGCTTTATTCCAGTAATGCATTAACATGCCATTACATATATAAATCTTCCTCAGCCAGAACAATTGTTGGCTCAGTCTTAGTGCAGAGACAGGAATATTTGCCTAAACCCTACCGGTTTCGTCGCAAAAGGACTTCTTCTGGGGCATAGGCATCCCTTCCTGTCCTCGCTATAAATACTTCCAGTTGCTGTCCAAGCCTCGGTCACATCCACCTCGCTCTGTGGCTCTCTGTTTTTACCACACCTCACTCTGATTAACCATAACGTCATCCAGAGCCAAGCCTCTTTCTGCCTGTGCGTGTCACTCGCATTCCAAACGGTGTGCGCTCAATTGGTTGATATTAACCAGCGGCGGAAATAGGAAGCCTGTGTCTCCCATCTTAAATTTATAACACTTCCGAGGAGAAAATATATATTAGGCTATTCATGGTATGATCGGAGATAGGAGCGGGGTTTCCCTAAAATGCATTTGACAACCGTTTGCTGAATGGAAAAAGAGGTGATTAGGGAGAAGCTAGCAAAGTTGTTATTTTCTCATGCATTATCATTTACCCTATCCCTCAGTAGTGGTTCTCTCTCCATGGTCCTAACCTGGTCAAGTGTGGTCTCTAATGCAGCAGGGTCATAATTCTTTTCAAGGAATCCGTTTTTTAATACCCCAGTTTCTCTATCAAAATCCGCAAGGATAGCACAGTTCCGCCTCAGGCGAAGGAACTATCCCTTGGGACTCCTTCCAACCAGGGTCGATGGTGACTACTGTCCCTTGAAATATACGCATTCAGGTCCGTTGATTTGAAAAATGAAGACGTTATTAAACAGCCTTTATCTACCTTAATGGTCAGATCTAGAAAGTGAATCTCCCTTTGGCTCATCTCGTAGCTTAAGTTTATGCCTCTATTATTCTCATCTCGCCATGAACAAATTTGCCACACTAGGGGCGTGAGTGAGAGTGATAACAGCAAATTTAACACACCTGCTTCCCATTCACACCTGAGACTCACACTAACAAGTCACATGACACCAGGAAGGGAAAACGGCTATTCGGGCCCAAATTGGGCATTTTCACTTAGGGGTGTACTCACTTTTGTTGCCAACGGTTTAGACATTAATGGCTGTGTGTTGAGTTATTTTGAGGGGACAGCAATTTTACACTGTTATACAAGCTGTACACTCACTACTTTACATTGTAGCAAAGTGTTATTTCTTCAGTGTTGTCACATGAAAAGATATAATAAAATATTTACAAAAATGTGAGGGGTGTACTCACTTTTATGAGATACTGTATATGTAACATTCAATTTGTTTGCCTTATGAGTGAACCTGTTTTCCTTTCTTCTAAAATATATAGTGTATTGTTTGCTTGATAAATGTATAATGTGGCAGTTATTACAATTGGCTCTTTAAGCTACACTCGTGCATTAAGTAATGATTTTTTTTATATATATATACTGCATCATATTCCAGTCATTTATTGTATTTATTCTGAACAAAAGTGCTACCCACCACTGGGTGGGTAAAGCCAGTGCTCCATGTACATACTGCAATCGTTTTCCCATATAAGGTCCTCATTCAGATTGAGGAGGGTAAGGCTTGTACTGTTCCAGCATCATTGCATTGTTGTTTTGATCAGTCTATACACAGACATGGGAAGGTGTGCCTTTATTGCACTATGATGTTGCAAATTCTCATCAGTTCCACTTTGTTGGCTGGTGGGAGGAGTAGTTATTGTCTCTCTCACTCTTTGTCTCTGCTTTTCAATCAACAGGGAGCATGAACTCAGCAGGGGGCATGTCAGACCTCTGCAGAAAGGCTACTGTTTCCACACAGAGAGCAAGGGTCCCACTCCAAAGCTACTGGCAGGGGAAAGACTTTTCAGCTCTGGCTGTAGCTACTTCAGAAAGAAAATGAACTGTAAGATATTGGACACCTTTTGTTTAGGTGCTCCGACAATGAAGTTCAGTTGGGCTTCAAAGTAGTTTTTATGTTATGAATATATAAAGCAATGTGTTGTGCTGTTCTTTTAAATTACTCCAAATTAAAATAAAATTATTCAGCCAATATATATATATATATATGACCCACCCTCAGGACATAGCGAACACCTTCGCTGACTTCTACACAGACCAATACAACAAAGCGGAGATACCGCATAATCCTCCACCGCCCGACTTAGTCAAGCGTATGACCCAGTATCTCGAGCGGGTTTGATTGCCCCGACTTCGGGATACTGACCTACAAGAACTGAACGCCCCCATCTCCGCGGAAGAATAAAAGCCCTCCCAGCCCACAAATCGCCTGGACCGGACGAGTTGCCGTACGAGTACTACAAGGCCTTCCTTCCCCTCCTAAGTCCCACATATGACCAAATTGTACAATGCTTTCCTCCATCAGACCCCCGTCCCGAGCGATATGCACGGCTCTTTCCTATCCCGGATTCCAAAAACCAGATAAGGACCCAGCCCTATGCACCAGTTACAGACCCATAGCCTTACTTAATTCGAACTTAAAAATATTCACAAAAATTCTTTCAATTCGATTGAATCTGTGATCCTGAGTCTAGACGCAGAAAAGGCATTTGATCGCCACGAGCTGGCCCTTCATGATGGCTACACTGCGCCACATGGGATTTAGGGGGCCCTTCTTACGGGCGATACAAAACCTCTACACCAACCCCACTTCCCAAGTGAAAAATCCCTTCGCCACATCACTCACCTTCCCGATCGCTAATGGCACCCGCCAGGGCTGCCCGCTCTCCCCCCTGCTATTCGCACTATGTGTGGAGTCACTGGCGGTGGCCATTAGGGTTAACCCGGACATTTGGGGGATCCCGGTTAGGGGAAAGGAATTTAAAATATCTCTATTCATATGACATCATCCTAACTCTGACCCAGCCTAGGATTTCCCTACCCAAACTCCATGCCGAATTAGATAGCTATGGGGCGCTCTCAGGGTATAAAACAAACGCGTCAAAATTTATGGCCCTTACAATTAATGTCCCGGAGGATGAGATCAATCACCTACAGTCAACCTTTCCCTATAGGTGGGAACGTACTTCCCTCAAATACCTGGGGGTTTATATTACCCCATCTTTCAGCACCCTGTATCAAGCCAATTTCCCTCCTCTATATTGGTTGATTAGGGAGCTCATCCAAAAATGGAAGACCCATCATATCTCCCTTTTGGGGCGGATCATGTCCATCAAAATGGTCATCCTTCCGAAGCTCCTTTACCTATTTCAGACGTTGCCCATCCCAATCCCTTATGCCCATTTATGCAGATTTCAGAGTGACATGTTGAGATATGTCTGGAACTATAAAAAACATAGGATACCTTGCTCCATCATGACCACGTCGCGTACAGATGGGGGCCTGGCATTTCCCAATTTCGTTAGGTACTACCAAGTGGCCCAACTATGTGCGATAGTTTCCTGGTTCCCCCAGAGGTCCTACTATAAATGGACAGAGATAGAAAAAATATGGCTAGCCCCGGTACACCCAAACAGCCTCCTCTGGAACACGAATGTGGAGGTGGATCCAGGCCGATTATTGGGATCGATATCCCAGCTCTGACAGCTTGGGCGCAAATTGTCCCGTGAAGGCAAGCTTAAGTCTGAATACTCACTGATGAACTCCTTTCTTTGTAACCCCAAACTACCGACTAGCCTTACCCACCAGATGTCTTGGCCGTGGGCTTCACGGAATTTATTCCATTTTGGCCAACTGGTGGACCCTACATTCCGTGGACTGTTGACATTCTCAGAGTTTCAAAGCAAACATGACTTGCCACGACAGATGTTCTATAGTTATTTGCAGGTCAGACATTTTGCCCAAACCATAGCTCCACACCTGCATTTCTCCCCACCCTCTCCATTTGAACGGATCATACTAGAGGGGCGAAATCGCAGAGGACTGATCTCAGACATATACCAGATCCTAAATTCATACCCAATACCAACAAGTGGTAAACATGCATACATGCTACGCTGAGAGAGAGAGTTGGGAGAGGAACTCCCAGTGGAGGCGTGGCAGGCAGTCTGGAGGCAGGCTGCCAAAAGTTCCCTATGTACCCTCAAGAAAATTCGTATAAGATTCTCTTTTTTTGGTACCAGACCCCAGCTGTACTCCATAAATTTTACCCCTCCACCTCTGACCGATGTTGGTGCTGCCAACGAGACAGAGGCTCTCTCTTCCACATTTATTGGTCATGTCCTCTCATAGCCCCGTTCTGGAGTTCGACCCAAAAATTATTAACCCGCCTCTTTGAGGTTCCAATATCTCTCTCGCCTAAATTTTTCTTGTTTGGCCTCTCCCAACCAAAAATAGCTAAACCATGCAAGAAATTGCTTAGACATATTCTCACAGAAGCCCAGTGCCTAGCAGCCCCTAATTGGAAGAAAAATTCACCCCCATCCCAAGAAGCCCTGTACTCCAGGATCAAAGATGTGGAACTCATGGAAAAAATGATGGCCAGAATACAGGATAGGTTGGACGAGTACAACATGGTCTGGGAGAGGTGGCATCTCCGGGAGGATTTGCGGTGAGCCGGTACAGGGGCCAAAGCGGTAATCTACTGCCCTCTTTAACCTTACTCTTTCTATCTTTTCTTCTCCCCCCCTCTCTTTCTTCTTCTTCCTTAACTCACAGACTATCTCTGCACAGTTATATGTGATATCAGCTCTAGGATACTGTTTATTAAGTTGTGCTCCAAGGGCACTGTTGCTAAAAGAATTATATTATATTTTGCACTGCTTGCGCATACAGTTTACCTCCCTAAATTTGCTGCGTACAGACTTTGCATTGCTTTGTTCTTACATTTTAAAATTGATGGCAGCAACATGTCTCAAAAAAATTGGGACCGGGCTATGTTTACCACGGTGTAGCATCCCATCTTCTTTTAACAATATTCTAGAAACTGAGATCAGTTGCTGGAGTTTTGGGGGAAGAATGTCGTCCCATTTCTGTCCGATATAACATTTGAATTGCTAGACAGTCTTGGGTCTTCTTTGTCATATTTTTGGTTTCAAGATGCACCAAATATTTTCAATTGCTGAAAGGTCTGGACTGCAGGCAGGCTGGCTAAGCACCTGGACTCTTCCACTTCACAATCTTTTGATGATATCATGTACTGTAGATCAGCGGTCCCAAATCTCCCTGGCACCAGGAACCGGCCTCATGTAAGACCGGGGGTTGGGTTTGAGGAGCATAGTTGTCTGGGGTTTGCAGCCTGTTACCTCACCTGCCACTCATCTTTATTTGTAAAGAAAATATATATTTCTTTATTATTATTGCAATACAAATATATTTTTAAATTTGTTTTATTTGTAACTGTTTAGCTGATCACATGAACCCTACTTAAAGTGTTTGTTAACCCCCCCAAAAATTCAGATCCTGGTCCCTTAAAGCAGATTAAACAACACAGTGCTTGTGCTGTGTAATCTGCCCCTCTAAACTGTAAAAAACCTGGCTGATTCTGACACTTCCTGTGTCCCCCTCTCTGCACTGACCATGATAATCAGGACTGCTGAGCCCTGACCACTGTGGTCAGTGTATGTCTCCGCACTGCCCCCCTCCCCCGCTATTATTAAAAATAAAAAACTTACAATGGTAAGCCCTCTATTATGGGCGGGCATACCACACTGTGTATGTTTTTTCTAAAAACGAAGCTTGTAAATACCCATTTACAGGCTGGTTATCTTCAGGCCGGTCACATGACTCGATGCCGCTTTACATCTCCGAGACAGAGCTTCAGCGGGAGGGGCTGAGCGGCCACGTGACTGCCCTGGCTGACGTCAGAGGGTAATCTTGGCACCTCCTGCAAAAGCCATTCATCAGAGCTGTAAAGCAGCTGTGAGTCATGTGACTAGCCTGAAGATCACTCTAAATAGATATTTACAAGCCTCGTTTTCAGAAAGTTCTTACGAAATGTGGTATGCCTGCCTATAATAGAGGGGCTGGCAGTGAGTTTTAATGTAGACGTAACAAAAACTTTAATATAATTAATAATATTGAATTGAGATCATGTAATCAGCCAAACAGAAACAAATAAAGATTTAAAAAACATTTGTTTCAATAAAAAAATTTCATAATAATAATATATTTTTTTCTATAATAATAATAATAGATAGATAATAATATTGTTATGGAAAGAAATTTTTTATAAAAAATATATTATGATTAATAGGCCAAACAGATACAAATAAAGATTCTAAAATAAATAAATTATATATATATATATATATATATATATATATATATATATATATACACACTGTATATATACACACATACTGAGAGAGGCAGGACCACAAAGAGAAAAGGGAGTGATATTGCTGGGAGAAGGGGAGCGGGTGCCCTCTGGTGGTGGGACAGTGACAGTGCACTAGTCCCACACATGGATCCAGATCCTACGCATGCACAGTCCACAGAAGGGCCCCCACAGCCAACCAGACAAAACATGGAGCCCAGGTGACAACACGAGTGGCCGCCAATGCAGCTTGAGCCTCGCTCGCCGCCTACTCCTTGCCGTGCGACCTGGCCCCCAACAGGGCACTGACTGGCAGTTGGGGATGGGGACCTCTGCTGTAGATGATGATACAACATTATTATGAAATAGTTCAACTTGTTCAATTGTTCACAGATTGGTGAACCTCTGCCCATCTTAACTGAGACACTCTGACTACTATGTTACTGACCTGTTGCCAATTAACCTAATTAGTTGCAAAATATTCTTTTAGCTCTTCCTCATCAGTACCACTTACTTTGCCAGATTTTTGTTGCCCTATCTTGAGACGTGTTGCTGTCATCAATTTAAATATGTCCTTATTATTTTCTTAAAATGGTACATTTTCTCAGTTTAATCATTTTTCTCATTTTTTCTTTTGTGAATAAAATATGGGTTTGTGAGATTTGCAAATCATTGCAATCTGGTTTTATGTAGATTTTACACAGTATCCCAACTTTTTTGGAATTGGGGTTGTATGCGATAAGTAAAGTCCAAACAACTCCCAAAAGAGAACAATTTTCTTTTGTATAAGTGCTTCAGTGTCACAATTTAGCCTGCAGTTTTCCTGTCTGTGTAATTCTTACCTCACTGCAGTGCTTCTTTTAGTCCTGTGATTCCTTTCACATGTGTTTGGCTTCCGTGCTCGTCTATGGGCGTAACCTGTTATTCTGTGGCTGTATATTTTCTTTCCCTTCCAGCTCTTCCTGGCCTGCCCCTCAGTTTGTTTGTCTATGCAACACATGCTCAGTGCAGCCCATGTTACCTGAGCAACTTCCCAGTTCTCCGAGTTCCTGTTTGCTCTCTTTTACATGTATTCTGTGTCTAACTTCCTTTGTACCTTGCCTTGTACCTTGCCTGTGTGCTTGCCTGCTGCTGGCCCTGACCTCGGCTTGTTTCCTAAATTTTTTTCTGTCTCCTGCCGTTGTACTCTGCACACACAAGTGGTCTCCACATCCTCAGCTAGGCATACCTGGGGAAAAGGCAGCCGCACACCGCAACGGGATACCTATAAAACGTCTTTATTGTAATGCAGACAGAAGGGGTCCACGATCTGGTTCCAGCTTGCTGCAAATCCATCCTCACCATAAGGGGCCCTGTTGAAGAAGCAGGACTGGGGTTGGAGTTGGCAATCTACAAGGGTTCACTATTACAGTTACCTGACAGTTTGCTCAAGCCATGAGCTCCTCAGAGACACCGCAGCCTCTTCTGGAATAACTTCAATGTTTGGTGCAGAGAGTTGACATTCAGCAGGCCTATCACGTACAGATCATGCAGTGTCTACAAGTGAGTAAAAAGAGCACCACTAGCGGAAGGCACCCCCCATTGGACCTGGACACATCAAGGGTTTATCCCAGGAGCTGGCCACGGTGATATTTATCTACCCGGCATACAGCCGGCAAAATACAGGCTCCAACGAATGCTTATTCCACTCTGGCTCATTTAATGAATCCGGACAATGGTAACCTAATATGTACACAACCTATTTAGGCTCTGGATCTGACATCCATGAATAACACGTTATTGAAAATTGGGGGTCATAGGTGCTGCCTGAACACAAAGTCATTCCACCGGAATCTATACATTTAAAATACTTGCAACTCCCAAGCCCTTGATGAAGGTATCAGAATACCGGAAAAAAGTCGGGTATTGGGGTACATCAACCCCAGGAGAGTACATTTAACATCATATTTGTATAATTCCTGTTTTGATCTAATATTAATTTTGTATGGAATGCACGCTCTTTCTTGTATGTTATAGACGTTTTTACGTCCGTTTTTAAGTACATTAATAAAAATTTACACATTTTACTTCAAGAGTTGGTGGTCTATTAAAGTCCCAGTTCAAGGGGGATATTTTTTTCTGTGGTTCAATGCAGTGTCTACAAGAACATTCCTCCCATTAGGACCAGCTGCAGATTGTGTCCACTTCCTCTCCCTTCCTGATCCTTCCTAAGTCTTCTAGTCCGATCATTATATTGGAACTCTGGTCAAGTGTTGTCATACGGGTCACAATGCTATCAGATTTGTCTCCTTAAGGTGGTCCACTCTCTGTAACCATGGCTGGGGTCGCTACCTCTCAGATGCTCCCCAAATATTATCAGGCCTTTCTAGATGTTTTTTGTAAAAAAGCTGATGACCATCTGCCTCCTTACTGTCCCTACAATTGCGCTATTGATCTCCAACCTGGGACTACTCCACCTTGGGGCCAAGTCTACCCCCTCTCCATTCTTGAGACTCAAGCCATGACTGGGTAAATCTGCAGAAAGCATTTATGGTAAAGTTCAATTCTTCCATTAGGGCCGGCTTCTACTATATGGAGAAAAAGGATGGTACGCTCCGACCTGGGTCAAAGAGGTGATTGGGGCCACCAAAGTGTAAAAATCAGTAATGAACTGGCAACAGAAATTGGTGAACCCCAATAAGTGCTGCTTAGCTTTCAGACCAGAGGGCTGAGGCCAGTTGGAGATGGCCTGAAGTTTGGCTTGATCCAAATGCAGCCCTTTATCTGTGACTATGTAACCAGGGAAAGCAACCTAGGTTTGCTTGAAGAGGCACTTCTCCAGTTTTGTGTACAGGAGGTTGTTCCTGAAGACATTGGAGAACTGTAAACATGTGCTGACGATGAGTGTTTAAATCTGGAGAAAAAAATTTGTATGTCATCCAGATATACAAGGACACAAACATGTAAGTGATCAGACCAAAATGTCATTAACAAAGTTCTGGAAAGTGGCTGGAGCATTACACAAGCCAAAAAGCATTACAAAATACTCATAATGCCCGTCTCTGGTGTTGAAAGCTATCTTCCATTCATCACCCTCTTTGATCCTAATCAGATTGTATGCCCCACGGAGGTTCAACTTTGTGGAGATTCGAGCATCCCGAAGCCTATCAAGGAGTTCAGAAATCAAAGGTTGAGGGTAACAATTCCTAACGGTGATGGCATTGAGACCTCTCAAAGTGACATAGCATGTCTCGTCTACAATAGAGAGATTACCTGCTTGTAATTTTTTATTTTTTAGACAACCAATGTGTTTCTGGGTCTCTGGCACCTGGCCTCCTTTATCAGAGCATGGGTTTACCATGAAGACACAAAGCAAAATATTTTAAGGCCTCGGGCTTCCCAACTATGGTGTAGGGACTAACATCATTACAGCTTAACATCTCTGCTCACAAAATATTACAATATATTTTCACACCTATGAATGAGAGTAACAAATATATTTCAGCACTAGAGTTTGCACTGTTATATAAGCTTAGTAACATTCTATCCTGATTGCTGAGGCTCAAAATGGAGTATGTTTGTGAAGGGGATAAAGTGATCCTTTTAATATCTGTACAAGATTTCATGGACACATTTCAGACTTGTCACAACATACAGCAACAGTATACCTAAAGAAAAAAAATGTATCTTTAAAGTGGTTGTAAGGTCAGAAGGTTTTTGATCTTCACGCATTTTATGCATCAAGTGACATGATTCTCAGGTGTAAATGAGCATCATGGGATACAATGGGAAACCTCAAGTCGAGCATTGTTGAAATTCTAGAAAAGCACTCCAAATCACTCGGATGTGAACCAGGGCTAAGGCAGTGCTACGGTTAAGGGTAGGTTAGTTATCATAATCCTAAAGCAGCAGCAATCCTAAAAAAATATAGAATTAATTTTTTTTAGGCCACCTGTGATATATATATATATATATATATATATATATATATATATATATATATATATATATATATATATCATGCTTGGGGAGATCCTTGCACATCTTAGAATAGCAGCGAGGGAGGATGTGAGACTTCCTGATATGTGGGTGCAGACAGAAGGAGAAATGAATCCCCCTCCCATCCTGGCAGCAGAAAAATTGCTTCGCTGCTGCCGTGGAGAAAGGCAGGTGCCAAGATCTTCAAAGAAGCTGTGAAATGCATTCCCTCCAATATCTATGGCACAGCTGATGTGCGAGAATATTGGATAAGCCATCCGAAGAGTTAATAGCTGGCCCTGCTCGCTATCTGAGAATTCCATTACCCCTGTAACCCCCTGCACAGGCTCACCAGTGCGTTTTTTGTGCTGTTCATTTCAAAAGCAATTTCTTCTCTGAAGATGGATCATACAGCTGATAGGACTGGTCACGACAGATATTGCTGGAGAGGGGGGAATCCATATCATACAGGCCTTTTCATTACAGAAAGGTGAAAAGTAATAAGTGTGATCTATGAGGCATATATGTGTGCAAATACACACAATATATGTAGACAAAAAAAGAATCCTCAAATTTCCGCCATCCTTTGACGAAAATGTATTAACCATCGCTTCGGTAGATATTATGCTTTAAAAGCACATCAGTGATGATTTTTCTTGGATGACAGACCTGGGCTTACCGTGTAGACTCATTTTCAGCCTCACTACTTGCTCTCCAGAAATAAAAAATGTCATAAACTCGTGTCTGTATCTGTGACCAGTGTTTTATTAATAGCATACCTGCTTTTTCAGTGTGCAATATCCATCATCAATGCATTTTTTTAAGCCAAAAACTCAGCATCTATGCAATGAATTTCTGGCAGTGGAAATAAAGGAGTATTTGTCATGCTTCAAACATTTGCATACTAATATAGCAATTATTTACTGATTTAAAGTTTGAATAGTCACAAAACCCAGAGTTAGAAGATTCTATGGCTAGGATGATGGCATTGGTATTTCTTGGCACAGGAAGGGTTGGTCTTTCGAGGTTTTCTAAGAGGTATCAAGCAAGGAAATAAAGCACCTATGAGAGAATGCTAATTCTTTTCTTTAAAGTGGAGTTCCACCCAAAAATGGAACTTCCGATTTAAGTGAGGTGACCCCCTGACATGCCACATTTGGCATGTCATTTTTTTTAAGGGGGGGGGCAGGTACCCTCTTTTCACTGCTCCCACTTCCTCCCGGCACACCGCGGCACCAGAAGGGAGATCAACTCTCCCCCCTCCCTCTCGGCAATCATCTGGGACACGTCACAGGTCCCAGATGATTGCCCAGCCAGTCACGGCGTGCAGCGCATGCATGCGCAGTGGGTGCCCGGCTGTGAAGCCATGGCCGGGAGCCCACAGTTACAATGCCGTCGCCACACAGAGGAGGGGGAGATGAGCAGGGCTTCGCAGGACCATGGGACAGATAAGTGTCTGATTATTAAAAGTCAGCAGCTGCAGTATTTGTTTTTTTTTTAAGCAGAACTCCGCTTTAAGAATGTTTATTCTTTGGCTGTCATTCTGATGCTTTTCAAAGTCACTGACCTGGAACAAGTATTGATATAAGCTGACACTCACTTACAACATACTTGTAATAGGTCAGTGGTTTAAGAGACACACATCCAGGTAACTAACATTCATAGAAAAAGGCCAGAAATGGCAGCCACTATACCTCTCTCTCCTGACAGGTGTACTTTATGTTTACATTAGGGGGGCTTAGTGTGATCAGCCTCTGTGGAAGATGTAGATGATTAAGTGTAGATGTCAGAGAACTCACAGTGCTAATGCCCGTCTCCATGCAGCAGTGGCTAATTCCCATTCCGTTAATGCCAATGGCCATGCGCAGTATCGCCGACAGAGGTGAACGAGTTCCGGAACAAACGTGCGCACTCGCGCACCCATACAAACGTGTGCGCGCACTCGCACACCCCTGCACGCACATTCACGTCCACCAATCTTGGCGCATGGCGCCCTATATAAACAAAGTCTCTGCCTGATACCAGTGCTGGATCGTCTCCAGCTTGTTCCTGAGTTCCTGATTGCTGTTTGACCTGTTACCTTGCTCCTGACAAACCCGGGTTCCTTGACCATTCTCCTGGATCACCCCTGCCTGTTATCTACCTTTACTGATTATACAGACCTTGGCTTGGATTCTCTACTAAGGCTCTGCTTCCTGATTCTGTACCTCGCTGCCAGCCCGTTGCCAACCTCTGCCTGTCCTTGACTACGAACTTGCCTTCCGTTTATTACCTTGTTGCCAGCCAGTTGCCAATCTTTGCCTGTTTCTGACGTTGCAGTTGTTTCTGAATCCATACTTACCTACCTGGCTTCTGCTGAACAGTTCTGGTGATCAGTCTTCATGCCTTCCTCCAAGAGGACCCTGTATCTCCAAGCTCCAGCCTTCAGCCTGCAGGCACCTGCACCCTTACATTGCCCCAGCACTCCCTGTTCTCACTACCAGGGGTGTTGGAACCGGAACCATGCAAGAGGCCACCCTCAGCATTTCGGACTCCCCTGTAAGGTATGTAACAGTAGAGGTGTGGTGGTGCCATCACAATCTCCACCCCGTACAATCAGCGAATGCTTTCCATTCATTAAGAAAAACGCAGTGTGTTCTCTGAATGGTGGCTGCCAAGCTGGAACAATACAAGTATGTGTAGCGCTACTCCCTAGAGGGCCGCAGGATTTTTGGGTCCCCCTAGTCCTGTACAGCCAAGCAACACACATTTTTAACTCTCATTCAAAGACAAGGAATCAGTCTACGGGCTTGTTTTTGTTGTTTTATTGGGAAAAACAACTTGGATAGGTTATAGCGCTTATGGGATGCTCAACTTGACTTGAGGAACAACTAATGAGGACAACTTCCTTCTCTATGTACACTGCAAAAATGACAAATCCACGACTGTATTTCTTCTGGAACAGCAACAGTCTTTATGAAAATGGCAATGGCTCCTTCTAGGAGCTCTGTGTCCCCTGCTTGGATTTCTAGCAAAGTCCCAACTTGTATGAGCTGTATGTCCCTTTTCTTGAAAATACCATCACACCTGGCTGCTTGGTGAAATGTTCCAGAACAAGGGATTGGGTTTAGCTTGTTGGCACTGTCTCAGAAAGCTTGCTAAATATTGCATCAGGCAGCTCTCTCCCATTTAGGCTCTGGGGATGTAAAGGTACTCACGCTGTCCCTGGAAATCCTGCTTCATTGGAAGAGACTGCTGTTCAGGCCTTCTACTTTCTAAGTCCTTCTTTGCAAGCCAGAGTGTCTCCTAGAAGATTAGTAGAGATCCCTCTGTCCTTCCTTTTCAGCTCCCAGCCTGGAGGCCGGGCCCCCTCCTCAGTCCCGGAGTCCCCTCCCAGGCTGCACGACACAGCTTCCTGACTCCATCTTCCACCTGACTCCTGTGCTGGCCAGGCTCTACAATATTTTTGGGCTGACCCAGCCACCCTGCCAGGCTTCCTGCCTGATTATTGACAGATTCCCATAAATATGCAGACTAGAGCCTCCTGGCCTCCAACCACTAGCTTGCAGAAACTTCTCCTAACTTCTAGAACCAGGGGGATGTACCAGAGGCCTGACCTACAGTAACCCGGACCAAAATCCCAGACTTACCCAGCTACTGTGAGTCAGAAACAAATTTACCCACCCTAGTCTGAGCACTAGAGGGTACTACAAATACACAATATATCATCTCTGGGGTTCAGCTTTGAATATTAGGGCCTGTTGACACATAAACATGCATTAAAATGCATATAAATGCTAAAAAATTGGAAGTGCGTTGCATTCCATTGATGTGCATTTTTAAGAGTGCATTTTAACATACATTGACATGCGTTTTTATGCACAGTAAGTTGCTATACATTTTGCAGGTAATTTCCTCTGATATTACATCCTTTTCCTGTTTGTGGGTTGACAGAAGGAGTATGAGAAACATACAGCGAGACAAATACTTTTTTGTTTTGGAAAAGCACTGGCAAACAGGATTTCTAGTTGTAACACTCCTAACCATTATGATTTCGCTAGCTATATTGAGGAGGAGGTGGATGAGGAGACTGTATATTGAGTGCATGTATAAAGCCAAACAGTATATTGAGTGCATCCATTGCTCATACAATGTGGGTGTAAAAAGCAGTTTTGGACCATATACCAGGATTTACGATCTCTCGTTTATTTCTATAAACCCTGCCTCATTGCACACTCTCTATGCAATATGAGTCCTTGTAAGGGACAAAAAAAAAAAAAAAGCTTTATTGTTTTTCTCAATAGACTTGTGTCAATGTGCATTTGCATGCACTTATGTGCATTGCGTTTGAATGCATGTATGATGTAGCATTTTAACGTAATGTACTGCACATGACACTAATGCTGTGATGTGAAGAGGTGTGTTTTCTATGCGTCCTTACATTGACCTGCATTCTTCCAGTGTGGTAAAACGCAGGTCACTTCAGTATACAGTATGTGAAAAGGGCCATAGAGTTATGGGGTTGTTACTGTTACAACGGGGGGGGGGGGGGGGGGGGGGCTAGTGACACCATATGACTTCTTTATAACCAAACAGCAGCTATCAAGAAATATCTGATATACAGTATCTCACAAAAGTGAGTACACCCCTCACATTTTTGTAAATATTTTTTGTATCTTTTCATGTGACAACACCAAGAAATGACACTTTACTACAATGTAAAGTGGTGAGTGTACAGTTTGTATAACAGTGTAAATTTGCTGTCCCCTCAAAATAACTCAACACACAGCCAATAATGTCAAAACCGCTGGCAACAAAAGTGAGTACACCCCTAAGTGAAAATGTCCAAATTGGGCCCAATTAGCCATTTCCCCTCCCTGGTGTCATGTGACTCGTTAGAGTGTTACAAGGTCTCAAATGTGAATGCGGTGCAGGTATGTTAAATTTGGTGTTATCGCGCTCTCACTCTCTCATACTGGTCACTGGAAGTTCAACATGGCACCTCATAGCAAAGAACTCTCTGAGGATATAAAAAAAAAGAATTGTTGCTATACATAAAGAGGCTATAAGAAGATTGCCAAGACACTGAAACTGAGCTGCAGCATGGTGGCTAAGACCATACAGCGGTTTAACATGACAGGTTCCACTCAGAACAGGCCTCGCCATGGTCAACCAAAGAAGCTGAATGCACGTGCTCAGCGTCATATCCAGAGCTTGTCTTTGGTAAATAGACGTATGAGTGCTGCCAGCATTGCTGCAGAGGTTGAAGGGGTAGGGTGTCATCCTCAGTGCTCAGACCATACTCCGCACACTGCATCAAATTGGCCTGCATGGCTGTCATCCCAGAAGGAAGCCTCTTCTAAAAATGATGCACAATAAAGCCTGCAGTTTGCTGAAGACAAGCAGACTAAGGACATGGATTACTGGAACCATGTCCCGTGGTCTGATGAGACCAAGATAAACTTATTTGCTTCAGATGGTGTCAAGTGTGTTTGGCAGCAACCAGGTGAGGAGTACAAAGACAAGTGTGTCTTGCCTACAGTCAAGCATGGTAGTGGGAGTGTCATGATCTGGGGCTGCATGAGTGCTGCTGGCACTGGGGAGCTACAGTTCATTGAGGGAACCATGAATGCCCAGGCCTGGATTTACTCCCTTTGCCGCCCCAAGGCCGGGCCCTTCAATGCCGCCCCCCCCCCCACACACACCACCAGAAAGAGCCCCCAGACATAATACGGTCAAAGACTGCAGACATGATACAAGAGATGGTCAGAGACTGTAATCATGGTACAGGAGATGGTCAGAGATTGCAGACATGATACAGGAGATGGTCAGAGACGACAGACATGATACAGGAGATGGTCAGAGACTGCAGTTCCTATGGACATTAGTAGATAATGGCCGATCGGCCCTCTCACCTGACCCAGCGATACAGCAATGGTTCCCCTGATCAGGAGTCTGCTCACTATGAATTGCGCGTTGCGACTCCGCTGGGTAGCACCCAGATCTGTATTCCTGCAATGACTCCATTTCTTTCTCTGCCAGGGATGGCGCCAGGCTGTGTGGCTTTCCCTCTGGTGGCGCAGGGCAGCGGGGTTCTCTCTCTAATGGTGTTCCCTCAGCACTGCCCTCTCCCTCTGGAGCCCTGGGTGTACTCTCCTGGGTGTAGACCCCCCAGGACAAACCACCCCCCTCCATCAGTACAGACTCTCCCCCCAGGACAAACCCCCCTCCATTAGTACAGACCCCCACCAGGACAAACCCCCCTCCCTTCATTAGTACAGACCCCCCAGGACAAACCCCCCTCCCTTAGTACAGACCCCCCTAGGACAAACCCCCCTCCCTTCATTAGTACAGACCCCCCCAGGACAAACCCCCCTCCCTTCATTAGTACATACCCCCCAGGACAAACCCCCCTCCCTTCATTATTTCAGACCCCCCCAGGACAAACCCCCCTCCCTTCATTAGTACAGACCCCCCCAGGACAAACCCCCCTCCCTTCATTAGTACAGACCCCCCAGGACAAACCGCCCTCCATTAGTACAGACCCCACCCCAGGACAAACGCCCCTCTATTAGTACAACCCCCCCAGGACAACCCCCCTCCATTAGTACAGACCCCCCCAGGACAACCCCCCTCCATTAGTGCAGACCCCCACCAGGACAAACCACCCCTCCCTTCATTAGTACAGACCCCCCCAGGACAAACCCCCCATTAGTACAAACCCCCCAGGACAACCCCCTCTCCATTAGTACAAACCCCCCAGGTCAACCCCCACCCCCTCCATTAGCACAGACCCCCAGGACAAACCCCCCCCTCCATTAGTACAGACCCCATGACAAAACCCCCCCTTTATTAGTACAAACCCCCCAGGACAAACACCCCTTCACTAGTACAGACCCCCAGGACAACCCCCCCTCCATTAGTACAGACCCCCTCAGGACAAACCCCTCCTCCATTACTACAGACCCCCCAGGACAACCCCCCCAGGACAACCTCCCCTCCATTAGTACAGACCCCCCAGGACAACCCCCCCTCCATAAGTGTACAACAGAACAGATGGAGTCAGGCTTGGGCGGGAGTGAGAGACAGAGGAGAACACGCCCCCCCTGCACAGAGACCAGCCGCTCCGATCTCCGGCAGCGGCTCTCCTTCTCTGACAGGAGGAGGGAGGGGGGACAGGCTTGAGCCTCAAAAAAAACAGCAGCGGCGGCGGTGACCTGCGGAGGGAGCCGCCTCAGTCTGGACACAGAGAGGAGGAGGAGGGAGAGGAGCACTCTAGCGCTTCAGCGTCCCCACCTTTCTGGCGCCTGGGTGCACTGCATGCTGCTATGTTAGTGTTGGGGGCAGCCGAGAAGTCGTTGCAGGAGCGGCGCCGCCCCTCTACCACTGCCCCCCCCAGGCCTGGCCTCGGTGGCCTTGTGGGAAATCCGGCCCTGTGAATGCCAACATGTACTGTGACATACTGAAGCAGAGCATGATCCCCTCCCTTCGGAGACTGGCCCGCAGGGCAGTATTTCTATACAATAACAACACCAAACACACCTCTAAGAAGACCACTGCCTTGAGTCAGTAACCATGAATCAGACAGGACAGAAGTACAGTTAAATATAACTTGTTTAACAATAATAAGAAAAGGTAAACGTAGTCAAAACATAGCCAGAGTTCAGGAACCAGAACGAATAGTCAGACAAGCCAAAACATCAGGGAGCCAGAGATGAGTGTAGTAGAACAGCAAGCAGGATCTGGAGCCAGAAGGAATGTCAGCCAAGCAAGTCTTTAACAGGAACACAGGAGAACCTCTCTAGAGATTTACCAAGGTGAAGGCAGAGATCATCTGGGCTGGACGGCTTAAGTAGGCAGGACTGACGAACAGGATATCATCAACAGGTGAGTCACTGTGGAGAGAAAGGAGCTGGCAATTAGACGACAGCTGAGCGGCCAGCTCAGAGAAAAAAGGGCTGAGCCCAGCCCTGACACCTTGCTAAAGAAGCTGAGGGTAAAGGTGACGGACTGACCAAGCATGTCTCCAGACCTAAACCCTATTGAGCATCTGTGGGGCATCCTCAAATGGAAGGTGGAGGAGCGCAAGGTCTCTAATATCCACCAGCTCCATGATGTCGTCATGGAGGAGTGAAAGAGGATTCTAGTGGCAATCTATGAAGCTCTGGTGAACTCCATGCCTAAGAGTAACCCACAGTGTTCCAGGCAGCGCTGGAAAAAATTGGTGGCCACTTAAAATATTGACACTTTGGGCCCAATTTGGACATTTTCACTTAGGGGTGTACTCACTTTTTTTGCCAGCGGTTTAGACATTAATGGCTGTGAATTGAGTTAATTTAAGGGGACAGCAAATTTACACAGTTATACAAGCTGTACGCTCACTACTTTACATTGTAGCAAAGTGTCAATTATTCAGCGTTGTTACGTGAAAAGATAATAAAATATTTACAAAAATATAAGGGTTATACTTACTTTTGTGAGATACTGTATCGGACATATGTATGTTGCACAGTCCAACTGGTTTACAGAAGCATGCAATATAGAGAAAGTGATCCAATTGTTCAGTTGGACCAGAAAAAAGAACAATGGATTCACAAACTAGGGGCCCTGGCCCCCAAAGGTCTTAATAGTCATTTTAATATTAATTGCTTTTTATGAGATGGGTTTGGTACTTAAGAATCCACCCAGAGGGGTCAGGGTATAAAATCCTCTAAGGATGTAATACTAAGGAGTTGTAATTAAAAGGAGTGTGGTGGAAATAGGGGGAACTAATGGAGGAGTATTTTGTAAAAGAGTATTGAAGTATTGAAGTCTGCCCCCCCACACCCCAATGAAGAAGCAGTTAAAGACCTTTGAAAAACACATTGGGTTGTTGGTGGAAGCCAGACTTTGTGGAGTAAAGGAATTACTACCTTTGGAATCTGTATTTGGGAGCTGGCCCCAGACAGATCACAGCAGAGGGCTTTGTGTCCTTTTTTACATGTTTTTTAATCCTATGCTTGTAAGTATAGAATGTTATATTTGTTAAAGACTCTGATGTTTTATGTTACACAAGGAGAAGCATTTATGTAATCTCTATTAGGGATGGTGGTAATCTTGCAGTGAGAGAGAAAGCATCTGAGAGATTGTGAGCCACTAGAGGGAGTTGTGTACACAGATCAGCCAGACAAGCCACAGTGGGTGGTTGGAGAGTTCAACTCTCCTGCAGAGGCATAAAGCTGGTGTGAGAGTAAGGCCTCATGCACATAGACGTTTTTACAGCCACGTTTCTGAGCATTTTTCACAGCTTAAAAATGCCTGTCTATGTTAGTCTATGGATTTATGCCCACCTAAACGTTTTTGAGCTGCAAATGGCATAGGCGTTTTTAAGCTGTAAAAAAAAACCCAGGACCAGTGCGTTCCATGGCGCGGCGCTAGAGCTGTAAAAACGCGTAACGCGCAAAAACACTCAAAAACGCGACCGCTGTGTTTTTTCGCATTTTTTAGCTCCGTCGTTTTTTTGCTCAAAAAAGATGATTGGACACTGTAATAATATCTGTAAAAACAGGAAATTCCTGTCTGGACATTAGATTACCCAAGAGTCCTTTGAACAGCCGTGTGACTGTGCTTAGTGAGTTCAAGATGGCAAGTTCTGTGTCACAAGTGGAGCTGATAAGTGCTGTACAGGCCCATCCTGAACTGTGGGATGTGGCACATCCACTTCATGGAGACCACATCCGCATAGTAAAAGCCTGGGAGGATATCAGTGCTGCCATTACCCCTGGCTGGGAAGAATTACGAAATGCAGAAAGAAAGGAAATAAGTAAGTCTATTTTCCTTGAATGCATGATCTGTTTGTGTGTAATGTAAACAAAGATTGCATATTTAACCCTTTGTTTTCCATGTTATTTTAGGCAAAATTATACAGCGCCGCTGGAAGTCCCTATGTGACCGTGTCAGGAGGGATCTCACGGACGAGGACAAGGCAGCACGTAGTGGAGCACCAGCGCCAGCTAAGAGACCACACGTGTACCAAACAAATTTGCTCTTCTTATGACAAAATATGCTGAGCCATACCAGACCGTAAGTTTTTTTTTTTTTTTTATCATATATTTGCCTATGTACATTGCTTTTCAGGCAGTATGTTCTATGGCTATTGTAACCACTTTCCAAATGCCACATGTACATATACGTCGGCAGAATGGCACGGCTGCACAAATGGGTGTACCTGTACGTCCCTTTTAAGTTGCCGCCTTGGCGGCGCGCTTTCCCATTGCGAGGTCCATGAGTCCGACCGCGGGTCCTGTGGACTCAATGTCCGCGGGCACACCGGCGATCGTCTCAGGGAGAGGAAGAGGTTAACCCATTCAATGCCAGTGTAATTTTTACAGTAATCATTGCAATTTTAATCGCACTGATCGCTGTAAAAATGAGAATTTTCCCAAAAATGTGTCAAAATTGTCCAATGTGTCCGCCATCAGGCTAAAAATCGCTGATTGCCCCCACTACTAATAAAATAAAAATTACTAAGAAAAATGCCATAAAACTCTCCCCTATTTCATAGACGCTATAACTTTTGCCAAAAAAAACTTTATTAACTGAAATCTGTAGAAGAATAGATATTGGCGTAAACCAAAAAAAAATTTTAGATTTATTTATTTTTTGGGGGATATTTATTACTTTAAAAAATTTTATATTCAAAATTTTTTAAAAAAATTTACACTCTTTTTTATAGCTCCGAAAAAACCCCCAAAAAAACGCAGAGGTGATCAAATACCACCTAAAAAAAGGTCTGTTTGAGGGGAAAAAAAGGACGTAAATTTTTTGGGGAGCCACGTTGCACGACCACCATTATTAAAGCGACGCTGTGACAAATCGCAAAAAGTGCTCGGGTCTTTGGCCAGCTGAATGGTCCGGGCTGAAGTAGTTACGTTTATACATTTTGTATTGTCTGCAGGACAACTTCTAACATTAGACAGAGAGAGGTGGATGCAGAAGAGGCAGAGGTTCAGAGACCAAGCAGTCCCATGACAAGCACTGGATCTCCACGTCCAATCAGCGAGGGAGTTGTTGAGTGCACAGATGAGGTAACTGCTTAAGTCTGCCTGTCTATCTCATTGTCAGTCTGTCCATGTACATGTCAATGTAAACATTTTTGTTCTTTTGCAGGAATCAAGGGCTTTGGAATCAGTGTCTCCCGCCAGTTAGCAAGGTGGAGAGCAGCGCGGTCATGGAGGTGTTCGTGGCCGTGGGCGTGGACGTCAGACGAGGGGCGGGTTCAATCCAGAGGCTGGTGACAGAGTGCTAGCACTGCTGCAGGAAGTGCGGCAGGAGAGGCGCAGTATGGATGCCTTTTTAGACACCAACAACCCACGCGCCTGCTTCTGCCGCAGCCTTTACCACATCCTGGAGGACATTGGGGGAGACCAAGAGAAGCTTTGTATGGATCGCATGTACGCTATTGCAATGCAATACCGACATGCAAAATTAAGTGGCGGGCCACCTCCATGCGATCCATATAATGTTTCTCATGATCCCCCAATGGCCCCTGGGACCTCAGCAGTGCTAGCACCCCCCTCTCACTATCAGCCCCCTCCTCAACACCAACCACCACCTATCCCGTCCTAGACCTCATTCTATACCCCGCACTCCTATGCTGAATTTCCACCTTCCACCTCCCATTTTCAGCCCTCATACCCTGCACCCCGCTACCAGCAGGATTTTGGGAGTGATCGCCAGGCCCAAGCAATACCCTGTCCCCAATCCCCACATCCTCAAAGCGATCAAGCATCCACCACCACCTATCACCAGTTGTGATCCCAATCCTTTAATAAATATGTTTTTTGCTTGAAATACCAGTTGTGATCCCAATCCTTTAATAAATATGTTTTTTGCTTGAAAATAAAATGTGTTCAATTTGTCTTTTATATGATGCACAACAGCACTCCTTTGCACTCTGCTTGCCCTGAAGGCAGAGTGCAAAGGACTATATCATACTCTGTCTTCGGACAAGTGTAAGCTAGCTCTTTTTTGGGCTTAGCCTAGGCTTACCCTGAAGGCAGAGTCAAATTGACTTGTTGAACAATCGTTGATAAATGGACATAAAAATAACAAACTTCAATTTAGAAATGCTTTATTTCAAAAAACACAAGAAAGCAAAGGTAGATGTATTCCAAATATTTTTTAGACATAATCATTCTGCCATGATACCTCTCCATCAGGGGATTCCAAAAATTCTGCAAATTGGTTTCGAATGCTCATGACAGGTGCAGTTGAACGCAAGTCCATAAATTGAACCCTCTGAAGTTGGTTAATGGGCTCCTGTTCAACATTATTTCTGTCACTGTCCCGCAGAAAATTGTGCAGAACGCAGCATGCCAGGACGACTTTAATGGCGTTGTCAACATCCAATTGCATACTTGTCAGCAAAACTCGCCATTTGGCCGTGCACACCCCAAATGCACATTCAACAACACGGCGTGCACGGCTGAGCCGATAATTGTAGATTTTTTGCCGTCGGCTGAGACCATTGCCACTGTATGGCCTCATAAGATTTTCAGCCAGTCCAAAGGCCTCATCTGCCACCATGACTAATGGCAAGCTGGGTTCTTCAGTGCAGGGTAGAGGCCTGCTTTCAGGAATATTGAGTCATCCCTCGTGTAGACAACGTCCGAAGGCCGACTCGCGGAATATGCGGGCGTCACCTTGGCTTCCATGTGCTCCCACATCAACAAAAAGAAATTTAAGGTGTGCATCGGACAATGCCAGGAGGACCACCGAAAAATATTTTTTATAATTAAAATATGACGATCCAGAGTGGGGAGGCTTCTTGACCCTGATGTGTTTCCCATCAAGGGCTCCTATACAATTTAGGAACTTTTTTCCCAAAAAGTGTCCACAACTGATTCCCAGATGTCTTCTCTTGGCTCTGGCATTACAATGTTATGCAATTCCTCCCATATTGCCACACATGTTTCCTTTATTATTTTTGAGACCGATGAGGGGCCAAGGAGGAAGTAATGATGCAAGGAACAACATGTAGATGTGAGCGTTAGTTCAGGATAATCAGAAAACAGTTATGGCCCCCAAAAATCTGGTTATTAATGGTGAAGAATAAATGGGGCGGTTGGTTGATATACAACTGATAACATAAATAACTGGGTGATCAAAAACAACAGACTCTAAGCTGTTAAAGTCCAAGAGGAAACTGGATAATAGTCCAATGGAAGCAGTTGTAGAAGGCAGCCCTGTTGATAAAGAAGAAGCAATCCTCTGGATACTGTAGGAGAAGAACAACAAGGGCGCCACTCTAAGTGCAATATTTAAAAAAGATTTTAATGAATCTTAAAAACAGGTACTCACAGGTACTCACAAGGGTACATGTAATCAGGCATGTAAGTGATATACAGGTAGTGCCAGGTGTCCCAGGGGTATAGTCCGGTCAAATCTTATGGTGTCGTTCCGCTTGTGGAGACAGGCTGCACTGATGTATTGTCGGCAGATCTGGCCGCTGGAACGCACTGTATGTGATCTGGGGGAGCGAGAGCACTTCCGGGTCCATGCAGGGATAGCGAATAGGCGACGCGTTTGCGGAGCTACGCTCCTTCCTCAGGCCTAACGTGACCTGTGATTGGTCGAACCTGTTATAGTCTAAGAGGGGCTGGAATTGGAGGAAAAAACCATCTGTCACTCTCACGCATAGGCTATGTGCTGGGGGCTGTGTACTGGCATGTCAGCGTCTGCAACTGTGTCAAATCTTAAAACAAACCAGCGCTGTGTGCGTGTAAATGGGAAAGAAAATTTTTTTAAAAAACATGATGCATTCTGTGTTTTCCATTAAGATAATGTTGTCTATGAGGAAAAAAGGGGGGGGGGATTTGATGATAAAAAATCAGCATCTATAGGTAGAATGTGTGGCTAGAAGTACTATAATTAAATAAACTAGACTGGCTGTGATGACAATGTTATGAAATAGGGAATATGCATACCTAGTGGAATAAAAAATGGGGAGATGAGACAGCGCAATGGACAATGATGAACAAGAAAACTAATTCGAAATAAAAATTAAAATAATAATAATAATAATAATGGTGAACAGATATAATGAAGTAATATAGATTTAGGTATTGTTATTGAAAAAATCTGAAAATAAATTTAGATTAAAAAAGAGAAAAGGACATGATGAGAGAGATGGAGAGGAATAATAATAATAGTAATGATGATTATAACTGCATTGAAAATGGGTATAAAGTGATATGGTGTGGTAAAAATGAAGTAAAAAATAATAAAGTAAAACATAAAAAAATGAATATGTATATAGGGAATTGTTATAAAAAGAAAAAAAAAATATATATATAACAATAGAAATGATAAAAGAATTGTAAAAAAATTAAAAGTAATGAAGATGAATTATAATGAGCTGAAAATAAGGTAATATGGATAATGGCAATAAATCTAAAATAAAGAATGTGTTCCTGACATTATTGTGGAATTCTTGCAATATTGGGGTGATAGTGATGAGTTCAATTGTTCTTACGTGACAAGTACATAATTGATAGGTCATAATTATAAAAAGAAATGAAATGTGCTTTGATACGGGACCACACTGGTATGTTTTCTTGTAAGATGAAGAAGAATATGTGCTAGTTGAGCTTAGAGTGATATTTGAACATAACATATTAGCGACCACTACTACATCATAATGGGAAAAACAGGGGGGGGTTGGGGGAAAGGGGAGGAAGACATACATGATGATAATTCTGGGGTACCTGCTTCAGAACAAGAAATATGTTTATATGACAAACAGGTATGTTAGGAGTTGTAGCAACCTGGTAAAACCTGGAGGACTAGGGGAGCAGTCAAATAAGACTGCTCGTCTCTATTTCCTCGTTTAGTCCTCCAGGAGCCAGGGTGTCCAGAGTGTATATCCAGTACGTTTCCCTCTGGCAGAGACGTTTAAAACGCTCTGCCAGTGGGAACGTACCGGAAATAGACTCGATGATCCAAACTTTAAGGCCAGATGAGGAATGATTGTGTTTGCGGAGGAAATGGAGGGGAACACTGTGATGGTCATCTCCTGCCTCTACTAGGCGGCGGTGCTCACCAAACCTCTTTCTCAAAGTGCGTATGGTGCGGCCTACATAGTGTAACCCACATTCTACCTATAGATGCTGATTTTTTATCATCAAACCCCCTCCCCTTTTTTCCTCATAGACAACATTATCTTAATGGAAAACACAGAATGCATCATGTTTTTAAAAAAATTTTCTTTCCCATTTACACGCACACAGCGGTGGTTTGTTTTAAGATTTGACACAGTTGCAGACGCTGACATGCCAGTACACAGCCCCCAGCACATAGCCTATGCGTGAGAGTGACAGATGGTTTTTTCCTCCAATCCCAGCCCCTCTTAGACTATAACAGGTTCGACCAATCACAGGTCACGTTAGGCCTGAGGAAGGAGCGTAGCTCCGCAAACGCGTCACCTATTCGCTATCCCTGCATGGACCCGGAAGTGCTCTCGCTCCCCCAGATCACATACAGTGCGTTCCAGCGGCCGGATCTGCCGACAATACATCAGTACAGCCTGTCTCCACAAGCGGAACGACACCATAAAATGTGACCGGACTATACCCCTGGGACACCTGGCACTACCTGCATATCACTTACATGCCTGATTACATGTACCCTTGTGAGTACCTGTTTTTAAGATTCATTAAAATCTTTTTTAAATATTGCACTTAGAGTGGCGCCCTTGTTGTTCTTCTCCTACAATGATGCAAGGAAGCATAACTTTGTCCTGTGGCTAGGAACCTAAGATAACATAATAAATTTAGTTATTGAAAGAGAAAAGCATAAACATAAGTCCTAACCCTACCCTTAAACCTAACCCTATCTCCTAACCGTATCTCCTAACCGTATCTCCTAACCGTATCTCCTAACCCTAACCCTATCTCCTAACCCTAACCCTATCTCCTAACCCTATCTCCTAACCCTAACCCTATCTCCTAACCCTATATCCTAACCCTAACCCTATCTCATAACCCCATCTCCTAACCCTAACCCTATCTCCTAACCCTATCTCCTAACCCTAACCCTATCTTCTAAACCTAACCCTATCTCCTAACCCTATCTCCTAACCCTATCTCCTAACTAGGGATGAGCTTCGAGTTCGAGTCGAACTCATGTTCGACTCGAACATTGGCTGTTCGCAAGTTCGCCGAACACCGAACAATTTGGGGTGTTCGCGGCAAATTCGAATGCCGCGGAACACCCTTTAAAAGTCTATGGGAGAAATCAAAAGTGCTAATTTTAAAGGCTTATATGCAAGTTATTGTCATAAAAAGTGTTTGGGGACCCGGGTCCTGCCCCAGGGGACATGTATCAATGCAAAAAAAAGTTTTAAAAACTGACGTTTTTTCAGGAGCAGTGATTTTAATAATGCTTAAAGTCAAACAATAAAAGTGTAATATCCCTTTAAATTTCGTACCTGGGGGGTGTCTATAGTATGCCTGTAAAGGGGCGCATGTTTCCCGTGTTTAGAACAGTCTGACAGCAAAATGACATTTCGAAGGAAAAAACTCATTTAAAACTACCCGCGGCTATTAATGAATTGCCGGTCCGACAATACACATAAAAGTTCATTGATAAAAACGGCATGGGAATTCCCCACAGGGAAACCCCGAACCAAAATTTAAAAAAAAAAAAATGACGTGGGGGGGTCCCCCTAAATTCCATACCAGGCCCTTCAGGTCTGGTATGGATATTAAGGGGAACCCCGGCCAAAATTTTTTTAAAAAAATGACGTGGGGTTCCCCCTAAATTCCATACCAGACCCTTATCCGAGCACGCAACCTGGCAGGCCGCAGGAAAAGAGGGGGGACGAGAGTGCGGCCCCCCCCCTCCTGAACCGTACCAGGCCACATGCCCTCAACATTGGGAGGGTGCTTTGGGGTAGCCCCCCAAAACACCTTGTCCCCATGTTGATGAGGACAAGGGCCTCATCCCCACAACCGTGGCCGGTGGTTGTGGGGGTCTGCGGGCGGGGGGCTTATCGGAATCTGGAAGCCCCCTTTAACAAGGGGACCCCCAGATCCCGGCCCCCCCCCTGTGTGAAATGGTAAGGGGGTACTTACCCCTACCATTTCACTAAAAAAGTGTCAAAATAGTTAAAAATGACAAGAGACAGTTTTTGACAATTCCTTTATTTAAATGCTTCTTCTATCTTCCTTCATCTTCTTCTGGTTCTTCTGGCTCTTCTGGTTCTTCTTCCGGCGTTCTCGTCCAGCATCTCCTCCGCGGCATCTTCTATCTTCTTCTCCTCGGGCCGCTCCGCACCCATGGCATGAGGGGAGGCTCCCGCTCTTCTCTTCATCTTCTTCTTCATCCTCTTCTCTTCTTCATCTTCTTCATCTTCTTCATTTTCATCTTCTCTTCTTAATTTTCTTCTGCGGGCCGCTCCGCATCCATCAAGTCACCGTGCGTCAGAGGGGGGTGGGGCCACCCGGTGACCCCGTCCCCCATTATTTAAGAACCGTCAGACGAGGAGACGCCGTCACACAGCGGGAGCCTCCCTCCATGCATGGATGCGGAGCGGCCCGCAGAAGAAAATTAAGAAGAGAAGATGAAGATGAAGAAGATGAAGAAGAGAAGAGGATGAAGAAGAAGATGAAGAGAAGAGTGGGAGCCTCACCTCATGCCATGGGTGCGGAGCGGCCCGAGGAGAAGAACATAGAAGACACCGCGGAGGAGATGCTGGACGAGAACGCCGGAGGAAGAACCAGAAGGGCCAGAAGAACCAGAAGAAGAAGAAGATGAAGGAAGATAGAAGAAGCATTTAAATAAAGGAATTGTCAAAAACTGTCTCTTGTCATTTTTAACTATTTTGACACTTTTTTAGTGAAATGGTAGGGGTAAGTACCCCCTTACCATTTCACACAGGGGGGGCCGGGATCTGGGGGTCCCCTTGTTAAAGGGGGCTTCCAGATTCCGATAAGCCCCCCGTCCGTAGACCCCCACAACCACCGGCCACGGTTGTGGGGATGAGGCCCTTGTCCTCATCAACATGGGGACAAGGTGTTTTGGGGGGCTACCCCAAAGCACCCTCCCAATGTTGAGGGCATGTGGCCTGGTACGGTTCAGGAGTGGGGGGGCCGCACTCTCGTCCCCCCCTCTTTTCCTGCGGCCTGCCAGGTTGCGTGCTCGGATAAGGGTCTGGTATGGATTTTTGGGGGAACCCCACGCCGTTTTTTTTTTGTTTTTTTGGCGCGGGGTTCCCCTTAAAATCCATACCAGACCTGAAGGGTCTGGTATGGAATTTAGGGGGAACCCCACGTCATTTTTAAAAAAAAAATTTGGCCGGGGTTCCCCTTAATATCCATACCAGACCTGAAGGGCCTGGTATGGAATTTAGGGGGACTCCCACTTCATTTTTTTTTTTTTAATTTTGGTTCGGGGTTTCCCTGTGGGGAATTCCCATGCCGTTTTTATCAATGAACTTCTATGTGTATTGTCGGCAATGCAATAGCCGCGGGTAGTTTTAAATGGCTTTTTTTCCTTCGAAATGTCATTTTGCTGTCAGGCTGTTCTAAACACGGGAAACATGCGCCCCCTTACAGGCATACTATAGACACACCCCAGGTATGAAATTTAAAGGGATATTACACTTTTATTGTTTGACTTTAAGCATTATTAAAATCACTGCTCCTGAAAAAACGGCCGTTTTTAAAACTTTTTTTTGCATTGATCCATGTCCCCTGGGGCAGGACCCAGGTCCCCAAACACTTTTTAAGACAATAACTTGCATATAAGCCTTTAAAATTAGCACTTTTGATTATTCATGTTCGTGTCCCATAGACTTTAACGGTGTTCGCGTGTTCGAGCGAACTTTTTTCCTGTTCGCATGTTCTGGTGCGAACCGAACAGGGGGGTGTTCGGCTCATCCCTACTCCTAACCCTAACCCTATCTCCTAATCCTAACCCTATCTCCTAACCCTATCTCCTAACCCTAACCCTAACCCTATCTCCTAACCCTAACCCTAACCCTATCTCCTAACCCTATCTTCTAACACTAACCCTAACCCTATCTCCTAACCCTAACCCTATCTCCTAAACCTAACCCTATCTCCTAACCCTATCCCCTAACCCTAACTCCTAACCCTAACCCTATCTCCTAACCCTATCTCCTAACCCTAACTCTATCTCCTAACCCTAACCCTAACCCTATCTCCTAACCCTAATTCCTAACCCTAACCCAAACCCTATCTCCTAACCCTAACCCTATCTCCTAACCCTATCTCCTAACCCTAACCCTATCTCCTAACCCTAACCCTATCTCCTAACCCTATCTCCTAACCCTAAACCTAACCCTATCTCCTAACCCTATCTCCTAACCCTAACCCTATCTCCTAACCCTAACCCTACCTCCTAACCCTATATCTAACCCTAACCCTATCTCCTAACCCTAACCCTATCTCCTAACCCTATCTCCTTACCCTAACCCTATCTCCTAACCCTATTTCCTAACCATAACCCTATCTCCTAACCCTATCTCCTAACCCTAACTCTATCTTCTAACCCTAACCTTATCTCCTAACCCTAACCCAAACCCTATCTCCTAACCACGGGAAACATGCGCCCCCTTACAGGCATACTATAGACACACCCCAGGTATGAAATTTAAAGGGATATTACACTTTTATTGTTTGACTTTAAGCATTATTAAAATCACTGCTCCTGAAAAAACGGCCGTTTTTAAAACTTTTTTTTGCATTGATCCATGTCCCCTGGGGCAGGACCCAGGTCCCCAAACACTTTTTAAGACAATAACTTGCATATAAGCCTTTAAAATTAGCACTTTTGATTATTCATGTTCGTGTCCCATAGACTTTAACGGTGTTCGCGTGTTCGAGCGAACTTTTTTCCTGTTCGCATGTTCTGGTGCGAACCGAACAGGGGGGTGTTCGGCTCATCCCTACTCCTAACCCTAACCCTATCTCCTAACCCTATCTCCTAACCCTAACCCTAACCCTATCTCCTAACCCTAACCCTAACCCTATCTCCTAACCCTATCTTCTAACACTAACCCTAACCCTATCTCCTAACCCTAACCCTATCTCCTAAACCTAACCCTATCTCCTAACCCTATCCCCTAACCTTAACTCCTAACCCTAACCCTATCTCCTAACCCTATCTCCTAACCCTAACTCTATCTCCTAACCCTAACCCTAACCCTATCTCCTAACCCTAATTCCTAACCCTAACCCAAACCCTATCTCCTAACCCTAACCCTATCTCCTAACCCTATCTCCTAACCCTAACCCTATCTCCTAACCCTAACCCTATCTCCTAACCCTATCTCCTAACCCTAAACCTAACCCTATCTCCTAACCCTAACCCTATCTCCTAACCCTATCTCCTAACCCTAACCCTATCTCCTAACCCTAACCCTATCTCCTAACCCTATCTCCTAACCCTAAACCTAACCCTATCTCCTAACCCTATCTCCTAACCCTAACCCTATCTCCTAACCCTAACCCTAACCCTATCTCCTAACCCTAACTCTATCTCCTAACCCTAACCCTAACCCTATCTCCTAACCCTAATTCCTAACCCTAACCCAAACCCTATCTCCTAACCCTAACCCTATCTCCTAACCCTATCTCCTAACCCTAACCCTATCTCCTAACCCTAACCCTATCTCCTAACCCTATCTCCTAACCCTAAACCTAACCCTATCTCCTAACCCTATCTCCTAACCCTAACCCTATCTCCTAACCCTAACCCTAACCCTAACCCTATCTCCTAACCCTAACCCTATCTCCTAACCCTAACCCTACCTCCTAACCCTATATCTAACCCTAACCCTAACCCTAACCCTAACCCTATCTCCTAACCCTAACCCTATCTCCTAACCCTAACCCTACCTCCTAACCCTATATCTAACCCTAACCCTATCTCCTAACCCTAACCCTATCTCCTAACCCTATCTCCTTACCCTAACCCTATCTCCTAACCCTATTTCCTAACCCTAACCCTATCTCCTAACCCTAACTCTATCTTCTAACCCTAACCTTATCTCCTAACCCTAACCCAAACCCTATCTCCTAACCACGGGAAACATGCGCCCCCTTACAGGCATACTATAGACACACCCCAGGTATGAAATTTAAAGGGATATTACACTTTTATTGTTTGACTTTAAGCATTATTAAAATCACTGCTCCTGAAAAAACGGCCGTTTTTAAAACTTTTTTTTGCATTGATCCATGTCCCCTGGGGCAGGACCCAGGTCCCCAAACACTTTTTAAGACAATAACTTGCATATAAGCCTTTAAAATTAGCACTTTTTGATTATTCATGTTCGTGTCCCATAGACTTTAAACGGTGTTCGCGTGTTCGAGCGAACTTTTTTCCTGTTCGCATGTTCTGGTGCGAACCGAACAGGGGGGTGTTCGGCTCATCCCTACTCCCAGCCCTAACCCTATCTCCTAATCCTAACCCTATCTCCTAACCCTATCTCCTAACCCTAACCCTAACCCTATCTCCTAACCCTAACCCTAACCCTATCTCCTAACCCTATCTTCTAACACTAACCCTAACCCTATCTCCTAACCCTAACCCTATCTCCTAAACCTAACCCTATCTCCTAACCCTATCCCCTAACCCTAACTCCTAACCCTAACCCTATCTCCTAACCCTATCTCCTAACCCTAACTCTATCTCCTAACCCTAACCCTAACCCTATCTCCTAACCCTAATTCCTAACCCTAACCCAAACCCTATCTCCTAACCCTAACCCTATCTCCTAACCCTAACCCTATCTCCTAACCCTAACCCTATCTCCTAACCCTATCTCCTAACCCTAAACCTAACCCTATCTCCTAACCCTATCTCCTAACCCTAACCCTATCTCCTAACCCTAACCCTAACCCTATCTCCTAACCCTAACCCTATCTCCTAACCCTAACCCTACCTCCTAACCCTATATCTAACCCTAACCCTATCTCCTAACCCTAACCCTATCTCCTAAACCCTATCTCCTTACCCTAACCCTATCTCCTAACCCTATTTCCTAACCCTAACCCTATCTCCTAACCCTATCTCCTAACCCTAACTCTATCTTCTAACCCTAACCTTATCTCCTAACCCTAACCCAAACCCTATCTCCTAACCCTAACCCTATCTCCTAACCCTATCTCCAAACCCTAACCCTATCTCCTAACCCTATCTCCTAACCCTAACCCTATCTTATAACCCTAACCCTAACCCTATCTCCTAACCCTACCCTTAACCCTATCTCCTAACGCTAACCCTATCTCCTAAACCTATCTCCTAACCCTAACCCTATCTCTAACCCTATCTCCTAACCCTAACCCTATCTCCTAACCCTATCTCCTAACCCTAACCCTATCTCCTAACCCTATCTCCTAACCCTAACCCTATCTCCTAACCCTAACCCTATCTCCTAACCCTATCTCCTAACCCTAACCCTATCTCCTAACCCTATCTCCTAACCCTAACCCTATCTCCTAACCCTATCTCCTAACCCTATCTCCTAACCCTATCTCCTAACCCTAACCCTATCTCCTAACCCTATCTCCTAACCCTATCTCCTAACCCAAACCCAAACCCTATCTCCTAACCCTAACCCTATCTCCTAACCCTATCTCCTAACCCTAACCCTTTCTCCTAACCCTATCTCCTAACCCTATCTCCTAACCCTAACCCTATCTTCTAACCCTAACCCTATTTCCTAACCCTACCCTTAACCCTATCTCCTAACGCTAACCCTATCTCCTAACCCTATCTCCTAACCCTAACCCTATCTCCTAACCCTATCTCTAACCCTATCTCCTAACCCTAACCCTATCTCCTAACCCTATCTCCTAACCCTAACCCTATCTCCTAACCCTATCTCCTAACTCTAACCCTATCTCCTAACCCTAACCCTAACCCTATCTCCTAACCCTAATTCCTAACCCTAACCCAAACCCTATCTCATAACCCTAACCCTATCTCCTAACCCTATCTCCTAAACCTAACCCTATCTCCTAACCCTAACCCTATCTCCTAACCCTATCTCCTAACCCTATCTCCTAACCCTAAACTAACCCTATCTCCTAACCCTATCTCCTAACCCTAACCCTATCTCCTAACCCTAACCCTAACCCTAACCCTATCTCATAACCCTAACCCTATCTCCTAACCCTAACCCTACCTCCTAACCCTATATCTAACCCTAACCCTATCTCCTAACCCTAACCCTATCTCCTAACCCTATCTCCTTACCCTAACCCTATCTCCTAACCCTATTTCCTAACCCTAACCCTATCTCCTAACCCTATCTCCTAACCCTAACTCTATCTTCTAACCCTAACCTTATCTCCTAACCCTATCTCCTAACCCTAACCCAAACCCTATCTCCTAACCCTAACCCTATCTCCTAACCCTATCTCCAAACCCTAACCCTATCTCCTAACCCTATCTCCTAACCCTATCTTCTAACCCTAACCCTAACCCTATCTCCTAACCCTACCCTTAACCCTATCTCCTAACGCTAACCCTATCTCCTAAACATATCTCCTAACCCTAACCCTATCTCTAACCCTATCTCCTAACCCTACCCTATCTCCTAACCCTATCTTCTAACCCTATCTCCTAACCCTATCTCCTAACCCTATCTCCTAACCCTAACCCAAACCCTATCTCCTAACCCTAACCCTATCTCCTAACCCTATCTCCTAACCCTAACCCTATCTCCTAACCCTATCTCCTAACCCTAACCCTATCTTCTAACCCTAACCCTACCTCCTAACCCTACCCTTAACCCTATCTCCTAATGCTAACCCTATCTCCTAACCCTATCTCCTAACCCTAACCCTATCTCTAACCCTATCTCCTAACCCTAACCCTATCTCCTAACCCTATCTCCTAACCCTAACCCTATCTCCTAACCCTATCTCCTAACTCTAACCCTATCTCCTAACCCTAACCCTATCTCCTAACCCTATCTCCTAACCCTAACCCTATCTCCTAACCCTAACCCTATCTCCTAACCCTATCTCCTAACCCTATCTCCTAACCCTAAACCTAACCCTATCTCCTAACCCTATCTCCTAACCCTATCCCTATCTCCTAACCCTAACCCTAACCCTATCTCCTAACCCTAACCCTATCTCCTAACCCTAACCCTACCTCCTAACCCTATATCTAACCCTAACCCTATCTCCTAACCCTAACCCTATCTCCTAACCCTATCTCCTAACCCTATCTCCTTACCCTAACCCTATCTCCTAACCCTATTTCCTAACCCTAACCCTATCTCCTAACCCTATCTCCTAACCCTAACTCTATCTTCTAACCCTAACCTTATCTCCTAACCCTATCTCCTAACCCTAACCCAAACCCTATCTCCTAACCCTAACCCTATCTCCTAACCCTATCTCCAAACCCTAACCCTATCTCCTAACCCTATCTCCTAACCCTAACCCTATCTTCTAACCCTAACCCTAACCCTATCTCCTAACCCTACCCTTAACCCTATCTCCTAACACTAACCCTATCTCCTAAACCTATCTCCTAACCCTAACCCTATCTCTAACCCTATCTCCTAACCCTAACCCTATCTCCTAACCCTAACCCTATCTCCTAACCCTATCTCCTAACCCTAACCCTATCTCCTAACCCTATCTCCTAACCCTGACCCTATCTCCTAACCCTATCTCCTAACCCTAACCCTATCTCCTAACCCTATCTCCTAACCCTATCTCCTAACCCTATCTCCTAACCCTAACCCAAACCCTATCTCCTAACCCTAACCCTATCTCCTAACCCTAACCCTATCTCGTAACCCTATCTCCTAACCCTAACCCTATCTTCTAACCCTAACCCTATCTCCTAACCCTACCCTTAACCCTATCTCCTAATGCTAACCCTATCTCCTAACCCTATCTCCTAACCCTAACCCTATCTCCTAACCCTATCTCTAACCCTATCTCCTAACCCTGACCCTATCTCCTAACCCTATCTCCTAACCCTAACCCTATCTCCTAACCCTATCTCCTAACTCTAACCCTATCTCCTAACCCTAACCCTATCTCCTAACCCTATCTCCTAACCCTAACCCTATCTCCTAACCCTATCTCCTAACCCTAACCCTATCTCCTAACCCTA